>OY294046.1:6412327-6471848 GCA_958510825.1 Brachypterus glaber
TCACTGTCGGACTGTCTCGACATGTCGGACTGGTTACGCATTTTAAGCTTTTTAGGCACATGTTTAAAATAACTTTTTGTACACAAAACAAATCGTTCTATAACATAGTACCTAACATTTTTTATAAATTGAAAATTAAATTAAATTTCTTTCAACATTTTTGGCGATTTTTTACACAGGTAACAGCTCGAAAGGTGTCTGGATTCTGTCAACGGATTCTGACTCCGCATTATGCCTAGCCTGATAACATAAGTATATTACATACTGAGGGGACAAATGAAATTTTCAACCGAGGTTTGTATACTATTTTATTCACAAACATCTGTTTTATTTACAATCATTTGCCTTCTTTTCCACTAAAAAAACTATTTTAGATTTTAAGCTTTCACGGCCATTAAGATATAAAGAACTTTCACTTTCGGGTTTAGACCGTGTTAATGGATTTTCACTTTCCGACGTTTCGTCTCTTACTACTAGAGACATCTTCAGGGATTAATCTGAAACTAAGTTTCGAATCAACTTGTGTCACTATTTATGACGAGTTGTGGTTATTCACCCGTGACGAGGTTTTTCCTATCAAAGACTTCCATATTGCAGGTAAGTGGTAACCAGTGTCCCGATTGATATTGTTAGGATGCTTGATGATTTCTATCGATTCCCGTATCTTCCTTGGCATTTTTCTGTTTTCTGTTAATGTTTGTTTTGTTTCAGACAAATTGATTTTATGACCTGTTTCATGTACATGTTCGGCTACTGCCGATAAGGAAATTTGTTTCTTTCTTATATTGCGCTCATGCTCTTGAAGTCTTGTAGAAATTTTTCTCTTAGTTTCACCTATGTAAACCGTACCACAGGAGCAGGGTATTTTATATACGCCTTCTGAACTCAGGGGTATTTTGTCTTTTGTTGAAGTCAAACATTGACCTAATTTTTGGTTGGACCGAAATATAGGCTTAATATTTGACTTCTTCAAAAGTTTACCTATTTTATCCGTGATACCGCTTACATAGGGAAGTATAACTTGTGTCTGTCTGTCATTGTCACTATTGTCCTGTTGTTTGGGTCTGGGATTTCTGTATTTGTATATGGTCTTATTAATGTCTTTTTTGGTATAACCGTTCATGGTCAAGGCTTTGGTTAGTTTAAGGAGTTCTGTGTCTACGGAATTCTTGTCTGAAATCATGAAAGCAAGTGAATTAACTACAGAGCGTTTTTGAGAGGGATGGTGATGTGAAAATGCGTTTTAGATATCTGTCAGTGTGGGTTTTCTTCCTGTATACCAAGTGTCCTATTGAGCACTAAAAAAACTGTTTAAACCTACTCACAACTTACTGTACTCATTCTAATATTGTAACCAATGCTTAGTAGTCTAACTCAAAATTCACACAACACACTTTTGTTATAAGAAAAGTAATTTCTTTAAAAACAATAAACTTATCTACAAAAACTGTTTGAATTTTGACGCCATATTGAAAAGTTTAGTTGTAGTGAAGTTTGTTACAAATGTTGCTTTTTGAATATATAGAATAATAAATAGAAATCAATAAAATAAACTCAAAACATTTATATGCATTCAATATAAATTAAGTAATACATTTAAATGTTTTTATCTAAAAACTAGTAGAAATGCCTACGTTACTTCGTTATTTTAGCGATAGAGGGCAACACCTGTTTTTGTTTTTAAGTGCGTTTGTTTTTTTTGTTTTGTGACAGCAGATATGACATGATTAGGTTAATAGATAAACTATTTATTTTTAGTTTTCCGTGTAAAATACGAAGAAAAACAGAAAATTTAAACTTATATACTAGTTAAAACTTAATGACAATTTTGATTATAATAGGGATAAACTAAAGAAATACGAAAAATGATTTTTCACACAGGTACTTCTCGAATTTATCTTACTTTAAAACTATTTTTGGTTATTTGTTATATCAAGTTAGGTACCTCATACTGTAAGGCATTTTACTTTTTAACTAAAGTTTATCACGTTTAACTAAACCAAAAGATAGTAATATAATACCCTATAAAGTTGGAACATAGGATTCAGTTTCAGCGACCTCAAAAATACTGACACTAATTTTTGGTGAAAAATATTAAAATTTTAAAATTTTGATGCCATATTGGATCAGCCATTTTCACTTAAAAGTCCAAACCGAACGAAAACGAAAAATTAAGCCCCTTACTCCACACTATTTTTTATCAAAAATAAACCCAGCCTAGAAAGTCGTATAAGGAAGCTATGGTTTGCAAATTTTCCCGGACAGGCTGAAAGACCGACGGTCAACAGACAGATTTTTTCGCGGCAATCAGTTTATTTTTGCATATAGAACATCGACAAACGTAAAAAAAATAAATAAAATTTCAACAGAAATTTAATAGGTAAGTATACATTTAAAATATGATTTAAACTTGATATGCATTTTTATTAAACTTTTCGGCTCTGCAAGCAATTTATTTCGCAAAACGAACCCAATATAAGAGAATTTCCTGAATTTTATACAGCACACTTTATTACATACCAATCGTAGACATTAGTCAAAATTTAATATGAAAAGGAAAACCAAAAATACTTGAGTTGTTAACGACTGCAAAAAAGTAAAAATAATGTGAACCCCACTGGCGCCAATATAAAGGCTATATATAATATAATTCTCCGCATGAAAGAAAGTCTCCGACGAAAGGGGGAGGAATGATTCGCGCTGTCTTCTTTCCGTCAAGATAGATAGATAGATTTATTTGGTGCATTACACATATTGCATTTACACAGGTCACAAGTAGTAGTAAAATTTAAATAAATATAAAACATACGGATTTAACATACAGTTAAAACAAAGTTACATACAAGAACAAACTCGTATTCTAGAAATTTAAAAATTTCTAAAATCAAACTCCAAATACTCAGATTTAGAGTAGAATGCCTTGGCTAATAAAAATAATTTAATGCGCTGTTTAAAACAATTTCTTGGAAGAATACGAACGCAGGTGGGTAGCTTATTAAAAAATTTAAAACAGTAAAAGTTTAGACCATTTTGCGATTTTTTTAATCTATAAAAATTTATACGTATGTTATTTCTGGAGTGAGTGTTGTAGCCATGAACATCCGCACCCATTGTAGAGCTACCATAGACACTATGAGCATATAGGAGACAGTGATAAATGTAGAGACAAGGCAAGGTAAGTATTTTTAAAGTAATAAACTTCTCCCTACATTCATCCCTGTATCCCAAGCCAGCAATGACCCTGATAGCTCTCCTCGCATAGGCGCGCCGCGTCGACTCTAGCGTTGAGGCGAGGTTTTAAATATTTACATTTTTATTTCTTTTTATCTTGATTTTTTTTAATGATTCCATTTAAACGAGGAAGGTGGGAAAATATGTTATCGACAAATAAAAATTAAAAACTTTCGTATTCTTAAAAGATAAAAATCGAATGTCGTTTTTTTCTTTGAAAAACACCGATATATATATATATATATATATATATATATATATATATATATATATATATATATATATATATATATATATATACGTATGTATAGTTAGTATGTATAGTTAATATTGTTGTGGGTGTTCTGTGGTGGGTAACAAATTAGTCGTCAAACGTTTCGATTTATAAAAATTTCCCTCATATTTCGGCAAAATTATTCCGTAAGCCTATGTTTATGTGTTTATTTTCAACGCTGATGAGGTATAACTGAGTTTACGCCGAATACTGGTTATAAGGCGTGTGTGCCTACAACGGGCCTCCCACTTGCACACACATTCCAAACATATTTCCCGTAGAACAGATCCGTGCATAAAAACTATAACGATGTACATCGATGAGATTTTCATTTATTGGTACTTTCCAGTGACCTCGGAGAAAAGAAAGTATTGTTAGGGCGCGCCCGGGCAGTCTGTCGGCCCGTCCGTCCAGAGGCCTACAGACCACATTATTTATGGAACGTTACTACAGACACGGCGTAAAAATTACGAACAATTTAAAATTCGATTTTTTAATTTTGAGTTATTTATATAATATAATTTGTACTAAACTGTTGTTTTTTGTTAATTTTGACTAGGTAGGGAAATTTATTATAGGAAAAAATTACTTTTTTTGTATTGCGTTTTCCTATATACATTAAAATTTTCAGATAAAATAAGGGGTATATGTATAGTGATAGATAAGATCTATCCAAAAATATTTAAATATCAAAATATGTGAAAATTTACCTTTCTTTTTATTTTTACTCCCGGAAAAATATCTACGATCTTCGTATTACCTCCCCCTCCCATAGAAAAAAAGCATCTACGCTTTTGAATAAAACTCATGAGAGATACAGTGGGCCTAAGTAAGGGCCTAATTATGAATCAGACTTCTTAACCCGTTCGTATACTTTTCCCATAAATGTACACATATTTAATATTTATAGAAATGCAAATATATTTTATTTATTTAATTAATTTTTCAGTGAGTAGTTCTTCACCATAAAAACGGTAATGACATTATTAACAAACTATGTACATTGCTTATGCAGGTAGGTACTTTTTTAGTCATTATTAAGCCGCCAGCGCAAATGCATTTAGAATGAAATTTTTAAATAAATTACCATTACTTTCTACGTCTTCATTCAAATTATGCAATACTAATAACAAAACATTACCGTTTAAGGAGAGGTTTTAAAATCAAACAGCAATTTATTTAATCAAGCTATAGTTCTTGTCTCTTTAATTTGTAAAGCCTGAGGAAAGCAACTAAATTGCTTTTCTTTCTGGGTTTTGACTATTATTGCTATATATAATTATTACTCGTATAGCTTTAACCGCCCCCCCACCCCGAGAACAAGGAACTCTAATTTTTAAATTTTTAAAGTATTTTCCTGAAAATTGGTATATGGGCTTGCAGGGGTTTTGGGGTCATAAAAACTAAATATGACCTTGACAAAATCTAATACTAATAATATTAGGATGCTGGGGCGGGAAATATTAATTTTTAAGTGTTTATCTTTTATCCTAAAAAACATTTTCATGTTTGTTAAAAGTGATAACCTCCACGTCTTAATAATTATACTTTTGACGTCGCCAGAAATAAATCTGACAATAGGTTTTTGCCAACCTAAAATTTGTATATAAGGTTTTTGCTACACCTTTTTTGTAAATAATATAACAATAAACACTAGACTAGCCTGGTAGAAAAGTACATAAATCTAACTTAACATAACATTAGATTAGTGACATTTTTATGTTTAGTCTCAAACGTTATAAAATATATAAATCTAACCTTAAAAACTAACGTTTGACAAAAACGTTATAAAATACATAAATCTAACGCTAGTTCCCAACTAAATTCTAACCTTTTTATAACCTTATTCTAAATTTAAATATTTTTTTAATTTCCATTATTAATAAGTAAGCTATAGTAGGCAATACTCATTTCAGACAGCTATGTGCCTAGGTTTGATAATTATTTATTATTTCTATAATAAGTTTAAAAAAATATCCCCCAAAAGTCAAAATTATAGTAAGTCTGGCAACGCTGTATTAGAATTAAAAAAAAATATTTTAAGATTCTGAATGTATAAATAAATATTAACTAACTAAATATAAAGTTTTTCTAAGAGGTAAACGTATTTATCGAAGTATAACAGCATATTACACGAAAAATATTTAGGGCCACCTAAAAAGATGACTATTTTATAAATAAATGTAACGAAATTATGTTTAAAAATATTATGATTGGTAAAATATATTAAGATTTATTTATATGAATAAATTTGTCTCCAGCTGCCATTTTATGATGCAGGTAGAAATTTCCTAGTTGGCCACGCCCCTCCGAAAGTTAGAAATTAAACGTACTTATCACGTATTTCTAACTTAAAAATCTAACGTTAGATTAACGTTTGTAACTAACGTTTGATTCGAACGTTAAAAAGCGGGTCATTTGCACATATTTTATAACGTACTTTTATACAGTTTTCTAACGTTAATTTAACGTTAAATTTCTACTAGAGTAACCAATAACAAGGAGATTCATGAAGAGTGCAACTAACATATACGATCCCCGTTTCTGTTTAAAAAAAAATCCCCCTTTGCCCCTTGTTGCCATCATGCCCCCTAAGCACACAAAATATATACCAAAAAAATATTTGGGTTATTATATCTATGTGTTCCAAATTTCAAGTTGATATCTTAAACGGTTCAAAAGTTAATGGGGGGAGGCGGACTTTTGACACGCTATGTATACATTACAAATGTGAAAAAATACGATATTTTCATTAATATTAAATGCTTTGTAGAGGGCTCAAGATGACCTTTAATCTGATTGTGCTTTTGCACACACATTAGGCATATTAGAAGGCATATTTTGGCGGGTATTGCGTTTTGAAATTACAGATTTCAATTTATCGGCCAACCCTACTGTACATATTACTAAATTATGTGAATAAATATGTCTGTACATAAAAAATATACTAAATAATAGTTATTTATATACCAAGGGACTAAACTGGCTGTTTTAGTCCCGCTGCATTAGTGTTTCCTGAGCGAGCGTAGCGAGCGAGGGAAACAGAAATGCAAGGGACTAAAACAGCCAAGTTTAGTACTGAGGTATATACACTATTTTTTGCAGGACCAAACATAATTTAGGTAGGTAGATAAAATTAAAATTAAAAACCACGCGTCTAAAATCGGTTGTTTTATTTTCGTAATTTAATTAAGATGCCTGTAAATTGCGAAAAGTCTGTTTCATGGCTATCGCGATTTCAATTGTTTTTTAATATGGTTGACACAAACGTCAACAAAATGGACGAAGATGATAAATTTTAAGTTATGTATAAATTGTTATAACAATGTTATTTTTAACGGTTTTCTTTGTTAAAATCAAATAAATTGGTTTGAATTGCTAATTTATTACAAGACACCACCAAACCTAATTTTTGAACCAGCAAAGCACATAGTAAGTATAATATTTTAATATTATTAAGGTTGCCGTGATTTTTATTCCCTAGGGAGAAAAACGGCAAGTTTAGTCCCGAAAATGAAAGCGTAAAATTAGGTTTTAGTCTTGGTCGTGCAAAAACTTAATTATAGATATTACTTTAATGAGGACAAATGCTTAAAACAAAATTCTGATAAACCCCGTTGACATATCTTAGCACATTCGTTTTGCTGCCGTAATTGCCCTGCATAAAGAAAACACCAATTTTCTCATTAACACCGAAAGCATTTATTTTCAGCGAGTATTTATTGGACTTTACACCACCGCAATAAATTTAAAAGTACCGTAGATTATTTCTACACAGAAAGAAAAATTCTAGTAAAATAAAAAAAAATCGGGTTTATTTTGGAGCAGTAAGGTCATCCCTGCACAGATAGAAAATTCTAAAAATATTAATTAAAATTGTCATTGTGTCGATATTTACGTATTAAATACAATTTTTTCATATTGCATACTATATAAAATATTTTTTTTTACATTATGTAGTTATTAAAATGCGAAGGCATAGAAGGGCCACAGTAAAAATTTTTTAATAAATTCCGACTTAAAATCAGAATTTAGTTAAATTCCGACTAAAGTCAGAATTTTATTTTTCTATTTTGCGACTCTTATAAGCTCATAATCACACGCATTTTGCGTGTTCTTATAGGCCCATAAGAGGGTCTCTACTTTTTTTTTGTTGGGTTGGCAACATACAAAAGTCTATCTCTTGACGTTTTGCGTGCAAATGTCAGTGTCGATTTAAAGTTTAATTTTTTACAAAATTTTGTGTTTGGGTTATTTTTTACCTTGTTAAAATTGTGGACTAATTAACTGCAGTGAAAAAAGAAGATATGACTGAAAAATATATCAAAATATCATTTGTTCTGAAAATTTTAAACATAGTGTAAACTGTAATGCCAACCCAAAACAAAAATCCCTAAATTAGTCATCAATTTAAATGTAAGTTTTTTAAATTTTAGAGCAAAATAGAAAAAATTGTATAAAGCACTCGTTTCATAACACGTTTTTAGAGCACTAGTACTTTAAAAAACTCGCCGCAAGCGGCTCGTTTTCTAAACTTGTACTCGTGCGCTAAAAACGTATGTTATGAAACTAGTACTTTAATATACTAATTTTAAATTCCGACTAAAGTCGGAATTTTATTTTTAAATTTCGACTTAAGTCAGAATTTTATTTTTAAATTCCGGATAAAGTCAGAATTCAGTTAAATTCCGACTAAAGTCAGAATTTAGTTAAATTCCGACAGTCAGAATTTAGTTAAATTCCGACATAAAGTCAGAATTTTATTCTTAAATTCCACTTAAAGTCAGAATTTAACTAAATATTTTGTCCCAAACTTTCTTCTGTGTAACTTTTTTGTAATTTAATTTTTGGAATATTATTTCTGAGGTCAAAACACATTAAAAAGGTACTCTTGTTGTAATACTTTAGGATTAACCGTTTTCGAGAAAAATTAATTTGAATGTGAAATATCACGGTTCGAGGACGAACAATTAAATACTAAAATCTTTAAAACCTAAATTTCAATCACCCTTAAAAACAATGACATCATTTACTGGACATCCTGTATATCAAGAGAAAAAATAATAAAAAAAATTAACGTGTTAAGCAAGTTTAAGGTTCAATGGATGGTATTGAGCTTCTCTATATCCGCCATTAATATTTCTTTCGGTGTATATACCATTCCAATAAATTGGAAGTACCGTAAATTTATTTCTAGCTGGAGAGATAGTGAATGTGAATAGCAACAGCGGTAATCACGATATCACGATGTCGCCTTTACTTTCGGTCGAAGATCTGTTGGTAAAAATGTTAATCCAAACGATGAAAATACAAAGACTGCATGGCAGGAGATGCGTTTTTACTTTCGAGCAAACTCGGAGAGAAAGTTTTCCAGATTTTGATGTATTTATCCGTTTTTTTAAAACCTCAAAAGATCTATAAATTTTGAAAAACAGATTTTTCAATGTCTGTCCATCGGTCTGTCGGTTCGACCTTTCAGAGGCCTACAGGACATACGGTTTAACAGATCAAAACCAAACACTAAACTTAAGGTTTTAAGGAAATTGCTCAAGGGTTTCTTTTTACTTTCTCATAAAAGAATATTATATTCTATAACTAGTATGGAATAGACGCGCGAGCGGAAAGTTTGTCGAGCCGGCAGGCGAGTATGACGGCCCCGCGAGGGCGGAATGACTATTCCATACTTGTTGTAGACTATACTTTTTCTTCGACTGCAAATATGAAATACTGTATGGCTTTAAACTGCGGACAAGGTTAAAAACAATGTTTTTTGTGACTCGACATTGTAAATGCAATAAAACACATATTTTTAAATAAAGCAATTAATGTTATTTAATAATTTTGTCAAATCAGTACTTAAAAAAGATTTTTATTTAATTTTAGCACATATTTACAAATTATAATGCAAAAATTGAAGGTTATGTCAGATTGTTGTGACAGATATCAGGTTTAATATTTAACAATAGATGGAGCAGTTTTAATTTTTTGAACTAAATTGATAAAAAACTGGTCAAATATTAAGAAAAACTAATAAACTTTGTGTAATTTTAACACAAAACTTTAAATTGCATTAAATTATTCAATTTTTCACGGTAAAATAATTATATTTTTGCTAATTTTGCTACAGTTTTCTTTACTTTTATAAACAAGAGATGGCACTACATGTGCTCATTCTAACACTTAATGCGGAATATTCATTATGTGTTTGAAAAGTGTGTCTATTTGCTTACATTCTAAATCAGTCGTAGAAAAAGTAAATACTTTCTTATTGTATTATAATAGAAAAATATTTTCTTATTGTATTGTAATAGAAAAAAAAAATTGGTTAAATTAAATTGGTTAAATCGTCTTATTTTTTTCTGAAACGATGTGAAAAATCATAAGCCATAAGCAACAAAAAAAGAATGTCTATCGGTGTGTCTGTCTGTATCCACGATAACTTAAGAACGCTTTGAGCTATCGATTTAAAATTTGGTATGCGGAATCCGCAGGCGGATCTATTTTTATATTATCTTGGACAAGTTGATATTTGAGCAAAATCTGTATGATACGTCTAAAGAGCTTAAAAGTGCAATACCAGCATTGGCAGAGCTAGAAATTATGTTTTTGTCAACCCACCTTCAGTTGCATAAACTTTGACATAAACTTTAGGACGAGATATAACAAAACAGTTTACGACGGACTCGAGATTACATCAGTGAAAATAAGATAATAAAAATATCTAGAACCTCTCCAAGTGAGTTACTGCTCAATCGTTTTATAATTAGTTTCTTTATTGTTTTAATTAAAACAATTTACACTCCAGTAGTCCAGTTAAATAACGAAAAATTCTCATGTTAAATTGCAATAAATGTACACGGGCTGATATTTTAAGGGGTAGTAGTGGATGGTAACAGAACACTCCTGTTAGTTTTTCACCGGGTGATTTGCGTAAGAGGTGTACGCTATCTTGAATTTTATCTTACGATAAAATGCCTATAATTTTGTTAAGGAGGAAATGTCAAAAAAATGTTGTTTGAATCATTTTTTTAATATATTAATAACAATCGAGTTATAAATATTCAAAAATGGTCATGTTGGGAGTGAAATTGTTTTTTTCGATTTTTCAGCAAAATTATTTATCGGATGATAAAACTTATAGAGAACTTCAAGAGGTACAAGTTAGCTCATAACTACTTTTATTGTCCAATGAGTAATTTGGCTGAAGAATGGAAGAAAAAAGCAATTTCACCTCCAACATGGCCATTTTTGAATTAATTCGATTGTTATTAATATATTAAAAAAATAATCCAAACAAAAATTGTTTGTAATTTCTTTTTTAATAAAGTTGGTTATATGCATTTTTATCGTAAGATGCATATTAAGCAACTCACCCCTAAAATTCAAGATAGCGGACACCCCTTACGCAAACCACCAGGTGAAAAACTAAAACTAAAAAATGAGATTTTTTAGGTTTTGTTTTCTAAATTTTTATTTGTGTCCATTAAAATTAGTTTAAAAGTATAATTTACGTTTTTTCATCATGAAATTAGTAATTTTTAAAAAAACAATTGATTTTTTAGAGAAATTTTGACAAAAATAACCACTTTTAACCCTATTTAAACCCAAAAAAAGTTTTAAAAAAATAAAAAATATTTAGTTAAATGAAAAATTTTATAAGCTTTAAAACGATATATCACAGGACCCACCTTTATATTTAAAAAAATGTCCCTCTATGCCCCCCTGTCCACATTTTAAGAGCTAAAAGTATATATGCTAAAAGATAGTTTAAGATGTCTTATTTAAGATGGTTTTCTCAGAACTTGATTATCTCTTTTAGTTTACGAGAAAATCGCTTGGTAAATAGAGTTGGGACACCCGTTATTAATATCTGCACCTTTAATTTAAATGAGGGCCATTTCAAGTGGTCCATTTTGCAGTTGTAGCGGAATGAACCATATGTAAAAAATGTAATATTTCTTGAAGTTGCAACTTGTAATGGATATACTACGGAAACTATATAATTGGAGAAAAAGAAAAGTTTTCAAACCTCAGGTTAACGAGTAGGCAACGAGCTTTTATTTCTTGCTGAAAGTCCATTTTACAAAGACATAAAATGAAAGTTTCGCACTTTTTTATTACGTGTTTCTTCATAGGCAGATAAAACAAGTAATCGAAAACAAGAAACACAGCTATACAGGGTATTTTTTTAATAAATCTAAGGGAAAGTGTTATTTTGCTGGCAGCAATTTTTTATTTTTATATACCGGGTGTCCCAACTCTATTTACCCAGAAATTTTCTCGAAAACTAAAAGAGATAATCAACTTCTGCGAAAACCATCTTAAATTAGACAACTTAAACTATCTTTTAGCATATATTTGATACTTTCAGCTCTCAAAATGTGAGCAGGGGGGCACGGGGGGGAGTTTTTTTTAAAACGAAAGGGGGGTCGTGTGATACATCATTTTAAAGCAAATAAAATTATTTATTGGACTGTATATTTTTTTATTTTTTAAACAATTTTTTTAAGGTTTTGATTCTTTAGTTTCTTGTGCTAAAAAATGCGTTTTTTTTTATTTTTATTTATGTCAATTAAAATTAGTTTAAAAGTATAATTTACATTTTTTCATCATGAAATTAGTAACTTTTAAAAAATAGTTTGGATATATAGATTTTTTTAGAGTAATTTTGACAAAAATACCCATTTTCAACCCTATTTTAAACCCAAAAAAAACTGTTTACAAAAGTTAAATAATATATAGTTAAATGGAGAATTAAATAAGCTTTAAAATGATGTATTACACGACCCACCTTTCCTTTTATAAAATGTCCCCCTATGCCCCCTTCCCCACATTTTAAGAGTTGAAAGTATTAAATATATGCTAAAAGATAGTTTAAGTTGTCTTATTTAAGATGGTTTTCGCAGAATTTGATTATCTCTTTTAGTTTTCGAGAAAATCGTTGGGTAAATAGAGTTGGGACACCCGGTATACAGGGTGATCAGTAACTGGCATGCCAAAAGGTGATGAAGAGGTGATTCTACATCCAAAAATATGAAAAAAAGTTTCTATAAAGGTTGGTCCGGAAACGGGCCCTAAGGGAGCTACGGTCGGCCGTAGCTCCCTTAGGGCCGCGGCCCTTTGAATATATATTGAATGGGAAACAAAAATAGTACCAATAAAATTTTAATGCTGCTTCATTAAAAACTAAGAAAAAAAGTATTCTTCATAGAAATACCTAAATTTAATATTAAAGGTGTAATAGCCTTTTAAAACGTAACATTTATGGTGGCACAAAATGTTACTTTTTTTTAAACGGTTACTCCTACAGTGTTAGACAATATGACATTTTTTATGTATTTTTTCTTAAGGAATCTATATTTCTTAAAAATTTAAAAAGGATACACATAAAAAAGTTTGGGGAAAAAATGTGTTAAGCCTCACATTTTTTCGGATGGGTTTAAAAAAAATGTATCAAAATGTTTGAAACAAAACAAAAAAAAAACAATATTTTTTATGAATTATGCAAGTCAAACAACTTTTTATCACATTTTATCATAATTTTTTTCGTTGTAAAATAAAACTGTACAATATGGTTAAGATAGGTTAAATTGCAATAAAACTTTTAAGCATAGTCACTGTGTACACCCGCAAGTACCCATTACGAAAAAGATGCATCAAAGAAACGTGATGCATTTATATAAAGGACATCTGCAATGGGATTGCATCTCTGTAGCCTTTAGTTTCGTGACGCATACGTAACTTAATTCCGCGACGACTCTTTAATATGTTAAGTGCCGTGATTGCAGTTTCGGTGTGTGTATGTTTTAGTAATGCTCTAATTGTAAGTGAAATGTTCATAATTTTACCAGTTTTATATGGTTGGTCACACGTATTAAGGATATAAATTTGGATAGTTTGGATGCAGCTATAAAAAGGTCATAATTAGCTAATAACACTAGGCAATACGGTTTCTTGCCCCGATTGGAGTCATATGTTTTTTAACTAATTTTGGGTCACTGAAACCGAATCTGGCCTCAGAATATTTCTATTACCTAAGTTTTCTGAGAAAAATAAGATAAAAATGTTAAATTATTATTATATTAATTATTTTATCCCTCTTTTGTTCTAAAATCATGGGAGACAAAAATATTCCAAAGACAAATTTGGATTCGGCGACTCAATATTAGTTAAAAAATACCCAACTTAAAATATACAAACTTTAAATTCATAGGTAGAATAAATAGGGATATTATGAAAAAAAAAATATTAAAAAAAAATGGATAATGTGACAAAACTAAGTAGGGGTGGAGGGTAAGAAGAAGGGTGCATAAGGAGACAAGCTTATCGCCAGGTACTCATGCCAAAAATTGTCAAAAATCATTACTAGGGGGTCAAAAATGAACTAAAAAAATGTTACGTATTAAGGTTCCTATGTAATAAAGTAACATTTTTATGATGTAGAACTATTAAAAAAACAAAAAAAAATACACAATATTTTGTTTTATAAATTATTTTTAAATTGGCATAATTGCATGTACTAAAACTTAAAAAATAAGACGTGCTGATTTTTTTTTTGAGGTCAAATTTGGATTCTGCGCCTTTAAATTGATAAGAAAAATATATTTTTTGGGCTCGGGAAAAAAGTTTACACTGTGTACTTTAATTTTATATCTTTTTCATTTATTTACTTTTTAGGAACAAACTAAGCAAAATAAAAAAATATTTGTATAAATATTTTTGTAGAGAATTTTATAATCTAAAAATTAAGTTCTATATAGTTTTTAAAAAAATTTGATAGTTTTGCCACAAATGAGCAATTAAGTAAACTCTGCACTTTCATTTTAACCTTTTTATTTTTTTTTCGCGTACTTACTCTGACAGTAGGTTCTTGACATATAGATTTTTGAATTCCTCGTATTTTTTTTTAATATACACTAAAATTTTCAAAATTCTACTCTTTTTTTAAAGATTTTGAAAAAAAGTCATTATTACCTGAACTTATATCTCAAAAATTTTAGGTGCTGGAATTTTTCTAAGGTCAGATTCGGATTCTATGTCCTCGAATTAGTAAGAAAAATTTACTTTCCGATCGGGGCAAAAAAAAAAGTTGTGATTTGTTGCCTAGTGTAATTATTAATTTAACTATAACGTAACTTCATTTAAGATATTACTCGACTATTTTTCTGGTTAGTGTAACCAGATTTCTGCATATAACTAATATTTAGTTAGACCACTCAAATAACGTAGAATTACTACGTGAATTTACAATAAGTGTATCCGGGATAATATTTTAAAGAGTAGTAGTGGATGGTAACAGAACACTCCTGTTAGTTTTTCACCGGCTGAATTTCTTAAGGGGTGTCTGCTATCTTGAATTTTAGGGGAGAGTGCGGTTATCTCGCAAATATGTATCTTACTATGAATTTCACTTACCAAATTTTGATTACCACTGATACTTTTTGTCATTTCGTCGTATGAGAACAAGGTTTTAACTGTATAAATTATAGATTTGAGTTATCATCAATCAAAACTTTAAAATCATTAAACTTACCATAAATTTCATAACTGAGTGGTGTATTATGCTGGGATGGGCTTATATTAGGATAAATTAGTACCTATAATACACATTTTGTTAATATTTTAAATATTAGCTAAAATAAAATTTATTTAATAATCAGTTGGAACATTGATAACCCAAAAAAATCTGCGAATAGTACACTCAGAGAAAAATCGTTGTAAAATCAAACAAAAGTCATATGATTAAAAAGAAAACCAATATGTTTTTGCTCCAAGAGTGTTTTTTGTTAATACAAAAAGATATTTTTTAATTTTATAAGCCATTGTAGAAATTAAAGTATTCATTGTAATTTGAAAAATGTTTCCTCTTAAATAATTTAAACTTGTAAATGATTTAAACACAAAAACTGGTTATTTTAAAAAGAATTCTTTTAATATATTGATATTTTTCAATAATATAAAGGGAAATATTATAATTTTATTAAGAAAACATTAAAATAAGAAAGTAAGGGACAATACTTTTACTTTAAAGTGAAAAATGGTTTGGTGTAAAAATTATTTTTTTAAATTAATATTGTTCATAACTAAAACATAAAGTTTTTACTTTTAATATTTTAAAAGGAAATTTTTCTAAATTAAAATAATTTCTTATTGATTTTACAAGATGGGATTTTTCTGAGTGTAGTAGTACAACAGTGTTCTAACTGAGTTATAACCGTTTTGCATTAAATTCACATGTTTTTTGGCTGTTTTTTTTTTTAATTATTTGTACATAAATGCAATATTTTGGATAAATTATTATTAATCATTATTAAAATTGATAATTAATAGTTGTTTTGCACCGGTATTCCTCATCAACCTCCATAGTTTTGGTAAAAATCAGAGGCCAAACTTTTGATTGAGTACCTGATTTTTGAGTAAGAAATTCAACTTTATTGTCAGTTAGAACCTCATTGCACTAAAAAAATGTAAAAATATGCAGATAGAACATGGTTTTGTAAATAAAATGGGCTATGTGCATAATATTTTTATTTTTTAAGTACAGGCGAAAAACTAATGAATTCTCTCAATTTAAAATTAATTTAAAAAAAATGAATTTTATTCCTAAAATGGAATAAAAGGCAATTTTGAATGTAGACCAATTTTTAAAGTGACCTAAAATAAGCTAATAAAATTTTGATGTTTCTGGAATGATAATTTGAGTTGGTGACGCTACAATATGTTTTAAAATAAAACGATGCTTTTGCTTTATTACCATTTCAATAGTAGGTAAGGAGATTTCAAATAAGAAAAAAAAATTTAAAATTGATCCTACAGTTACTGCACAAACACATGTTGCGTGGAGATTCAAATGTACCAGCACGGCTCTATGTTAGTATGACAACATTTTGTATACAATACACACATTGCAGTATTTAATATCACAAGTAAAGTATTAAATACCAATGGTGGCGATATAAATAACAAATAGGTATTTACAAATAAAATTTAGTATTAAATTAACAATGACATTTTCTGAGTGTGAGATACAACTATAAATACTTAAGTTTCTATCACCCTGTACATAAATTCTCTAATGCATTTTGCTATATTTTACTCTTTTAAATGGATTCGTACGAAAAACTTATTAGCGAAGAGGGAACGGTTAATTGTTGATTTACGATCTACTCTCAGGAGGTATAAAACGTTTTTATTAATACTTCTTTTATTTGAAGTGTTGCTGTTCATTTTATTTTACTTTATAATGAAATAATGTTATTTGATATGTTTTTTTCACTACTAGCTTTAGAAGTTACCATTATTTAGCTAGTTTTTAATTCTAGAAATTAATAGTAATTATATACCAAGGTAGAGAAGATATTTTTTATAGCCAAGCGTATTAAATCCCCTAGCAGCGAGGGATTTAAGAGTTCGAGGCTATAATAGTCTTCTCTACCGTAGATTATAATTATATATTAGTTTTTTTACTACTATCACTATTTAACAATTTTATTCAAATAATAAAATAAATTATTAACAGAGATGATATTTTTTAAAATTTTCATAAAAATCAAGTAGCCTTGATCAATGACATTTGCTCAAATAAATACTTTGAACTGACGTTTAAAAATTTAGTTTTTTTAGGATTGTTATTCTTGTTACTCACTTTTACTCACTCCTATTTCACAACGGTTTTTCTGACAACTGAGATCAATGCACGGATTGAGCCTTTGAAGTGTTTTAGGAAGATAGACAAGCGGACGTGCCCATAGAATTAGACTAAATATGTTTTTTGTTTAAACTAAAACTCATTGAGGTTTGTTAGACCCCTACCTTGTTAACGGAGGGATATAGGTCAAAACTAAAAAAGGCATTAAAGGTTCGCATAACCATACACATAAGGTTATAAGCCTGCGTACAAGACACATGACGGCACTAACCAATTACAGCATTGTATGTTATACAGTGCGTGCATTAAGTCTGGAATCACCCGATTAACTCTTTAGTTACAAGTAAAACACAAAAACCCTCGGATAGGTCGATTTTTATTTTTAATTTTGCAAATTATGGTGTAATAAAAGTTATTAAAATTTGCACCCCCTTGCACCCTCACCCCCCAACTTTTTTTTTTCAAATAGCAATCTACCCCTTGTGACACTTCGTTGGAAAGGTAATTTAATAAGCTTTCCAACGGTGTATAATAAAGCCTAATTTGGTAAAGGGCTAATGATAAAATGCACAATTTAGTTTATTATAAAGACATGTAAAGTATAACTTTAGTTCACTATAAATGTTCAAATTGATTTCCTTCAGCTCTTTGACAGTGGACAGTAAAAAAACGGGATTAAAATCGATTAAATAGTAAACATAAAATTGGTCAATAAAAAGAAAAAAAATTGCATTTTTCAACAGGGTATAAAATATTACAATAAGTTTAAAACAACCTTATTTAGATTCTCAGGAAGGTGCCAAGTAGGAAATAGGGCAACAATTACCATTATGCGTAATATTTCAAACACAAACAATGTTTAAATAAAACATGCGTTTTTTCATAGACCCTTTAACAAATTAGGCTTTTTCACACACTGTTGGAAAGCTTATTAAATTACCTTTCCAATGATGTATCACAAGGGGTAGGTTGCTGTTTGAAAAAAAAAGTTGGGGGGTGAGGGTGCAAGGGGGTGCCAATTTTGATAACTTTTTTTAAACCAAAATTTGCAGAATTAAAAATATAAATCGACCTGTCCGAGGATTTTTGTATTTTACTTGTAACTAAAAAGTTATTCGGGTGATTCCAGACTTAATGCTCGCACTGTATATTAAGGCGGTTATGCGGGCCTCTGGTGGCGCTTAAGTCAATCCCAGATATGGAAATCGAAACAAATTTCTCATACAAAACCACAGCTTACATTCAACAAAATTGTGTACTTTTAAAACATTTTCTTTAGTTAACTTTCTTGCATTTAAATTAAGTAACTATATAATATAAGGAACTTTTATATTGAATAACATTCAATGAATATGGTATATTAGTGTGGACCTTATATTTATTTATTATCTTAAACTTTTCATTTAGCTGTAACTCAACGAACTAATAACTCTTCCCTCTAGAATAGGCATTTCATTCGTAAAAACTGATAAAAAGGTAGCCAACATATACATTCGTCTGTCTTACTCGCACAGCTTTGTTCTAACAGAGACAACAATACCAGTTACTGGTAATTGTTATTGTTCCGGACTGAATATACCTACTATTTGTTTACAAACAAACCGAGATGTTGGCGATACTTTATTTTAACGGTATGCGTATTCTAGAAAGAAGAGTTATTAGTTCGTTGGTGTACTAGAAAATTCTAAAAATATTAATGATCAAACTTCTCTAAGGGTCCTAACTGGGAACCTTTTTTTGCATGGAGTTTTAGCGATGATATGTTGAATTACGTTTTTCCTTCAAGTATTCTATGATTGAATTTATTTCAGTCAAACATTGCCAACAAAGGATACAACGACAATGAAAATGAGCAATATACAAAAGAAGAGGCCTTATCAAGCGACAACCAAAACTCTGCCAATCACTTTACTGACAATCTCCCGGGGGACCCCGCTTTAGATTACCCGACATACACCGATATTCCCAGAACGGGTTTTTCCTGCCAGGGAAAGGTTAATTGGCGATACTATGCTGATATCGAGACTGACTGTCAGGTAGGATCATATTTTTCAGGTTATTTATTATTTATCTATAAATCTCAAAAAAACAATTCTTTTTTTGCTGGTTTTTAGATAAGGGTCCACTCGAATTAAAAAAATTATAGATATAGATAAACTTTTTACTTTTTTACTTTACTTTTTTACTTAAACGATAAAGTAGCTGCACGATCAGCTAATATCAATATGGTGGTTATACTACTGGAATATTAGTTATATCGGGAATTTTCTACTGTAGAAAATTCTAGTGAGAATCTCTGTAGTATTTTGTTTTTCAGTATTTCTCTTTTACAACAAGATTTCATACCTAAAACTAATAATAATTAAATATGAATATATTACTATTTATAATTATTGTTATTACTTTATTATTTAACAAAAAATACCTCAAAATATTCATTTAATAAAATGTAATTTTATAGGTTGACTTTTATGAACATACTTGCAAGCCTAGCGCAGTACCGCGCTAGTCAATAAGTCAGTAAGTAACTAAACTATTGACAGAACCATAATTTGCAATTTAAAAATGGACAAAAAAGGTTTTAGTTTAGCAATTGAGAATGGAATTAAATTAACCAAATCAAAGAATATGCCTGTAAAATTATTAAGATAAGTAATAAAACAATTTATATAATTTCTAGAAGAAAAAAAATTATAAAAGTAGGTTTGACATATTATAAATCGTTGAAAAATAATTTTCCAAACTACACATGATTCATCGAATTATCGAGTAAAAATCACAGTTTTCATTCAAATTTGCTGTCAAAGGAAATAATTACTCCAGGGGCGATGCCCGGTCGTAATTATTTCCAGACAGCAAGTTTTCATGAAAACAGCGAATTTTTCCAGCATAATTCTCAGCCTTTTGTGTAATTATATATGACAATTTAATGACTTAATTAAAATTAAAAATTCATATCTTCATAAAACTTTAGAGTGAAATAATAAACTAAATATTAATTATCAAAGCAATTAAAATAAATATTATAATTATAATAAATCCTAACAAAAGTAATTTAAATTAAAAGTTTGCCAAGGGCGGATCTCAAAATATAACTATGGTTATAATTTCGTTATAAGTTATGAGACTAATAACTAAATATTATTAATAACTCCTAACCCACCCTGAAAAACATTAACAATAAAAATAAAAATTGAATTAAGTTGCAAAAATTAACCAAATCGACAAATTTTAAAATTTAAAAATATTTTTGCTGCATAACTTTTTTTTGCATAGTTTGATTTGATAACACAGGGCTGCGAAAAAAATATTTTTAAAAGTTGTTTGTAGTTTTATGTTTCTATGTATGATTTAAAAAAATGAAGTAGTTTAATTTAACTAAATTGACTAAGTGCCTTTTGCTTGTAAGCCCAAGTATTATGGTGTGGGTCCCATTTCTTATATCCGAGATATAAACACTCTAAAATACTGAATCCGCCAATGAAGTTTGCATTTGAACAAAGCAGATAAAATTGTATTGCATATATAAAATTTAGCTTTTAAGAAAATCCGTCAATGTCCATAAAAATATAAATTACTAAAACTCATTTAAATTATTAAAACTCTTTAAGAACTATAGGACTATAATTTTCGTTTTAATTTCAAAACCTTTTCTGTAGAGTTGTTAAAATTTAATTGGTAGCTTTTATAGACCAAAATTAAAATTCATATATTAAAATATTACCAGAATAACCAAAACGTTAGTAGATAAGGGCGTGAGTTGTGCCACAAATGTAGGTGCAAAAAAAATTAAACCAAAATAAATTTTTTTCCAAAAAAGATATTCTCAGATTCAGTTTTATTGCCCCCAAATCCCCTTAATTTTGTATCTAAATATCGTAATTTAAAAATGTATTGATTACACAGGCCAACAAGGATTTTGTGATCTGATGTTTTTTTTTTCTGGCTTAGGTAAGACCCACTGACTGCCAAACGTATAATCTTATTCCATTTTAAATTTTTAAGTTACCCTACTAGAAGTTTAACGTTAGAATAACGTTTTTCTAATGTTAGAAAACTGTATAAAAGTACGTTATAAAATATGTGCAAATGTCCCGCTTATTAACGTTAGAATCTAACGTGAGTTACAAACGTTAATCTAACGTTAGATTTTTAAGTTAGAAATACGTTATAAGTACGTTTAATTTCTACCTGCATCATAAAATGGCAGCTGGTGACAAATTTATTCATATAAATAAATCTTAATATATTTTAGTAATCATAATATTTTTAAACATAATTTCGTTACATTTATTTATAAAATAGCTTTTTAGGTGGCCCTAAATATTTTTCGTGTAATATGCTGTTATACTTCGATAAATACGTTTACTTCTCAGAAAAACTTTATATTTAATTAGTTAATATTTATTTATACATTCAGAATCTTAAAATATGTGTTCAATTCTAGTACAAAGGTTGCTATAATTTTGACTTTTGGGGCATATTTTTTTAAACTTATTACAGAAATAATAAATAATTATCAAACCTAGGCACATAGCTGTCTGAAGTATTTTCTACTATAGCTTACGTATTAATAATGGATATTTAAAAAATATTTAAAGTTAGAATAAGGTTAGAATTTAGTTGGGAAACTAACGTTAGATTTATGTATAAAGTTAGATTTATATATTTTATAACGGTTTTGTCAAACGTTAGTTTTTAAGGTTAGATTTATATATTTTATAACGTTTTTGTATAACGTTTGAGACTAAATATAAAAATGTCACTAATCTAATGTTATGTTAAGTTACAATACAATACAATACAATACAATACAATACAATACAATAAAATAGGCAGGGGAAGCGGCCAGTTTAGGAGAAAATCTAAACTATTGATACGTTTTTCTCGCCAAAACAAACATGAACCTAAAATATAGTATAACATAACCTTCAAAAAAATTTACACGAAAAAATCACTCAAACTTTAAAAAAATATTCATAATCAATATCACACAGGGAAAAAATACTGGGTAACTCTTTTTACACTGATAACACGTATATTGTTTATGCACAGGTACACAAAATAGTACACACATTGGTGTTCTGTGAGTACACATTCCGCGCGAAAATGTATCATCGCCGATGATTCATCGGCAAGATCACGCAAGAACAGGGCCATAATATTTTTTTTTAATATCATTGTCAACAGTTTTTTTACTGATTACAATATTATTTAAATATGCATATTCGTCAATTTTTGTGTGAAAAAGGGAATTAGTAATTTATGTTTACATCTGCCAAGCTTAGCAAATAAACATTAAATTTATTAAATCACGTTACGTAACGTTTACCTAGACCCCTCCCCCTCCCCCCTGTCACAAACTGTAACAATTTCTCTGACCTCCCCCTAGGCGCGTTACGTAATATATGGACAGCCTCCTACTTGCTCTTTAAAGTTTAGAATTTAAAGATAAAACCCTTGGAGATATATTTGAAACGTAATAAGCTATATGAATAATAAAAATAAAAGGTTATATTTTCTCATGCACCGCATGCAAAACGCCAAAGCGCTTTTTTTCAATAATGAAACATCAAAATCTAATTTAAAGCGCACGGCATGTCGCGGAATTTTCTCTTTATGAAATATATTTTTCTTCAAAGAATCCAGTCCTTTTAATCTCATTAATTATATCTAGAGTCGATCCAAATAGAAGCGGTTCTGTCGTAAGTTATTGGACATTTTCTTTAACTACACTGTAAAAAATAATTCCAGAATTTAAAAAAAAAAATTCAAAAATCGTCCTAGAGAAAAAATTCTTGGATATATTTATTTATAGTCATAAAGGGACCTTTTACAAGGTATTTTATACCCAAGACTGTTAAAATAAGTTTTTGCACGACCAAAACTAAAACCTAATTTTACGCTTTAATTTTCGGGACTAAACTTTCCGTTTTTCTCCCTAGGGAATAAAAATCACGGCAACCTTGATAATATTAAAATATTATACTTACTATGTGCTTTGCTGGTTCAAAAATTAGGTTTGATGGTGTTTTGTAATAAATTAGCGATTTAAACCAATTTATTTGATTTTAACAAAGAAAACCTTTAAAAATAACATTGTTATAACAATTTATACATAACTTAAAATTTATCATCTTCGTCCATTTTATTGACGTTTGTGTCAACCATATTAAAAAACAATTGAAATCGCGATAGCCATGAAACTGACTTTTCGCAATTTACAGGCATCTTGATTAAATTACGAAAATAAAACAACCGATTTTAAACGCGTGGTTTTTAATTTTAATTTTATCTACCTACCTAAATTATGATTGGTCCTGCAAAAAATAGTGTATATACCTCAGGACTAAACTTGGCTGTTTTAGTCCCTTGAATTTCTGTTTCCCTCGCTCGCTACGCTCGCTCAAGAAACACAACTTTTTTTTTAAATGTCCGTCTGAGTCACAATTTTTGTAGACACGATAACTCAAGAAGGAATAATCCGATCTTATTAAAATTTTCAGGAAAAATCAAGTTCTATGAGGGGAAGATCCCTATTTTTTTTTTTAAGTACTCCCCCCCAAAAACGAAAAAGTTATGGGGGGGTTTTAAAAAAATTGAAAAAGGCTAAAAGAAAATTCCGATTAATATAACTTTTTCAGGAAAAATATATGGGATCAATTCTTAAAAAAAATAAATAAAATTTTTTTTTTGTTTTTTTTTTAGAAAAAATTTTTTAGACCTATATTTTTGAATGACGTTGACAGATATCTTGCCTAAAAGATAAACCTCGATTTTGTCGCAGTGTTTTTGATTATAATCAAAGTTTAATTTTCTTAAAATAGTTAGTGACTAATTATATTTGTCCACAGGTTTTCCACGTTTGCGAGACAGAATATTCAAAAATATCGTTTGTCTGTCCAATCGGAAGCATATTCAATCAGCGCCATCTTGTGTGTGACTGGTGGTACAACGTCAACTGTAACGATGCTGAAAGCCTCTACGTATTAAAAATTGACCTCGAACGGGAGCAGCAGCAGTTAGAAGAGGACCAAGAAAATGGTTCGTATAATAATATATTTTTTGCACGACCAAAACTAAAACCTAATTTTACGCTTTCATTTTCGGGACTAAACTTGCCGTTTTTCTCCCTAGGGAATAAAAATCACGGCAACCTTGATAATATTAAAATATTATACTTACTATGTGCTTTGCTGGTTCAAAAATTAGGTTTGGTGGTGTTTTGTAATAAATTAGCGATTCAAACAAATTTATTTGAAGTCCAAACAAAGAAAACCTTTAAAAATAACATTGTTATAACAATTTATACATAACTTAAAATTCATCATCTTCGTCCATTTTTTGACGTTTGTGTCAACCATATTAAAAAAAAAATGACATCGCGATAGCCATGAAACTGACTTTTTTACAGGCATCTTGATTAAATTACGAAAATAAAACAACCGATTTTAGACGCGTGGTTTCTAATTTTTATTTTATCTACCTACCTAAATTATGTTTGGTCCTGCAAAAAATAGTGTATATACCTCAGGACTAAAACAGCCAGTTTAGTCCCTAATAAACTTCTCCATCTTTAATTCTATGTTTAATTTTATAGAATTAAATTCGTGTTTAAATTCACAGAATTAAATATTTAATTTTGTGAATTTAAGGATAGAATAAAAATGGCGGAAAGGAGGGTATCGTGTTTTGGGATAAATCGCCTGCAACGATAAGACTTTACATGCTTATAGATACATATAAAATAACTACTTTGCCAAAATTTTAGTTCTTTTTACATCCCGGAACATACTTTAATCAAATGTTGAAGTCGCTATAGCAAAAAAAAATCTTCTATACAGGGTGTATTTGAAATAGGGTAGGAAATTTTAACAGGTGATTCTACATGATAAAATATGACAAAATGTTCCTATAAACATATGTCTAAAAATGCGTCATAAGGGAGCTACGCCCCTTTGAAATTGGATAAAAAAATCGGTTTTTATTTAATAACTCAGGAACCCTTTGAGATATATTAACGAGGTTTTGCACGTGAATTAATCCTAATAAGGCTCTTCTTTGTATGTCATTTTCACGTACTTATTTAAACCAGGGGTGTGCGAAACGGGGGGGGCCTTATCAGTTTTTTGTCCCAAACTTTTTTCTGTGTAACTTTTTTGCAATTTTATTTTTGAAATATGATTCCTCACGTCAAAATACATAAAAAAGGTACTCTTGTTGTAATACTATAGGATTAACCGTTTTCGAGAAAAGTTCATTTGAAGGTGAAATTTCACAGTTCGAGGACAAAAAATTAAATACTAAAATGTCGAATACCAAAATTTTAATGATGCAATGTTATTCTACAACAAAAACTAAGAAAAAAAGTTTCCATACATGTAGGTCAAAAAAACGCTTTTAAAGCTAACATAGCCCTTTAAAAATGGTGCATATTTAGGAGACCATAGGTCCATTAGGATTGATTTTTGGAAGTACCTGTTTATGAGGTTTTTTTCTTAGTTTTTAATGTACATTCGCCCTGCATCATTAAAATGTTGGTTTTCAACATTTTAGTATTTAATTTTTCGTCCTCGAACCGTGGAATTTCACCTTCAAATGAATTTTTCTCGAAAACGGTTAATCCTACAGTATTACAACAAGAGTACCTTTTTTATGTATTTTGGCCTGAGGAATCATATTTCAAAAATAAAATTGCAAAAAAGTTACACAGAAAAAAGTTTGGGACAAAAAACTGATAAGCCACCCCCCGTTTCGCACACCCCTGGTTGAAATAAGTACACGAAAATAACACATAAAAACGGGCCTTGGTAGAATTAGTTGACGTGCAAAACCTCGTTGATATATCTCAAAGGGTTCCTGAGTTATTAAATAAAAACCGATTTTTTTAGCCACTTTCAAAGGGGCGTAGCTCCCTTATGACGTATTTTTAGACATATGTTTATAGGAACTTTTTGTCATATTTTATGATGTAGAATCATCTGTTAAAATTTCCGACCCTATTTCAAATACACCGTGTATAGGGCTATAGCGACTTTAATACCGCTTTTTTTTCAGTAGATCCAAACGGCCGGAATCATGGCGACCACCGTTTTTTGATGTTTTAAAAAAAAAATTTAAGGCAATTTTTTTTTTCTTTAAATATAAATAAACATACCTACAAAATTTTACAATAATATCTTTTTTCTTCCTATATATAAATATATTAATAAAAAAATATTTTTAAAATTTGAAGGTAGAAAGACTTCTTTTAAAAATTAAACAAGAACTTTAACACTTTAAAAAGTGCTATTCTTGTTTATTTTTTACAATTGTGGCGAAGGCGCTATCATTGATAAAAAGATTTTTTTCATTTATTTTTAATCCATTAAAAGAAGAAAGTATTCAGAAGTAACAAAACAACTTTTTCGCTCGGATTTGAGACTTAAACTAAATGTCCGAAAGGTACTGAGACGCGGAAATCCGTAGTTAGTCGGAGTTGGTAGAAATCACAAATTGCATAGTATCGAGGCATAAAATCTACGCGGCGTAGACACGGCGCGCCGTGTCTATGGCAGAGGGCTAAAATGTGTATTTTCTTTTACAGTGTACGATTTAAGCCTCGCTTCATCTGGAGGGAATCCTAATCCATCAGAGAAGTCCAAATTGAAAGACGATCCGGAAAAAAACGAAAAGAAAACGGGTCCGTCTAAATCCAGCAGGAGAAATCAGCGTAAATAGATTAAAATTTAATTCCCATTTTATGAGCAGATATTAAAAATTTATAGGAAAAAGTCATTTGTTCGATATTATTCATTGGCATTTATGAAAAATTTTATCTACTGATATCACAGGCCTACGAAAAAAAACCTGTCTTCGATTTCGATTTTAGTAGATTTTGGATGCTAATTACTAAAAATAGTAGTTTTCGTAGTCCTTAGTGCACGAGAATTAAGTTTTTTTGACGAAGCGAAGTCAAAAAATTATTTGAGTGCACTAAGGACTTTACTTTACAGTCTAGACTCTTTAAAAATGTATATTTTAAAGAATTACCTGTGTTTAATTTTGACATTTCAAAATTTTATAAACGTCAAATGACTTTTGTCAAAATGAAAGCTATGTCTAATCGTTTGGATAAATGAGTGTGCATAGTTGTCATTTCATTCAAATATGCGCTATGTACTCGTGCGATAGAAATATATCCTAACGAGGACATATAGTGAATATGCATTTTTCTTTATTTCGTGTATACTAGATCGTACAAAAAATATTTTAAAACAAAACTGTCGTCCAGTTTTCCCAAAAAAAAATTGTTATTTTATGTAAGTAGATAAATAATTTCAAAACAGATAGTAGGCATTTAACGTGTTTTTAATTATGCCTACTTAAATCTTTTAGTAATTCAAAGCCTTTAAATAAAGCTATAAGCCACACATTATCTATTTTTGAAAATTTTATTTTAATGTAAAAATGCATTTATAACCAAATGTATTATCAATTACCTTGGAGTACACGGAAAGAAATTAGTGGGCTCTGCGCTATACATTATAAGATATTTGGTAACAGTGGCAAATTATAGTGATTTAAGCTATAGATTATAAGGGACACAATAACTAATAATGTTAAAAATAAATTGGAAACGATTATATTACAGACACGATTATATTTATTACAGGCACTATTATAAATTTACAGAAATTTTATTATATTATAAAAATTATTAGCACGGACAATAATTAAATCTATTTAAGCTATAAATGCCATACTATTTGTTATATTTTATTATTCACTAAACAATTAAAATATTTCATATAAATTTTTACACTGACTGCCATAATTGTAAGAGAAAACCTTGTATTTATATAATAAGCGATTATAATTTGCTTGGTATGTGCGTTATAGCGCTCCTAGCTATAATTTTTTTTTCCGTGTAAATTAATTTTAATAAGGTTTTTTCTAAAAACGCAAAATATAAATAAAAATATAGGTCGTAGCCTTTTTACCTAAAGCTCTTTAACGTATTAAAAAAATGCAAAATTACTTAGTGTATAATATAATATATAATATTTAATTATGTTGTGATGAAATATGAAATAATTAACATAATTATTTTTTTTTAATTTTCAACTCGTGTTTTATGCAAAAATCGCACGACAGAAAAAAATAATAAATTCTATATTCGTAATCAGCAACCCAGAATCTACTAAAAAAAGTCATTAAATCTAACAATTGTTTTTTTACCCAATATTTGCAGGCCAGTGTTTTGGATACCGTCAACTAGGGTTACATTTATCCCCCTGACTTTATAAGGTCCCAACCGTTTCTTTCTCATAACTTTTGTCGTGCTATTAGAGCATTTTAAAAAGCATTTTAAAAACCACTAGGAATACAAAACTAGTTAAACTGAAAAACAAAGTAAAAGCGTTCCACCTGTAATAAAAAAATAAGTTAAATTGTAATAGACAAAATTGGCAGTCATTCTTCTGGAATTTTACTAAATGTGGTAAACTTCCGACATCAATACAGGTAAAATTCCAGTACCAATACAGGTAAAATCACAATTCCGGTACGGATTAAATATTACTTTTTTTATTTCACTAGTTCTAACTTAAAAAATATTATGATGAAGGTAACCCCAGTGGACGGTATAACACAGGGGTACAAAAAAAATATATGACATGTGACTATAATGTTTCTATGTGTTTTGGGCTGCTGAATCCGAATGCAGTGTCAGAATTACCCATTCTTTTTTGTAAAAATGGTGAAAACAGGCCTAAATAAATAATAAAAATACCAGGGCGATGTTAAATTTCCAATTTGTAGTTCCTTTATTTAAAAAAAGCCATACTCAGCACTCTATTCTTTATAACGGGCCAAAACTATATAATGTTCTTCCTCTAGAAATCAGAACATAAAAAAATTCCACCTATTTAAAACAAGAATATTTGGGTGTATTTCACACACAAGCTTGCTTAGGTGAGTTACCCACGAACCAGACATTTGTAATGTTATCTGTATCGTAGTGGTAAATAAAATAACTTATATTATACAGGGTGATCAGTAACTGCCATGCCAAAATTTACGAGGTGATTCTACATACAAAAATATGAAAAAAAGTTTCTATAAAGGTTGGTCCGTAAATGAGCCCTAAGGGAGCTACGGCCCTTCGAAGATGACGTATTGAATGGGAAACAAAAAAAAGCACCAATAAAATTTTAATGCTGCAGGGTGATTCTTCATTTAAAACTGAGCAAAAAAGTATTATACACCAAAACACCTAAATTTAATATTAAAGGAGTAATAGCCTTTTAAAAAGTAACGTTTTTGGTGGCACAAAATGTTACTTCCTCTTAATTGCATTTTTTTTTGATAACGGTTGCTCCTACAGTGTTACACTATATGATATTTTATATGTATTTTTACTCTAGAAATCTATATTTTTTACAACAAATCCAAAAAACATACACATAGAAAAGTTTGGGGCAAAAATGTTTTAAGCCACATATATTTTGTCCGTCTGGGCACGCCTCTGGATAAATTAAAAAAATAAATTAACATAAACTTATTGCCCTTATTAATACTAGTATACATGCAAAAGCTCGCCGCTCTAGCTTAAACGGTACCCGAATTATTAATTAAAAACCTTATTTTTATTACAATTTTAAAGGGCCCTAGATCCCTTAGGGCTCATTTCCGGACCAACCTTTATAGGAACTTTTTTTATATTTTTGGATCTAGAAGCACCTCTTAAATTTTGGCATGCCAGTTATGGATCACCCTGTATTTATAATATAAATTTTATATATTTTATGTAATTTATAATAAATTTATTTATTTTTTACTGGATTACTTAATATTATTAATGGTATTTTAACTAAAATTTAAATTTATAAAAATGAACAGTGGATGCAAATACAGGGAAAATGATCAAAATTTGCGTTACGTAATACTTGAACATTCCCTTATTTGTTAATAAATTATTACTAATAATTGCTATAAGTTCAAGCAACCGTTGCTAAATCACATCACACAATTTTTCCACGTTTATAAATCCATATTATTTGAGAAAAAAAAGAATTCCTTACAAAAAATAAAATTGAATAACGACCGACTGACCTAGAAGAAAATGACGAAAAGAATAGGGAACAGTCGTAATGTACATTATACAGGGTGTATTTGAAATAGCGTAGGAAATTTTAACAGGTAATTCTACATGATAAAATATGACAAAAAGTTCCTATAAACATATGTCTAAAAATGCGTCATAAGGGAGCTACGCCCCTTTGAAATTGGCTAAAAAAATCGGTTTTTATTGAATAACTCAGGAACCCTTTGAGATATGTTAACGAGGTTTTGCACGTAAATTGATTCTAATAAGGCCCATCTTTGTATGTCATTTTCACGTACTTATTTAAACCAGGGGTGTGCGAAACGGGGGGGCCTTATCAGTTTTTTGTCCCAAACTTTTTTCTGTGTAACTTTTTTGCAATTTTATTTTTTAAATATGATTCCTCAGTTCAAAATACATAAAAAAGGTACTCTTGTTGTAATACTGTAGGATTAACCGTTTTCGAGAAAAGTTCATTTGAAGGTGAAATTTCACGGTTCGAGGACGAAAAATTAAATACTAAAATGTCGAAAACCAAAATTTTAATGATGCAGTGTTAATCTATATCAAAAACTAAGAAAAAAAGTTTCCAAACATGTAGGTCGAAAAAACGCTTTTAAAGCTACCATAGCCCTTTAAAAATGGTGCATATTTAGGAGACCGTAGCTCCATTAGGATTGATTTTTGGAAGTACCTGTATATGAGGTTTTTTTCTTAGTTTTTAATGTACATTCGCCCTGCATCATTAAAATTTTAGTTTTCAACATTTTAGTATTTAATTTTTCGTCCTCGAACCGTGGAATTTCACCTTCAAATGAATTTTTCTCGAAAACGGTTAATCCTACAGTATTACAACAAGAGTACCTTTTTTATGTATTTTGAACTGAGGAATAATATTTCAAGAATAAAATTGCAAAAAAGTTACACAGAAAAAAGTTTGGGACAAAAAACTGATAAGCCCCCCCCTGTTCGCACACCCCTGGTTGAAATAAGTACATGAAAATAACACATAAAAACGGGCCTTGGTAGGATTAGTTGACGTGCAAAACCTCGTTGATATATCTCAAAGGGTTCCTGAGTTATTAAATAAAAACCGATTTTTTTAGCCACTTTCAAAGGGGCGTAGCTCCCTTATGACGCATTTTTAGACATATGTTTATAGGAACTTTTTGTCATATTTTATGATGTAGAATCATATGTTAAAATTTCCGACGCTATTTCAAATACACCGTGTATAGTAGAACGAATCAAAGTGAATAAATTAAAAATTTAATACCCTTGAAAAAAAGGTTTTTAAAAGTAAAATTAATTCGAGATTATTAATTCATGCCCTTTATTAATTAGAGTTTTAATATACAGTGTGAGTCAAAAGTAGAACATTCAAGTTTTCTTAAATGATCTACGCCCATCAGCGATAAGTTAAATTGAATCATCTACACGGTGTATTTGAAATAGCGTCGGAAATTTTAACAGATGATTCTACATTATAAACTATGACAAAAAGTTCCTATAAACATATGTCTAAAAATGCGTCATAAGGGAGCTACGCCCCTTTGAAAGTGGCTAAAAAAATCGGTTTTTATTTAATAACTCAGGAACCCTTTGAGATATATCAACGAGGTTTTGCACGTCAACTAATCCTACCAAGGCTCGTTTTTGTGTGTTATTTTCATGTATTTATTTCAACCAGGGGTGTTCGAAACGGGGGGGGCTTATCAGTTTTTTGTCCCAAACTTTTTTCTGTTTAACTTTTTGCAATTTTATTTTTGAAATATGATTTAGGACGAAAAATTAAATACTAAAATGTCGAAAACCAAAATTTTAATGATGCAGTGTTAATCTATATCAAAAACTAAGAAAAAAAGTTTCCAAACATGTAGGTCGAAAAAACGCTTTTAAAGCTACCATAGCCCTTTAAAAATGGTGCATATTTAGGAGACCGTAGCTCCATTAGGATTGATTTTTGGAAGTACCTGTATATGAGGTTTTTTTCTTAGTTTTTAATGTACATTCGCCCTGCATCATTAAAATTTTAGTTTTCAACATTTTAGTATTTAATTTTTCGTCCTCGAACCGTGGAATTTCACCTTCAAATGAATTTTTCTCGAAAACGGTTAATCCTACAGTATTACAACAAGAGTACCTTTTTTATGTATTTTGAACTGAGGAATAATATTTCAAGAATAAAATTGCAAAAAAGTTACACAGAAAAAAGTTTGGGACAAAAAACTGATAAGCCCCCCCCTGTTCGCACACCCCTGGTTGAAATAAGTACATGAAAATAACACATAAAAACGGGCCTTGGTAGGATTAGTTGACGTGCAAAACCTCGTTGATATATCTCAAAGGGTTCCTGAGTTATTAAATAAAAACCGATTTTTTTAGCCAATTTCAAAGGGGCGTAGCTCCCTTATGACGCATTTTTAGACATATGTTTATAGGAACTTTTTGTCATATTTTATGATGTAGAATCATATGTTAAAATTTCCGACGCTATTTCAAATACACCGTGTATAGTAGAACGAATCAAAGTGAATAAATTAAAAATTTAATACCCTTGAAAAAAAGGTTTTTAAAAGTAAAATTAATTCGAGATTATTAATTCATGCCCTTTATTAATTAGAGTTTTAATATACAGTGTGAGTCAAAAGTAGAACATTCAAGTTTTCTTAAATGATCTACGCCCATCAGCGATAAGTTAAATTGAATCATCTACACGGTGTATTTGAAATAGCGTCGGAAATTTTAACAGATGATTCTACATTATAAACTATGACAAAAAGTTCCTATAAACATATGTCTAAAAATGCGTCATAAGGGAGCTACGCCCCTTTGAAAGTGGTTAAAAAAATCGGTTTTTATTTAATAACTCAGGAACCCTTTGAGATATATCAACGAGGTTTTGCACGTCAACTAATCCTACCAAGGCTCGTTTTTGTGTGTTATTTTCATGTATTTATTTCAACCAGGGGTGTTCGAAACGGGGGGGGGCTTATCAGTTTTTTGTCCCAAACTTTTTTCTGTTTAACTTTTTTGCAATTTTATTTTTGAAATATGATTCCTCCGGTCAAAATACATAAAAAAGGTACTCTTGTTGTAATACTGTAGGATTAACCGTTTTCGAGAAAAATTTATTTGAAGGTGAAATTTCAGGGTTCGAGGACGAAAAATTAAATACTAAAATGTTGAAAACCAAAATTTTAATGATGCAGGGCGAATGTACATTAAAAACTAAGAAAAAAACCTCATATACAGGTACTTCCAAAAATCAATCCTAATGGAGCTATGGTCTCCTAAATATGCACCATTTTTAAAGGGCCATGGTAGCTTTAAAAGCGTTTTTTCGACCTACATGTATGGAAACTTTTTTTCTTCGTTTTTGATGTAGAATAACATTGCATCACTAAAATTTTGGTTTTCGACATTTTAGAATTTAATTTTTCGTCCTCGAACCGTGGAATTTCACCTTCAAACCAATTTTTCTCGAAAACGGTTAATCCTGCAGTATTACAACAAGAGTACCTTTTTTATGTATTTTGACCTGAGAAATCATATTTCAAAAAATTGCAAAGAAGGTACACAGAAAAAAGTTTGGGACAAAAAACTGATAAGGCCCCCCCGTTTCACACACCCCTGGTTTAAATAAGTACGTGAAAATGACATACAAAGATGGGCCTTATTAGGAATTATTCACGTGCAAAACCTCGTTAATATATCTCAAAGGGTTCCTGAGTTATTAAATAAAAACCGATTTTTTTAGCCACTTTCAAAGGGGCGTAGCTCCCTTATGACGCATTTTTAGACATATGTTTATAGGAACATTTTGTCATATTTTATCATGTAGAATCATCTGTTAAAATTTCCGACGCTATTTCAAACACACCGTGTATAGTAGAAAGAATCAAAGTGAATAAATTAAAAATTTAATACCCTTGAAAAAAAGGTTTTTAAAAGTAAAATTAATTCGAGATTATTAATTCATGCCCTTTATTAATTAGAGTTTTAATATACAGTGTGAGTCAAAAGTAGAAAATTCAAGTTTTCTTAAATGATCTACGCCCATCAGCGATAAGTTAAATTGAATCATCTACACGGTGTATTTGAAATAGCGTCGGAAATTTTAACAGATGATTCTACATTATAAACTATGACAAAAAGTTCCTATAAACATATGTCTAAAAATGCGTCATAAGGGAGCTACGTCCCTTTGAAAGTGGTTAAAAAAATTAGGAATTATTCACGTGCAAAACCTCGTTAATATATCTCAAAGGGTTCCTGAGTTATTAAATAAAAACCGATTTTTTTAGCCACTTTCAAAGGGGCGTAGCTCCCTTATGACGCATTTTTAGACATATGTTTATAGGAACTTTTTGTCATATTTTATCATGTAGAATCATCTGTTAAAATTTCCGACGCTATTTCAAATACACCCTGTATAAGCGATCTTATTGTTCATGTAAGTTTTAAGTATTTAAAAAGTTAACAGTTTAATCAGACACAGTTATACTGTAATCAGTCAACCAGTTATACTTTAACCAGGGGTGTGCGAAACTGGGGGCCTTATTAATTTTTTGTCCCAAACTTTTTTCTGTAACTTTTTTGTAATTTTATTTTTGAAATATAATTCCTCAGGTCAAAATACATAAAAAAGGTACTCTTGTTATAATACTGTAAGGATAACCGTTTTCGAAAAAAAATCATTTGAAGGTGAAATTTCACGGATTTTATTTACAAAAAAGTTACAAAGAAAAGAGTTGGGACAAAAAGTATATGAAGGTAGCATACGAAGATGGGCCTTATTAAGGTTAGTTTACATTCAAAACCTCGTTGCTGTACCTCAAAGCCATCCTGAGTTATTAAATAAAAACCGAATTTTTTAGCCACTTTCAAAGGGGCTTAGCTCCCTTACGACGCATTTTTAGATATATTTTATAGGAACTTTTCCAGTCCAAACCCCTTAAAACTAATGACATAATTTACTGGACATCCTGTATAGTTTTAGTATACACGGTGTATTTGAAATAGCGTAGGAAATTTTAACAGGTGATTCTACATGATAAAATATGACAAAAAGTTCCTATAAATATATGTCTAAAAATGCGTCACAAGGGAGCTACGCCCCTTTGAAAGTGGCAAAAAAAATCGGTTTTTATTTAATAACTCAGGAACCCTTTGAGATATATCAACGAGGTTTTGCACATCAACTAATCCTACCAAGGCCCGTTTGTATGTGTTATTTTCATGTACTTATTTCAACCAGGGGTGTGCGAAACGGGGGGGGGCTTATCAGTTTTTTGTCCCAAAATTTTTTCTGTGTAACTTTTTTGCAATTTTATTTTTGAAATATGATTCCTCAGGCCAAAATAAATAAAAAAGGTACTTTTGTTGTAATAGTGTAGGATTAACCGTTTTCGAGAAAAATTCATTTGAAGGTGAAATTCCACGGTTCGAGGACGAAAAATTAAATACTAAAATGTTGAAAACCAAAATTTTAATGATGCAGGGCAAATGTACATTAAAAACTAAGAAAAAAACCTCATATACAGGTACTTCCAAAAATCAATCCTAATGGAGCTATGGTCTCCTAAATATGCACCATTTTTAAAGGACTATGGTAGCTTTAAAAGCGTTTTTTCGACCTACATGTATGGAAACTTTTTTTCTTAGTTTTTGATGTAGAATAACATGTCATCATTAAAATTTTGGTTTTCGACATTTTAGTATTTAATTTTTCGTCCTCGAACCGTGAAAATTCACCTTCAAATGAACTTTTCTCGAAAACGGTTAATCCTACAATATTACAACAAGGGTGCCTTTTTTATGTATTTTGACCTGAGGAATCATATTTCAAAAATAAAATTGCAAAAATGTTACACAAAAAAAAGTTTGGGACAAAAAACTGATAAGACCCCCCCGTTTCGCACACCCTTGGTTTAAATAAGTACGTGAAAATAACATAAAAAGATGGGCCTTATAAGGATTAATTCACGTGCAAAACCTCGTAAATATATCTCAAAGGGTTCCTGAGTTATTAAATAAAAACCGATTTTTTTATCCACTTTCAAAGGGGCGTAGCTCCCTTATGACGCATTTTTAGACATATGTTTATAGGAACTTTTTGTCATATTTTATCATGTAGAATCACCTGTTAAAATTTCCTACGCTATTTCAAATACACCCTGTATACTAAATGAAGTTACAATGTTTTCCAAATAAACGATTTAAATAACAGAATTTTTTATTTGAAAGTTTTTTTATTGTTACCATTTTTCAGGAACATATTTTTATAAAATGTTAAGTAAGTTATGAACTTAATAAGCAGTATCTTTCAATTTAGGCCAAAAGTAAGGGCATGTAATTTGTCTCGCATAATCTGGAAAAAAAATCTAATCCGCTACATAAATCCAAATTAAAAATATATACTTATATCCGATAAAAAATAATTAAAAAAGGGGAGTTTAAAATCAAGGGAACAGAAAATTTAATGAGCCTATAAAATAATTCTTTAATCAAAAATGTAAGTGCTTATATTTTAATATTTTAATATAACATGAGTGCAAGAAAAACGAAAATTATTCTTATACTCACTATATATTTCTTACGTAGTTTTGTCCATTAAAAACAAACTTTTTCTTCAAGCGTACTAAAATGTTCATATTTTATTACTGAACACACTAGTTAGAAGTGATCTATTTTTTACAGTAAAAAAATGAGTTCATTGTTGTACGCCGTAAAAAAAAGTTAGTTAGAAAAACCACCACTGGCGGCAACACTTTTTGACTTTGATACAGCCATACTTCTAACTTGTTTGTTTATCATGTAAACAAGTGGCTGACTCGAGATTCTGTACAAAAACCTTGTGTGAAATTGATTAGAAATGGTTGAAGAAGAATATATGGTTTATACACCTACAAATCTCTCCGAAATTGCAAATGCTACATTAGACAAGCTACCATCGAAATCGCGTAAAGTGTACGATTTAGCCTACGAAAAAAAATGAAAATGAGCTAAGGATGGTTTTAGTTTATTTCGAAAGGATTTTATTGGCCTATTTTAATAAAAAAAACATACTTTATTACTGAATAAATTAAATTCTAAAATTAATATTTAAAAAAATATATATAGGAAGCTTGAAGAAAAAATAGTATGTTTCACTCAGAGGAAAAGTGCTTTTTTTACTCGTCTATACTTTCCAGACTCCGCCGCGTCGTCCGTAAATTCTACAGACTAGTAAAAAAAGCTTCACTTTTCCTCTTAGTAAAACAATATACTATTTTATTCTTTAACATAACATAATATAAAATACAGTATGTTACTAAAAGTATTTTACATCGGCACTTAGTGCTACTAAGAGTGCCGATGTATTGAAATCTTCGTTTTTTTCACATTTCTCGACGTTTTAGACCATTCTGAGTCGAAATCAGTAAAAAAATTTTTTGCGTCTGTCTGTCCGTCTGTCTGTCTGTCTGTCTGTCTGTCTGTCTGCCTGTCTGTCTGTCTGTCTGTCTGTCTGTCTGTCTGTCTGTCTGTCTGTCTGTCTGTCTGTCTGTCTGTCTGTCTGTCTGTCTGTCTGTCTGTCTGTCTGTCTGTCTGTCTGTCTGTCTGTCTGTCTGTCTGTCTGTCTGTCTGGGTGTAAACTCTAACTCCATTTCTACATGAGATATCGGCTTGCGGTTTTTTGCATATTGTTTCTTATCGTATTTCGAAGAGCTGATTAGATTTTGGGGGTAAACGATTGGAGGTAAGGGGGTAAAAATAGAGTAAAACTTTAGCGTTTTAATAAGGGTAATAATTATTGTATTTGGTTAGTTTAGCACTTATATAAAAGATAATTTTAAATTGGTCAAAAAATGTTATAAACAACGTTTTCCTAAAACGCATTGTTTTCGAGATATTGGCGTTTAAAGCACTAAAAGGTTTTTTAGCATATCTCACATATTCATAACCCGATTTCAAGAAATTATATTTTAAATAAAAGCTCTTTTCAAGCCCTATAAAAAATGTTATATACAGTTTTTTGCTAGAATATAATGTTTTAAAGATACAGAATTTAAAATCAAACAAAAGACCTAGTTTGAAATTTGCAAACTGGATGGCTCTAGTGTACAATAGTACCGATGTTTTGACAGGGTACTTGCAACGTTTCATCTAGTTTAACAATGTGTTGTTCACATATGGATAAAATTTATGTTATTGTTTTATTTATAAATATTACATTTTGCAAGAAAATCCTAATCAATATTTATTCTACTATTTATATATTTTTATGAACACTTTTAAGCCAAACAATATACGATTAAATAAACTAAAATGATAAAGTACAACATAAAATGTATATTTTACTTTCAAGCGATAGCTTTATGATCATTAAAACCTAGAAATTTATATTTTTACAAGGAATTTAACAAATTTATTTCATATGGATTCGGGAAACGTCGGGTACATAAATCACACGTTCTTCTAGGCTTTTATAAATTTTATCTACACTCCTACCTCTTCACTGACCTATATACATATATTTTTATTTTAAATTTTCACAATGGAAAATCCTGAGACCAATAAAACAATACGTTTTCCTATAGTTTATTAAAAATACAAAATAGTTATTTATATACCAAGGGACTAAACTGGCTGTTTTAGTCCCGCTGCATGAGTGTTTCCTGAGCGAGCGTAGCGAGTGAGGGAAACAGAAATGCAAGGGACTAAAACAGCCACGCTTAGTCCTGAGATATATACACTATTTTTTGCAGGACCAAACATAATTTAGGTAGGTAGATAAAATTAAAATTAAAAACTATGCGTCTAAAGTCGTTTGTTTTATTTTCGTAATTTAATCAAGATGCCTGTGAATTGCGAAAAGTCAGTTTGACGGCTATCGCGATTTCAATTGTTTTTTAATATGGTTGACACAAAAGTCAGTTCGAAAAAATGGACGAAGATGATTAATTTTAAGGAATGTATAAATTGTTATAACAATGTTATTTTTAAAGGTTTTCTTTCTTAAAATCAAATAAATTTGTTTGAATCGCTAATTTATTCCAAAACATCACCAAACCTAATTTTTGTACCAGTAAAGCACATAGTACCTAAGTATAATATTTTAATATTATCAAGGTTGCCGTGATTTTTATTTCCTTGGGAGAAAACCGGCAAGTTTAGTCCCGAAAATGAAAGCGTAAAATTAAGTTTTAGTCTTGGTCATGCAAAAACACTTTTAAATAAAAATTTCTAATAATTTAGTAATAAGCACTTACATAATATGTATATATTATAGTACGCATAATATTGCCAAAGTCACAGTTAGGGGATTTTGTTAATTTTATATATTTACGTTGGTACCTAAAATATTTGTGTTTCAAGCAAACTTTAAAGTCGTTAAAGGTTAATTTATTTAATAGTTCCAAACAGTTTATTTCTGTCATGAAAACTAAAAAGAAAGTGTTAATTTCAACAGAAAATATTTTCCTAACAAAGTCTGCTAAACGGTGGGATACATACAATTTGCGAATGTTGATTGTTATTCGACCAGCTTGGCAATAAATCCGCATCTTTTAAAAAATTATAATTTTAAATATGCAATATCAGTTAAGAATAGCCCAGATATAAAAATCTATAATAAATTGCCTGAAAATTTAAAAAACCTCCCACACAAGAAATTTAAGCGAGAGGTCAGTTCAATATTAAAAAGGTATTGTTTTTATTCTGTGGAGGAGTATATGGACGCTTCTCTTCAGTGAATATGCTTAGACTGTATGTATTATATCATCAATAGTTTGTTTGGGTCTTTAAGAGACAGGCGCAGCCTATGGCTCATTTATCTAAAAAAATATTTAATCTGAATTGAAAGTTGGGGCAGTGAGTCTATGCTCACTGATGCGAGTTGCATCTGTCATAATTTGGGGGGAGTGAGTCTCTGCTCACTGATGCGAGTTGCATCTGTCATAATTTGGCGCTGTGGAGTGGGTGGGAGGGGGATGGGGAGGGATGTGATAGGGAGAGGAGGGATGTGCGGGAGGAGTGAGACTATCTCACTGATGCTGGGAATGCATCTGTCCTGTATTAGTGGGTACCATTACTGGTTGAGGACGTTTTTGATCTTTTTGTGAGTGTTGTGTATTTCATGATCGTAGTCTAGAAAGTTTGAAATGAGGGGGTTTGGGTGATCTAAATTGTCTTGTATAAAAGACGTGCTGTAGCGGATGATTTCCGTTTTTAGGAGGGGCATTTCGAGATCTCTGTGTATCTGGTTGTTCCTCATGAACCAGGGGGCATCGAGGCATATTCTGAGTGCCTTGTTTTGGAAGGCCTGGAGTTTTGCTGAGAGCGCTTTGTTAAGGGTGATTTTATTCCAGGCTGGGGCTCCGTAAAGAAGTACCGGCTTTAGGGTTTGGTTGTAGAGAAGAAGTTTGTTTTTTATGGATAGGGGACTCTTTCTGCCTATTAAGGGGTAGAGTTTGGAGAGGCGGCAATTTGCTATTTGGAGGGTGTTTTTGACGTGCTGATCCCACGTCAAGTTTTTGGAGATTGTAACGCCGAGGTATTTGGCATGGTTTTCCCAGTTAATGGGTTGGCCATTTATCTGAATGGGTTGGGGTGGGCCTCTTCTAATCCTAGAGATTAGGATGCCTTTGGTTTTATTGGCGTTTACTTTGATTTTCCATTTGGAGAACCATTTGATTAGGGCATCCATTTGGCGCTGGAGGGCGATATGGATGCGCTGGGGGTTTCTGGCTTTTGCTAGGATGCCGGTGTCATCGGCGAACAGGGCTAGTTCAGTGCCCTGTGTTTTTGGAATATCTGCCGTAAAGAGGTTGTACAGAAGGGGGGATAGTGGGGAACCTTGTGGAACGCCAGCTCTGATGCGGCGGGTGTTGGACTTACAGTCGCCTATTTTTATCTGAAAATCTCTGCCTTTGAGGAAGGAGGCTATGAGTTTGGTGATGCCTGGGGGGAGGCCGAGAAAGTGGAGTTTGGCTACAAGACCTTTGTGCCAAACCTTATCGAAGGCTTTTGCGATGTCCAGGAGGATCAGTCCCGCGGCTTCGCGCCTATTTAGTCCGTCCGTTACAGAGTCTACCAGGCGAGCTACCTGGTGGACTGTGGAGTGTCTGCTTCGGAAGCCGAATTGCTCATTTGGAAGGAGATTTAGTTCTTCAACTAGAGTTTGAAGTCTGGTTAGTATGACTTTCTCGGCTATTTTGCCTAGGGAGGAAAGGAGGCTTATGGGGCGGTAGCTTTCAGCAAAAGTTGGATTTTGTCCGGGTTTTTTGATTACTATTACGTCTGTATTATAATTTGTCTAGTGTTGTTTATATTTATAATATATTATTGATTTTTTTTTTAACCTATATTTTAAATGATTTTAAATGACTTGTGTATAAGATTTTATCTTTGTGAACACCAATAAACTTATCTTATCTTATCTTATCATATATCATTAACAAGAATATAATAAGTTAAGAATTGTCAATCTATAAAAATATGTACTGCAAGTTTGTCGGTTAATAACCGAAAAATATATATAAGAAAGTTATCTATCTATCATTAAAATCAAATGGACAGGAAACAGTGAATAGTACCATTTCATCCTTTTTGGGAATCATCAGCACTGTGTATCCTGTATGTTGTTAATGATCAAATAAAACGTTAGATAGATATAAAAGCATAGTGCCATCTATTGATGTGGTCACTAAAATGTCTGTTCAATTGTTTCCAAAAGGCATATCGCCACAATTTAGGGTGTACAGTAACGTGCATTCAAAATGCCACGGACCTAAACCATTATGTGAACCCTTAGACGGTTAAGCAGAGTTAAATAAGTTAAGAATTGACAGTCTATAAGATAGATAACTTTCTTATATATTTTTTTCGGTTATTAACCGATAAACGTCCAGTATATATTTTTATAGACTGTCAGTTCTTAACTTATTTAACTCTGCTTAACCGGCTAAAGGTTCATAAAATAGTTTAGGTCCGTGGCATTTTGAATGCACGTTACTGTACACCCTAAATTGTGGCGATTTGCCTTTTGGGAACAAGTGAATAGATAACAGTGACCACATCAATAGATGGCACCATGCTTTTATATCTATCTAACGTTTTATTTGATCATTAACAACATACAAGATACACAGTGCTGATGATTTCCAAAAATGATGAAATGGTACTATTCACTGTTTCCTGTCCATTTGATTTGAACGACAGATATATTTCTTTCTAATAATATAACAATAAACTAGATGAAACGTTGCAAGCACCCTGTCAAAACATCTGCACTATTGGGAAAACTAATAACATGCTATTAGAACAGGGTAGTATAACATAATTACAATTTTACTACTACTCCTCACTGCACAAACTAACTGGTATAATATTTATATTAAACTTTAGCTTTTCTTGTACACTTAATATATAATTAAAATTAATAATAAAAATATGTTTTTACTTGGATGCAAGTTGAACTTATTAATTATAATTTTTGATTGATTTTAAAAACAAATGAATATAAGCTTACATTTGTACACTAGAGCCATCTAGTTTGCAAATTTCAAACTAGGTGTTTTGTTTGATTTTAAATTCTGTATCTTTAAAACATTATATTCTAGCAAAAAACTATATATAACATTTTTTATAGGGCTTAAAAAGAGCTCTTATTTAAAATATAATTTTTTGAAATCGGGTTATAAATATGCGAGATATGCTAAAAAAATCTTTTACTGATTTAAACGCCAATATCTCGAAAACAATGCGTTTTAGGAAAACGTTGTTTATAACATTTTTTGACCAATTTAAAATTATCGTTTATATAAGAGCTAAATTAAACAAATACAATAATAATTGCCTTAATTATAAACAAAAAACGCTAAGAATAGGAGTTTTACCCTATTTTTACCCCCTTACCCCCAATCGGTTACCCCCAAAATCTAATCAGCTCTTCGGAATACGATAAGAAACAATATGCGAAAAATCGCAAGTCGATATCTCATGTAGAAATGGAGTTAGAGACAGACCCAGACAGACAGACAGACAGACAGACAGACAGACGGACGCAAAAATTTTTTTTACTGATTTCGACTCAGAATGGTCTAAAACGTCGAGAAATGTGAAAGAAACGTGGTCAAAGATTTTGACTTTTCGGCGAAGATTTCAATACATCGGCACTCTTAGTAGCACTAAGTGCCGATGTAAAATAAAATTTTATATACATACAAAGTTTTTTTTTAGATTTGTATGTAATTATTTGGGCTTTAGTTTTGATATTTGTTTACATGGACAATATCCATTGGACACCCAATACAACGGATTTTATTTGAAATTTCTAATAGGGCAATTTTAATTTAAATGGTGAATGGTACAACCATAAATTTTTTCATTCAGTCGCTCTATTCTGTGTATGACGAGAAGCTCATAATATATTACACAAATTTCTGCGAATTCTCACGCTATGCCGCGCATTCATGCTGATTTATTATATTTATTATGAAGCAGTTTATAATATAGAGTTCCTGTATAAGGGATTCTTTGTTGGTAGAGGGTAAAAAATCACTTAAATTATCAGGATAATATGAAATATTATTAAAAAAACTGTTTTTTTTTTTAATTTTAATTAGGGTGGTGAAAAATACAAAAGTAAGATTCTGTACCAAATTTCAGCTGAAAAAAAAAAAAGAAATTACAATTGGCTCCACATCATTTTAAAATTGGAAAATCTATATAGTGCTTTATTTTTTTTAATTTTAATTAGGGTGGTGAAAAATACAAAAATAAGATTCTGTACCTAATTTCAGCTAAAAAAAAATACAATCTTTTTAATTCGTGAGGTGATATCATCCTGCTATAGTCGATGTATATTATAGAATGAAACTAGTAGATATTGTCAAACACAGACAGATATATTTAAAAAGTACTAAGCTAATGCCTGATGCATTTCGAAATTTGATATTTCATCTTCAGAGGCTTGTCAAACATTTAACATTTAACGTTAAATATACAATAAAGTATACAAATGTTTTTTGTTTTGTTTCATTTCTGCACGTAACTTCGCAGTTAATTTTAATTTTGTATACTTTAATGTATATTTAACGTTAAATGTTAAATGTTTGACAAGCCTCTGAAGATGAAATATCAAACTTCGAAATGCATCAGCTAATAGTACTTTTTAAATATATCTGTCGGTGTTTGACAATATCTACTAGTTTCATTCTACAATCTTTTTATTTATGCTTCCCAAACAGCTGCAAATCTGAAACTTGACATGCACGCCAGGAACCTGGGTCGGCTAATAAGGAAAGTCTAAAACCCTAATTTCTTTCATGGGGGGTCTGTCGGAGCAAAAAAACTAAAAAAAATGACAGCGGGGGTTCGTATTCCATTCTCGTCGCCAGTGTTAACTTGGGTGCTAACTATTAAAACTCCAATTAAATTTGGGTTGTTAATTATTAATACAAATAAGTAACACACAGTTGAATTTACAAAGTATATTCGCTACTAACATTTATAAAACTGGCGAAGGCATCACCACTGAAAACTGCACGGCCTTAAATATCAGCTTTCCTGTTGGAAAAGTGGCTTAACGGCTAGTAAATAAATAAATAAATAAATAAATAAATAAATAAATAAATAAATATTATTTAATATTATATTTTTTTATAAGGCACCAGTTTTTTAATCAGATATATCTGGAATAACAAATCGTGCAAAATGAATAAACCAAAACCTAGTTTATTTAAAAAATTGAAAATAAAATAAACTAAATTTTTTTGTTTATCGAAAACGAGATTTGTGTAAAATTTTAGCTCTCCACTTTATTTAAAAATTGAAAAATAAATAAAGAATATTATTCTGTATATATTTATAGACTTAGTATAACAGGCACATCTACAGTTATAGTTTCTTAATTTAGGTAATTTTCCCATCTTTTAAGTTTAAACGTTCGTGTACTGACGTAAATATTAAGCTTCGGTTTCCTCCAAAAGTCGCAGTCGCTGACGACTGTGACCGGGTAGCCGCGACCAGGTCGTCACGACCCTACCTGTTTTCCTCGGTCTCGCCAGTCGTCAGTCGCCATTCTGTTAGCTGTTCATTTCATAAACGGCTGTTTTTTGCGAGTTTATCCCTTTCAATCAGTATGAATATCTCTAAAAAGTCGGTTTTTTTAATGTTTCTGAATTATCAAGCGGAAGAGGAAAATCTCCTCCGCTTATTAGCATTACATCATGAAGAAAAAAGGGTAAAAGTTGATGAGATGTTTCGGCTGAGAGAGATGGAGGTATTTTAAGCAATTCTAATTGAGTGAAACAGTGAAATACACTTGTCACAGCATAAAACCATCTGTTTCACCGTCAAATTCGTGACGAAATAGTCGTGCGTCTGCTCCCGGTGCGATCAAGCGACCGGCGTAAAACGAACGACGACCGGTAATTAGTAGTAACGACACGGCAGCAGCTAGGAAAACAGGGACTTTTAAAATGCATTGGAGGTGTCCCAAAGACTAGGTCGCGGCTACCCGGTCACAGTCATCAGCGACTGCGACTTTTGGAGGAAACCGAAGCTTTAGCATATGTTGAAATACTCCTCTTTTAATAACAAGATGCGTTGGTATTGTTAGTAGGAGTTTGTTGCAAGTATTTTAAACGTTTTTTCCCGTAGTGGTTTTAGAATAGTTTACAGCGATACGAGATGTCATTAAAAACTATACTTACTTAGGTAAACTATAGTTTCAACATATAATAAATTAATTGAAGATTTCTGTGAAGATTCCAAAACTGTGTTATGTGACTGAATGATTCATCCTTTTTCAGCAAGGACTTACCTGAAATAAAAAATATATATGGTTTAAAACTTACAGGTACTGGTAAAGGAAGGAAATATGATATCGACACCATAGTTCTAAACTGTTGCATCTCGCCTGGAAATTAAATTTGTTTAGACAGTTTAGATCTGAGGGAAAAACTCGACTGGTGTGTATGAAAAGCTCGTAGTTGCATGTGCAGAAAAAACCATTTTGTTAAAATTTTGCTTAAATTAACGGAACAATATTACTTCAGGTCTGTAATACACACTGTGTATATTATTAAAATTATTTAATTTTAACATTAATATGTATATAGGGCTGAAACCGTTACGTAAAAAAACCGTTACGAAAAAAAACCGTTACGAAAAAAAACCGTTACGTAAAAAAAAACTTACGAAAAGGTTTCCCAAAATATGTAACGCTCGCATTGAGTTCTCGGCTGGGATCATTGTTGATATCGTAAACGTCACATAAATTTAAAGTTCTCGGCTGGGATCATTGAGTTGTCGGCTGGTATTATTGTTAAATACGTTCTACTGTACAAGTAAAGCAAAATCGTGATAGCATTAATATGTACGCTTACAATATCAACAAATTTCTCGGCTGGGATCATTAAGTTCTCAGCTGAGATCATTGTTGTTATGTGACGCAAAAGTATCCCAAAATCATGTGACGCAAAAGTGTCCCAAAATTATGTGACGATGTCATCCGAGAACTTCAAATTTATGACGCTTACGATATCAACAATGATCCCAGCCGAAAACTCAATGCACTATGCATTTTTTGACATATAGCGCACAGTGGTCTTTTTAGGATTACGCTTACGATATTAAAAAATATGCAAGTAAAGAAAACCGTGTCTCGTAACTGGAGGCTTAAAACATATTAATGGTATCGCGGTTTTGCTTTACTTGTACAGTAGAACGTATTTAACAATGAATCCAGCTGAGACCTCAATGCACTATGCATTTTTTGAGATATAGCGCACAGTGGTTTTTTTTTTAAATGATAAATACAACTAAAGTAATTTTGTTTATTTAAGAAAATTATAAACAAAATGGTTTATTCTGCACATGTGTATGTATATACAGTGCGGTCCAAAAGTTACCCCCCCCCCCCACTTTTAACTTTTGAACGAGTTGAGATATCGACTTCAAATTTAGAACTCTTGAATAAGACAACAAACTATCTTTTAGCATATATTTGATATTTTCAGCTCTTAAAATGTGGACTTTTTAAAATGGAAAGGGGGTCGTGTGATCATTTTAAAGCCTTTAAAATTATCTATATAACCATACATTTTTAAAATTTTTAAACATGTTTTTTAAGGTTTTGATTTTTCAGTTTTTTGTGCTAAAAAAAAAAGTTTTTTTTTTGTTAATTTTTATTTGTGTCAACTAAAATTAGTTTAAAAGTATAATTAACTTTTTTTCATTATGAAATTAGGCTTTTTTAAAAAATTGTTTGGATTTTTTAGAGAAATTTTGACAAAAATACCCATTTTCAACCCTATTTTAAACCAAAAAAAAAAATGTTTAAAAAAAATAAAAAATATACAGTCAAATGGAGAATTTTATAAGCTTTAAAATGATGTATCACACGACCCACCTTCTTTCTATTTAAAAAAATGTCGCCCCATGCCCCCCTGCCCACATTTTAAGAGCTAAAAGTATCAAATATATGCTTAAAGATAGTTTAAGTTGTCTTATTTAAAAGTTCTAAATTTGAAGTCGATATCTAAACTCGTTCAAAAGTTAAGAGGGAGGGTGACTTTTGAACAGCTCCGTATACAATTTAGTAGCTTACAAGTCGATATAAACATACAGAACTAAATACGGTTACCCACCACCACAAAAACTTAGCAATGGTTTATCGATACAAATAAAAAACTTTAAAACTAATAAAAAACCATTGAATTGTTTTCATAGTTAAAATATAAACAAATAAAATATTTTTTTGTTAAATTCAATGTCTACATATATGCGGAAAAGTAAAAAACGATTTGCTTTTTTTAAGTGACGACCATAAATCAATTATTTTTTGCACTAAAAACAAAACTGTTATATAGTCACTCTAACTAGTGGCGTGTTCAACACATAGACAAGGTAAGACCTCCAAAGCCGTTGCGGAATACTGTGATAAATGTGCCTAGCGCATCTGAGATAAACTTGCGCACTACTATTGTTGTTTTTGACGAGTATTTTTTAACCTTAGTTTTGTGTATCAAATAAAAATTGTAAAAAATTCAACAAAAAATAATAAATATCTACGAAGAAACGTCGAAATAGTTTTTTAAAATTATTTTATAAGAATTTTTCGAGGTGTGTTTGAGTTTCGGGATTTTGTACACCTACTTTGAGTACACCAGGGATTGAACCTTTGCTCTTCATACAGCAACAATACAGGTTGGGTTTAAAGTTATAAACAAATGCAGCAAAAAAATAAAACACAGTAGAAGTCGAAAAATGAACAGAAACAAACGACGACAGTACTGGCAGTATAAACAAACATACTAATCATTCGTCACCCCAGTATTGGTTTGCCATATCTCTATTTTTTGACATTTTAAGATTTTTACTGGGGGATATTTGGAAATAAGACAAAAGAATACTGGGGTGATGAATTGTTTTACGACCGACAGCAATTCACAGCTGATAGAGATGCGTCCTGCGCAAGGTAAGATATATTGCGTTACGTCATTTCGCTACCTCGTTCTGTCACAAAATAATCTTGCGCAGGCTGGACTAATGGTTCTCTTTCCTTCTCTATGGTTCAACACTGTCGTAAAAGTATAGGCAAAAAATATATTGCTGGCTGTAAAACAAAACGTTCCCTTTAGTTAAAATTTTTAAAGCTTTGTATTTTATTTTTATTTTTTTTATTTAAAATTTTGGTTTGTTTTTTATTACCATCCTTGCTTAGATATGTGGTCTATTAATTTTGCACGTAGCTTTTAACTGTTTCTTTATTTTATCCACGAAAATTTTTAAAAATTGTTTTTTGGTAAAAATCGGACTAAGAGAGGGAGTCAAAGGTGTACGATGATTTTTAAAGAAACAAGTTGACGATTAACAGTTTTTTCCAAAATATTTTAGGAGCGTATTCTACACATATATAGTGTAGCGGTTTTGTATAAATTACTTCATAATATTATTGACTGTCCATAGTTATTAAATAAACTCAAATTTCACGTTCCATCCGTTAGTACTAGGAATAGAACTTTATTTTACCTAAAAACACCTCGTACCAATATTCTAATGTTTTCGCCTTTATATATCATGTGTTCCAATTACGAACGCATTGGAAGTGTTCTAGATTTATTTTTTACAAATATTAATTCCTTAAGATCTGTTTGTTATGCTGTAGAATTATAAATTATATTTTCTCATATAATTAAGTATTAATATTTTATGCAAATCTTGTTTTTTTTTTCTTTCTTTTTTATATAAGTCTCTATTGTATTTATATTACTTCATAGTTTATTTTAACAACTTTGTAAAAGGGACGTATGTCCTGTTAAGTTGTAAAATAAATAAATATTAGGATATAAGGAAAAAATAAGAAATAAGTCTAGTTTTTGTCCAAACGAAAAAAAGTGCTTAACTGTTTTGCTGAAAATAGTGTTTGTTCTACTTTTACACCGGAACCGCTTCCAGTTAGATTGACTCTAGTTCCCACACTACAAACAAAACTGTTAAATAAACTGGAACCAGCAAGTTTTAACTTGATTTATGTGAAAAATGTTCGAATTTTATGTTTATTTTGTAGTGGATAAATGCTTACTCATTTTTTCACCAACTGACCATTAACTATAATATATGGGATATTTTTCCACTTAAAATACCATTACACAGAAAAGTATGGACCCTAGTTTTCTTTTGAGGTTATTAGTATTTTATCTTTTTTATGACTGATTCCACAGAACCTTACAGAAGAAAAAATAAGTATGAACTGTTTAGTTTTCATCCTGTATATAGTAGATTTTGATAAGTCCTTTATGCGGTTTTATTTTTTTATTTTAAGGTTTCGTGCGCATGACGTACTAGCTGGCTTTAAGCGAAAAACAGCACGGTTCGGACAATACGTTAAATTCGTCAAGGGCGCGATACTCATGCCACTATCGCTCCCAAAGAACAAAAATAACAATAGTTATTCGTAATGAATCACGCTATGGAAAATACATCCAATAATTTCGCGTAGAACGAGTTGCAAATAGGGCTTACGCCATTTCTCCGAGGAAACATCATCTTGGGCCCAAGTATAAGAAGACACCTGGAACAATACAAGTAAGTTCCCTTTGCCTCACGTCACAAAGGTCCTTCGATAAAATACCCCAGCGGTTAACATGAACATTGATAATACATAATATTATTAGAAAATTGATATTTAAGGCCAGGTTCCTCTAAACTATTTTCAAATATAGAACTGCCACAAGAAATGCAAAAATACTTGAAAATGATGCCTACGAAGATCAAGAAGGAGTTGTGTACGAAGCTGGAATGGATATGTGAGTAAAATTCACTTTTTTTTAACGATTTTTCACGAATAAAAACTTTAATCGGCTTTTTCTCGAAACCACGTTTTTTCAACTGGGTGTCACTCGTATTTCGAAACTATTGCACTTATCAACATCAAACAAATGGCATTTTACTCTTTAGATGTCTCTCTATCTTGGGTACTATAACCAAAAATATTCATTGTTATTTAAAAAAGTTATAAACAATTAAAAGTGCAAAAAAAAAGGTCGAAAAATTCAAAAGTCCGCCATTTTGTTTTTTTTTTTAGTGAAAATGTTTCATTATAGTTCCCTTCATAGCCAATTTGATACAGAATATGAAACCATTTTGTTTTTTGCTTTCAGATGATTCGTTTCCAAGAAATCGTGTCACCCGCCAACAAATGGGACTACTTTCAGCAGCCATTTGCAGAGCCGCCATTTTGAAACAAAAAAAAAGAAATTTTTTTAAGTAGTTTATTATATGTACTTTCATTTGTAAAACGTTTGATTATTAAATATCTTTTGTAGTATAAATAACATTTATTTAAAAAAAAAACACGTTTTTTGGAGGAACCTGGCCTTAAAAACTTTTAGGTAGAATTTTTCCATTTGGAAATGTTAGCCATGGTGAGGTTTAACACCAAAAAAGGAACTAAAAAATGCACCAATAAAAATTTGCAGGGCGATCCTACATTATAAACTATAAAAAAAAGTTACTAAAGACAAAATTTGTCTACAAATATATCTACAAATCGCTTACGGAGCTACAGTCCCTTAATATAAGAGGCCGTAGTACACTTAAAACTGATTTTCGAACCTAGATTTGTATATGCTTTTTTCATAGTTTTTAATGTAGAATAACCCAGCATTATTGAAGTTTTTATTGGTGTATCTTTTAGTTCCGATTTTTGATGCTCAGAACGTGAAATTGCCTTTTAACTGTAATTTTCTCGAAAACGGTTGGCCCTGCGGTGTTACATAAAGAGTACCTTTTTATGTATTTTTAATCAAGTATTATTATTTTATTGAGAAAATATCAAAAAATTTGCAGATAAAAAAGTTTGGGGCAAAAAGGTGACATCGGCCCCCCATATTGCACGTCCCTGGTTAAAATTACCAAATAAAAATTACAAAAAAGCATAGCCTTTATCAATGTTAAGACTTGTGCAAAAATTCTTTACAGTGGTTCATAGGGTTCCAGAGATATTAAATAAAAATTACTTTTCAGATGTACCCTTAGGAGGATGGTAGCCCCCTCATTTCCGGACCAACCTGTATAGGAACTTTTTTCATATTTTAGGACCCCTTAAAGTTTAGCAACTTATTTCTGAATCACTCTGTATAAATAATAATAATAAAAATATTTATTGGAAACTTCCAACAGGCTAACGACCGGAGTCTTTCTGCCCATAGCTTACAAATTATTAGTTATGTATCATTTGTTACTACTGTAATTTAGTTTGTTTTTAACAGTTTTAAAGCATCAAAGAGTGGTTTTTCAGGGTATCTTCTTTTTGGTTAATGCGATAAACCATCGTAGTTGATCACATGTCTAATTGCATACACAAATAAGCTAGACTTATTTACGTGCATACTATGCATATTTATTGTAAAATAGGTTTATTACAATAAATATTATTATTATTATTATTATTATTATTTTTTCTATGTTTGCATCTTTGTTTGCAAAGTTTGTTGTCAGACGATTAAATCTTTCTTCTATTGGTTTCAGGCCAGTCTTCTCATAAAGGAAGCGTTTGAGGGATTGTGTAAAGGGTTGTTGGGATTTCTTATTTTTGTTATGGATCTAAGACAACTTCTTTCAGCAACTTCTATTATAGTTTTTGCGGTGTTTCTCAAGTTGGTGGTTAGAGGAAAGGCGCACTCAAGGATGGGTCGACAAATTGTGGAATAGATCTTTGATGCGGTATTGGTGCTGATTCCTTGTCCTTTATATGTTAAAATTTTTAAGTGTTTGGATTAGATCATAGATACATAGATATAGCATTAATGTTGATTTGTTTTATTTAGAACATATACAAACCCAATTGTAAACAAACCACTATAGCGGTGAGGTTGCGAGGAGGTGAAGTATAACATATTTGTAAACAAACCACTATAGCGGTGGGTGGTGACCAGAAGCGGGAAGGTGAAATCTACCTGGATATATCAATGAAAACAACGAACTAACAACTCTTCTCTCTAGAATAGGCATTTCATTTGTAAAAGCTGACAAAAACGTCGGCAACATAAACATTCGTCTGTCTTACTCGCACATCTTTGTTCTAACAGAGACAACAATACCAGTTACTGGTAATTGTTATTGTTCAGGCCTGAATATACCTACTATTTGTTTACAAACAAACCGAGATGTTGGCGATACTTTATTTTACGGTATGCGTATTCTAGAAAGAAGAGTTATTAGGTCGTTGGTTTGATGTGGACTCAAGGCGCATCTAGGAGGGGATATACAGTGCGTGCATTAAGTCTGGAATCACCCGAATAACTTTTTAGTTACAAGTAAAATACAAAAATCCTCAGACAGGTCGATTTATATTTTTAATTCTGCAAATTTTGGTCTAAAAAAAGTTATCAAAATTGGCACCCCCTTGCACCCTCACCCCCCAACTTTTTTTTTCAAATAGCAACCTACCCCTTGTGATACATCATTGGAAAGGTAATTTAATAAGCTTTCCAACAGTGTATGATAAAGCCTAATTTGTTAAAGGGTCTATGGAAAAACGCATGTTTTATTTAAACATTGTTTGTGTTAAATATTACGCATAATATGGTAATTGTTGCCCTATTTCCTACTTGGCACCTTCCTGAGAATCTAAATAAGGTTGTATTAAACTTATTGTAATGTTTTATACCCTGTTGAAAAATGCAATTTTTTTTCTTTTTATTGACCAATTTTATGTTTACTATTTAATCGATTTTAATCCCCTTTTTTTACTGTCCACTGTTAAAGAGCTGAAGGACATCAATTTGAACATTTATAGTGAACTAAAGTTATACTTTACATGTCTTTATAATAAACTAAATTGTGCATTTTATCATTAGCCCTTTACCAAATTAGGCTTTATTATACACCGTTGGAAAGCTTATTAAATTACCTTTCCAACGAAGTGTCACAAGGGGTAGGTTGCTATTTGAAAAAAAAAAGTTGGGGGGTGAGGGTGCAAGGGGGTGCAAATTTTAATAACTTTTATTACACCATAATTTGTAAAATTAAAAATAAAAATCGACCTATCCGAGGGTTTTTGTGTTTTACTTGTAACTAAAAAGTTAATCGGGTGATTCCAGACTTAATGCACGCACTGTATGATCTAATGTGTTTGGTTCTCTGTATGCTTTTTAGTTTTGAAGTCTGGTAGTGTGATTTAAGGTTTAGTTTGCTATCCAACTGAATTCCAAGGTATTTGATAGAGGGTGTGGGTTTCACCCTGTATATTATTATTATAATAATAATAATATTTTGTTATTGTCAGATTCGTAATTATGGAATCACCCTTATATAAAATAAAGTAATGGTAAGCTTACAAGCAAGTCACTAGCTGTAATTTATCATTGTTTAAACTTTAATTGAAATAAAATTATTAATCTTAAAAAAGTCTGTTTTATAAAACTACTGTCATAAAAGTAATGATAAATAGCATACGAGTTTAGCATGCTTGGAAAAGTTTGGTAAAAGTAAAAAGTTAATTGTGTAGGTCTTTTGAGTTTGATACATGGTTTTATTAGACTATTTTAACGATTTGGCATTGTTTTACTTAGAAAAAGTTATATAACTATGGCAACAAATGGCAATTTTTTTTTGCCGATCTGAAATTTTCTTAATAAATCGAGGGCGCAGAATATCAATCTGACCTGAATTATTTGGTTGTGAGTAATAAGTTTTATTTCTGTCAAATAAACTACATATTTTGTTTCCATTAATAAATGATTTTGAAACTTAAACTTTTATTAACGTGAAATAAATGTTTATTTGACTAAAATAAAACTTATTACTCACAACCAAATAATTTGATTGGCCATATCCAAATAAATCTAAAAAACATTTTTTATCAGTGTAATGCTGTGGTGAACTGTAAGGCTTTTACGTTTTAGTTAATAACTATTAAACAAAATGATCCAACATTTATTAAAAAAGTTTACTTCGAAGGTAAAGTATGAAAATAATGAATAAAAGTTTTCTATGTGGTACATACTAAAAACAAGCCGAAAAAATATGTAATGCTACACATTCCATTATATACTATTCACAGTAAATAGTATACCTATTGCATTTCCCAAAAGTTGAAAAAAAAAAACAAAAAAACTTAAATAAATAAATAAATAAATAAATAAATAAATAAATAAATAAATAAATAAATAAATAAATAAATAAATAAATAAATAAATAAATAAATAAATAAATAAATAAATAAATAAATAAATAAATAAATAAATAAATAAATAAATAAATAAATAAATAAATAAATAAATAAATAAATAAATAAATAAATAAATAAATAAATAAATAAATAAATAAATAAATAAATAAATAAATAAATAAATAAATAAATAAATAAATAAATAAATAAATAAATAAATAAATAAATAAATAAATAAATAAATAAATAAATAAATAAATAAATAAATAAATAAATAAATAAATAAATAAATATATAAATAAATAAATAAATAAATAAATAAATAAATAAATAAATAAATAAATAAATAAATAAATAAATAAATAAATAAATAAATAAATAAATAAATAAATAAATAAATAAATAAATAAATAAATAAATAAATAAATAAATAAATAAATAAATAAATAAATAAATAAATAAATAAATAAATAAATAAATAAATAAATAAATAAATAAATAAATAAATAAATAAATAAATAAATAAATAAATAAATAAATAAATAAATAAATAAATAAATAAATAAATAAATAAATAAATAAATAAATAAATAAATAAATAAATAAATAAATAAAGACTAATGTAAAAAAACGTAAAAATACCTTACTTTCTAAGTAATGTTACCATACTTGGCTATGCAAAATTTGTAAATTTAAAAACCATCGTACAATTCTCTTCATTATTGCGTGCTGTGGAAAGTATAATAAATAAAAGTTTTCTATGTAGTACAAACAAAGGAAACTAAAAATAAATATCCATTTTATTTATCATCAGGCTAATATTTAAACGAATTATAAATCAAAGTAAGAATGCCATATTTGAACAATGCGCTTAAATTAATAGCATCGAAAATGGCTTTTTTGACGTCAAAAATTTTAAATTATTGGATAACAAAACAGGAAATTACAATTAAATTATATATAATTCATAAAGCTAACTAGATGAAACGTTGCAAGCACCCTGTCAAAACATCGGCACTATTGTATACTAGAGCCATCTATTTCAGACTAGGTGTTTTGTTTGATTTTAAATTCTGTATCTTTAAAACATTATATTCTAGCAAAAAACTGTATATAACATTTTTTATAGGGCTAAAAAAGAGCTTTTATTTAAAATATATTTTTTTGAAATCGGGTTATAAATATGTAAGATATGCTAAAAAAAAACATTTTACTGCTTTAAACGCCAATATCTCGAAAAAAATGCGTTTTAGGAAAACGTTTTTTATAACATTTGTTGACCAATTTAAAATTATCTTTTATATAAGTGCTAAATTAACCAAATACAATAATAATTGCCTTAATTATAAATAAAAAACGCTAAAAATAGGAGTTTTACCCTATTTTTACCCCCTTACCCCCAATTTTTTACCCCCAAAATCTAATCAGCTCTTCGGAATACGATAAGAAACAATATGCAAAAAACCGCAAGTCGATATCTCATGTAGAAATGGAGTTAGAGAGTTTACACCCAGACAGACAGACAGACGAAGGCAAAATTTTTTTTACTGATTTCGACTCAGAATAGTCTAAAACGTCGAGGAATGTGAAAAAAACGTGGTCAAAGATTTTGACTTTTTGGCGAAGATTTCAATACATCGGCACTCTTAGTAGCACTAAGTGCCGATGTAAATTGGAAAATAAATAACGTTAAATAGGTTAGTTTTTTTGGTTTAATTTTCAAATATTACTAATTAACCTAAAATATAGTTTCATTAATCATTGCAGGTCGGATTTTAGCATTTATTTATGATTTTAGAAAGAAGAAAAAACTATTGATTTCCCTATTTGAAAATTTTATAAATTTTGGAAAGCCTTGTATTCGTGCAAAAATTTTCAAAATTTTGTTTTGCGTATTTTTGCGTTTTGTGACGTTTTGTGTCGATATAAATCAATTTCAAGCAAAAAACACAAATTGTGGCTCGGTCGATCGGTCGGTCGGTTAGTCGATCGGTCTGTCCGGGAAATCTTGTGGGCACGATAACTTAAAAACGCTTTAAGCTATAGACTTTAAGTTTGGCATACAGGTATTTTACCAAAAGTTCTCGCTCGGGATTGTTTTTGGTAAACATTGGGGTGGGGCAAGGCGCACAAATGCGTTAAATACAAAAAATTTTGTCAAACATTTTAAAATTGCTATATATGTGTTTTTGAGGTTGCTGAAATTGAATATGATAATAAAATTTTTTTAACTCCACCGGGGGTGAGGGGGTAAATTTTTTAAAATATTTTCGTTTGGACTTTTATTTTCATCAAAATTGGTATATAGGGGTTTTAGGGGACGACGTAACTGAATTTTATAATATTTTTTTCGAATTACCCCCCTTAGGGGGGGGGGTTTGTGAAAATTGTTATATAGGGGTTTTTGAGGTAGCTAAGAGTGAGCCCGATAAAAAAATCTAACTAGTGGGCGTGGTTTTAATGAAAATTTGTATATTGGGGTTTTTGAGGTTGCTGAAAGTGAATATGATAATAAAATATCTATTCAACGAGCGGAAGTGAAAAATGGGAAAGCGATTTTACTCGGCAGTGTATTTTTTACGTGTACTGTAAATGTGTAATTTTAAAACACAATTTTACATAGAGGAAAGTCGCCTAATTTCGGATACCATTTACAATGTATTCAATATTTAATACTCGGTATTACTTTTTAATATTTTTTTTATATAACCAGATACAACTTATTATAGCGAACCATGATTTATTATAAAAGCAATTTTATTACAGTTTATTTTTTCCAAAAAACACGGTTAAAAAAAATCAACGCATTTTTGTGCATTTGAAAAAGGGCTCCTAATTTCGGACATATCCGAAAAAAATTTTTCAAGAGTAGATCTGGATCCCATTGCTTATGTTTCTTGTTATTCCTTCACATTTAAGACGTAATTTAATCATTAAGCGATTTTCTACGAAATAATATAGGAACTATAATTTTAGATTCCCAATTTCGAATATCTTAGTATCTTAGGTAATTTTCGTTTTTTCAAAATTGTTTATCTTAGTTTGTTGTATCATTATAAAAATACTAATTAATGGTTGGTTATCCTGAATAATAATTACCTTGCGGATATCCGAAATTGGGAATCAAATGCACAAAAATGGTCTATCCGAAATTAGGCAACTTTCAGCTTTTTGAATTAGAAATTTGCTTAATTATGAATAGTGGATCAACTTAACTAACATCATAACTTACCCAAGACAGAATCACGAACTTTTATAACGATTATTTATAAAATAAACAAGCATAATAATGCAACTGAGCACAAAACTGCCATTTGCAATATAAACGATTTGTGCTGCCATTTAAAGGGGAGAAGCTCTACCGTTATCATATTACAGGACGGATTTAGTTTGAGTTTTGGCTTCACATAAAAGTAGGTTTCTGTTTACCTTTGCAGACAGTATCTTAAATACACTACTATCCGAAATTTGGGAACCATCCGAAATTAGGCGCATTTCCTCTATTGTAACACGTTTCCATGTCAATTCAGGTCTACACAGTCGGCTGTGTAAAAGTTTGTTCATCATTGTATCACTAGCCATGCCAAAGGGGTATTTAAAATACCGTATTTCTCCAAAAGGTACAATAACAGCGTTGAAATAATTGTCCGGTTACTAAAATATCATCTAGTTACAAACTTATAAGATATCCCTTTTAGTCCAGTCAAATAATAAATTTTAATTGCAATAATTGTACACGGCTGATATTTTAAAGGGTAGTAGAGAATGGTAATAGAACATTCCTGTTAGTTTTTCACCGGGTGATTTGCGTAAGGGGTATCCGCTATCTTGAATTTTAGGTGTGAGTTACGATAAAAATGCATATAACCAATTTTGTTAAGGAGGGCCAACCGTTTTCGAAAAAATTGCAATTAAAGAGGCAATGTTACGTTCTGAGCATCAAAAATCGGAACTAAAAAATGCACCAATAAAAAATTTAATACTGCTAGGTGATTCTACATTAAAAACTATGAAAAAAATCTCCTATACATCTAGGTTCGAAAAACAGTTTTAAGTGTACTACGGTCTCTTAAAGAATAACACTTTTAAGGGACCGTAGCTCCCTTAAAAGCGATTTGTAGATATTTGTGTATGGGAGCTTTTTATAATTTTTTATGTAGAATCGCCCTTCAGTATAGAAATTTTTATTGTTGCATTTTTTAGTTCCTTTTTTTGATGCTCAGAATGTGAAATTGCCTATTTAATTGCAATTTTCTCAAACACGGTTAGCCCTACGATGTTACACAAAGAGTACTTTTTTATGTATTTTTAATTAAAGATTAATATGCTATTGAGGAAATGTCAAAAATCTACGGATAAAAAAGTTTGAGGCAAAAAATCACCCCCACCCATTTGGCATGACCATGTTAAAAATGATGACATAAAAATGAAATAAAATAATATCCTTTATCAATGTTAAGGCATGTACAAAAACTAGTTACTGTGGTTTATAGGGTTCCAGAGATATTAAATATAAACTACTTTTTAGATGTCCCTTAGGAGGGTCGTAGCTCCCTTAGGGCTCATTTCATAGATTTTTTTTTCATATATTTGGACCTTAAAATTTTGTAACTT
>OY294046.1:6472048-6517048 GCA_958510825.1 Brachypterus glaber
AATTTTTGTGAACACAATAAATCAAGAACAAATAGGTTCTACGAGGGCAAGACCCCTATTGTTTTTAAAAGTAATCCCCCAAAAAAAAAAAAAACAAAAATAGTTATGGGGTTAAACTTTTAAAAATATCAAAAAAAGCTGAAAGAAAATTCCGATTAACGTATTTTTTTTAGGAAAAATTACTTTTATTATAAGGATAAATTCTGGCAATTTTAAAAGTAATCCCCATAAAAATAAAAAGTTCTGGGGGGTTCTCATTGTATTAAATATAAAAATATTCAAATTCTGCAATAAACTAACCATTTAAAAATCATTTTCTTTGGGACAAAAATATTGACATTGACACTTAAATAGTTAGTCATATATCATTTGAACCCCGGTTCTCGCGTTATTAAAGGCTGTAGAGATTTTATATTTTGGCTACCCGCTAGCACTCCCTCCCTATTTGGGGGGCTACTCAAAATATTAAATCTCTACAGCTAACAGATTTTTGGTACATTTTTTGTTACGTAATACTTAAACGTTTCCTAATTCGAGTATAGTTCTCCTCATGAAAGAAAGTCTCCGACGAAAGGGGGAGGAATCATTCGCACTCTCTTCTTTTCGTCAAAAGCGTTATAAGACGTGCGTGCCTACAACGGGCCTCTCACTTGCACACACATTCCAAACATATTTCATGTAGCCACAGATCCGTGCGTCAAACTATATGTCCCTGTACATGTAGAGTTATTAAAATAACTCCATGCCAATAATTTACAGTCTATTTATTTGTATAAATTAAAGTCTATAATTTATAGGGAATATAGGAATATAAGGGATATAGTTTTAATTATACTGAATAATAAATTCAGTTTTATTGATAGTTAACGTACTTGGTTTTTGTTCGATAAAAATGTGTATTTTCGTGCCAAAAAATACATGGTCCTTTCGTAACGTATCACAAATTTTCCGACTAAATTACTTTAGTCTAGTTAACATAAATAGTCGTTAGCACCCTTAAAAAACAATACACATACAAGGTGTATTTGAAATAGCGTCGGAAATTTTAACAGATGATTCTACATCATAAAATATGACAAAAAGTTCCTATAAACATATGTCTAAAGGGAGCTACGCCCCTTTGAAAGTGGCTAAAAAAAATCGGTTTTTATTTAATAACTCAGGAACCCTTTGAGATATATCAATGAGGTTTTGCACTTCAACTAATCCTACCAAGGCCCGTTTTTATGTGTTATTTTCATTTACTTATTTCAACCAGGGGTGTGCGAAACGGGGAGGGCTTATCAGTTTTTTGTCCCATACTTTTTTCTGTGTAACTTTTTTGCAATTTTATTTTTGAAATATGATTTCTCAGGTCAAAATACATAAAAAAGGTACTCTTGTTGTAATACTGTAGGATTAACCGTTTTCGAGAAAAATTCATTTGAAGGTTAAATTCCACGGTTCGAGGACGAAAAATTAAATACTGTTGAAAACCAAAATTTTAATGATGCAGGGCGAATGTACATTAAAAACTAAAAAAAAAACCTCATATACAGGTACTTCCAAAATCCTAATGGAGCTATGGTCTCCTAAATATGCACCATTTTTAAAGGGCTATGGTAGCTTTAAAAGTGTTTTTTCGACCTACATGTATGGAAACTTTTTTTTTTAGTTTTTGATGTAGAATAACATTGCATCATTAAAATTTTGGTTTTCTACATTTAAGTATTTAATTTTTCGTCCTCGAACCGTGAGATTTCACCTTCAAATGAACTTTTCTCGAAAACGGTTAATCCTACAGTATTACAACAAGAGTACTTTTTTATGTATTTTGACCTGAGAAATCATATTTCAAAAATAAAATTGCAAAAAAGTTACACAGAAAAAAGTTTGGGACAAAAAACTGATAAAGCCCCCCCGTTTCGCACACCCCTGGTTTAAATAAGTACGTGAAAATAACATACAAAGATGGGCCTTATTAGGATTAATTCACGTACAAAACCTCGTTAACATATCTCAAAGGGTTCCTGAGTTATTAAATAAAAATCGATGTTTTTAGCCAACTTCAAAGGGGCGTAGCTCCCTTATGACGCATTTTTAGACATATGTTTATAGAAACTTTTTGTCATATTTTATCATGTAGAATCGCCTGTTAAAATTTCCTACCCTATTTCAAATACACCCTGTATAGCCAAAATTATGTCCTCCTCTGTTCTCAAGCAAAACATTCACGTCCAAAATATTATTTGATCAATCGTTTTCCATTGAAGATCATTTTATTGTTATGGATGATAACGCCACTCCCTACCGCACCAGAAGGTTTACCAATTTGCTACAGCAAGGGAATTTTTAAAGAATGAACTGGCCAGCAAACTCACCTGACATGTCCTTGTGAGAACGTGTAAAATATGCCAAAAAAGGTAATTTTGAATAGAGACAACCTCCGTTCACCCTTCAGGAGCTAATTTTTGCTGCTCAAGAAGAATGGAACAACATATCGCAGGAAGCCATTAACAACCTTTTTATTGGCATGCACAACGTTTTAATGTATTGCTTGAGAACTGAGGACTACATAATGGTTATTAATATATTATTCTCAGATTTTGTTACGACTTTGATTTTTTTCAATAAAAATTTATTGATACGATTATGTAATAAAGCATCCCAATCAAAGAACTTTTACCACAAGAAGGAACATGATGAAATCTACCGTATGCTTTGTTTGAAGCGTGAACCAACTACGGTAAGGGGCTGGTGGGGAGTGACTATTGTTTACACTTAGTACGCGTAAAGAGAGAGAAAAAATGTGTAAACTCACTGTCTAATGTCGTAAAATGACTGACAGGGGTACAGTGTTGCCGATTGGAAACATATACTTTGGATATTTTATTGTAAATTTTAAGAAACATTAGTTCTGTATGAGTTTTATATGAACTAGTAGTTAAATTTTAATAGATTTAAATATACTATATTATTAAACATAATTATAGTATACACAATATAGTTTTTTACATTTTTAATTTAAGTTTAATGATTTGAATTCATGATAAGGTGGAAACTACGCAACACTGAAAGTCGACTAGCGACATCTACATTTTACACCACAAAGCTGTATCGCGTTTCTGTTAGTAAATAAACAAACAAAAAGATGACACCTTCATAAACATTGGTCTGAAATTACTTCTTGAGGTAAAAGTTCTTTGATTCCAATAAAATTTAGAATTGAACCCACATATTTGTTAGAATAATTTTTGTTTACGTTTCAAATTAATTGGGGGGGGGGCAAAAATTTTGGCGATGTGAATTATATCTACTAAACTAAGTTTAAGTTAAAAATTCTGTGTTCTGATTGGTCGACCGCCAATTGAATCCTATTAAAGTTAAACCATTGTTGGTGCAACTGGCCCCTATAAATAAACACGGTTCTGACTTTCCTTCAACCGCTAAAGCGAAGTACTTACTAGCCGACCTTGCGTAAAAAGTACAGGGGACTAAATCAGGCCTTGTTATTCTGTTATTGTGGAATGTAAATATTTTCTGAAGATATAGATATATTATATACTTGTATAAAATATAACTATATTATATAATTGTAAATATAATTATATTATATATTGTGTAAAACCTTTGCAAAAAAACTTTGCGTAATTTAAAACTTCGCAAATAAAGACTTTGCAAGAATTATACTTAGCATTTCGCATGAAAAAAACTTCGCATACAAATTATTTTTACCACAAAATTCATATTTAATAATTATTATAATTATAATTATAATCGATTGACTTGCAATGCTATTTTTGCCATTTTTTTGGGAATTAACTGAATTGGTTTACGAAGATAAAACTTTAGGAAGTTACTGGCTTGCGAAGTAAAATTTTGGTAAAATAATTGGTTTGCGAGGACAAAGATTTGCGAAATAATTTTTTTGCGAAGTAATTTGTTTTCGAAGTAAAAACTTTGCGAAGTAAAACCATTGCAAAGAAATTTTCTACGAAGTAAAAACTTTGCGAAGTAGTTAGTAAGTAAATTTGTTGCGAAATAATTGGTTTTCGAAGTAAAACCTTTGCGAGGCAAATCGCTTGCATAGTTTTTTTTTGCGTGTTTTTTCTTCCGAAGCTTTTGCAAAGTTATGTATGTGAACCGCATTGTAAATACTGTCAACGACTATCATGTTTACCCTATGTAGGATAAACTTTCATGATATGCATTAGGATTTTTAAAAACTTCTATCTGCGTATAAATTTGTCTACACTGGCAGTAATTACCGTATTATGGTTCCTATTTGGTGCTTTAATATGTTTCTAAATAATGTCCTTTTTAAATCGCTTGTCCGTCACGGTGGGTCAAAACTTTTTTACATGAGACAATTGTCTACTTTTTAAAACTACTTATTATACGGACCTTTTAAAATATATTTTTCACCGACCATATTTAATAATACCTGTTTTTGCACTCCTTCTTGTATTTTTTTTTTTTTTGAAAAAAAAAAACAAAAAAATGTTTAAATAAATTTTTTTGAAAATTATAGTTTTTTATTTTTTTTTTTCAAGTTTAACCCCCATAACTTTTTTGTTTTTGGAAGAATTACTTTCAAAAGCAATAAAGAACATTCTCTCATACAAATTCGTATTTCCTTACGTGCTGTGAATAGTATAAAAATGGCTTATATAAGCTACAGGGTGGCCCAAAAAAAACCGGACACTTTTTAAACCGTTATAACTTTTTTGCCTTTTTACCGATTTATACCAACTTTGAAATGAATATACTCAAAACATGTAAGATTTGGAAAATAATTTTATTTACTTAAAATATTATTATATTGTTCAGTGATTAAGCCTTTTCCGAAGGAGTTTTTTTAAAGCGTTGGGGATTAGAGCAAAATGTATAATATGAAACTTTCTGACCTAACTAGGTTCAGTGATCTTTCTTCAATAGATGAGTATGTTTAAATTTTAATTTAACATTGTAGTTTATTTTTGGCAGACTAACATCTCTACTGTAAATTTCTCTACTCCCTAACATCCCTACTCCATAACATCCCTACTCCACAACAACTCTACTCCGTAACATCTCTACTCCATAACATCTCTACTCCGTAACAACTCTACTCCGTACTATATGCACTCGATTAGCCACTTGTCTTAACTCAAATGAATATTTGTCATGCTAAGTCACTGTGAAATATGAATTTAATTTATTAATTACTTACCTATTAGTGCATATTAAGAATACGCGGTCATTGTGGCTTTTAGAATAATTCATTTATGATTGTTCTAGATTTGAGTTTAAAGATAAACGTTTTCTACGAAAAAAATAAAATAATCTAGAAGAAAAAGATTCTTTGTTCTTTGAACTGCTCATTTATTATTAAGTGGCTAATAAAGTCCTTATAGTGTGGAGTAGAGTTGTTACGGAGTAGAGATGTCATGGAGTAGATATGTTACGGAGTAGAGTTGTTGTGGAGTAGGGATGTTATGGAGTAGGGATGTTAGGGAGTAGAGAAATTTAGAGTAGAGATGTTAGTCTGCCTTATTTTTTATTAATATTTTTCCGAATGGTTAAATATTGCAGAAAATTGATTTTTAAACGTAAAAAAAACGATTCAGTAGGCGTGTTATTTATCTGATATATCTCAAAAAATAATCTCTTAATTTAAAAAGTATTTAAAATGAGCAAAAAACTGAAAAAATTTCAAATTACTTTAAAAATCAAGGGGAAAATGTAAAAGCTGAATTCTAGATGTATATTTTAAGAAAAATGGGTATTAAATAACATAAAAATTATAAATGGCGTATGGAAATTTTACTAGATTAACATGAAAAATAATAAATTGCTAAAATAAAACAAGATTTAAGTATTTGCTAAATGAGAAAGAATTTGAAGAAGAAATATATTTTTATTACAAATAAATTAAATTATATTAAACACTTCATATTTTTTAACAATAATATAAAAGCACATTATGGTACAGGATCTTGGTTGTTTATTTCTAGTAATAATTCCATATTGGTTTACAAAAATTTTCATCATCCTTTATTTTAAGTTAAGCACTTTTTTTCGTTTTGACAAAAACTAGACTTATTTCTTATTTTTCTACACAATTTTTTTTACATATATTCATTCTTTATTGTTCATCTTCTTTAAAATATATATCCACCACAATGCAGTTTTAATACGTTTTTCTTAGTTTTTTGATCGGTGATTTTCAATATTTTTAATTTGACATACTATTTTTTGAGACATGTTAAAATTACTTTCAAATAACCGCCTACTTAATCATTTTTTCAAGCTAAAAAATCCATTTAACGCTATCTGTGGCCTTTCGGAAAAATAATTATAAAAAATATATTACAATATTAAATTAAAAGGTAAACACACTAAACTATTGAAGATAGATCATTTAACATAATACAGACGAAAAGTTATCATTTTTTACATTTTGCTCTAAACCCCATGCGTCTAAAATAACCCCTTCAAAAAAAGCTTTCTTACTAAAATATATAATAATCATTTAAATAAATAAAATTGTACACCGAATCTTACATGTTTTGAGCCTATTTATTTCAAAGTAAGTAAAGATCGCTCAAACGGCAAAAAAGTTATAACGGTTTAAAAAGTGTCCAGTTTTTTTGGGCCACCCTGTATTATAAAAATATATATAAAACGTTTATAGAATGTCGCACTAAATCATCGTTTTAACCCACAGTGCCCCATGCTGTTGACACAATCCATACTTAATATATTTTAGGTTGACCCCCAATATAATACTTTATGTTTCTTTTCCAATAACAAAGAAGTAGGCCAGGCGAATACGAAAACTATACAAATATTGAATCTGGCCAAAAAATATATAAGTATTTTTATAGGTAGTTTCATATTTGTTTAAGGTTACTTTTTTAAATATGAAAGTATTAAAATACACATTTCTATTTATATAAAGTTTGTATAGCGTAAAGCCAATGTTATATTAAGCAATTTTTTCTATTTTGCGACTCTTATAAGCTCCTAATCACACGCATTTTGCGTGTTCTTATAGGCCCATAAGAGGTCTCTACTTTTTTTCTGTTAGGTTGGCCACATACAAAAGCTTATCTCTTGAAGTTTTGCGTGCAAATGTCAATGTCGATTTAAAGTTTAATTTTTTACAAAATTTTGTGTTTGGGTTATTTTTTACCGTGTTAAAATTGTGGACTGGTTAATGGCGGTTTCTCCCGTTACACGGAAAGAAATTAGTGGGCTCTGCGCTATACATTATAAGATATTTGGTAACAGTGGCAAATTATAGTGATTTAAGCTATAGATTATAAGAGACACAATAACTAATAATGTTAAAAATAAATTGGAAACGATTATATATATTACAGACACGATTATATTTATTACAGGCACTATTATAAATTTACAGAAATTTTATTATATTATAAAATTTATTAGCACGGACAATAATTAAATCTATTTAAGCTATAAATACCATACTATTTGTTATATTTTATTATTCACTAAACAATTAAAGTATTTCATATAAATTTTTACACTGACTGCCATAATTGTAAGAGAAAGCCTTGTATTTATATAATAAGCGATTATAATTTGCTTGGTATGTGTGTTATAGCGCTCCTAGCTATAATTTTTTTTTTCCGTGTAGATTAGACAAAATATCATTTGTTCTTAGAATTTTAAACATAGTGTAAACTGTAATGCCAACCCAAAACAAAAATCCCTAAATCAGTCATCAATTTAAATGTAAGTTTTTTAGAGCAAAATAGAAAAAATTGTATAAAGCACTCGTTTCATAACACGTTTTTAGAGCACTAGTACTTTAGAAAACTCGCGGCAAGCGGCTCGTTTTAAAAACTTGTACTCGTGCGCTAAAAACGTATGTTATGAAACTAGTACTTTAATATACTATTTTGGGCGATAACACAGGTCAACATCTAGAAAGGTGCCTGGGTTGTGTCAAAACGGGTTCTGACTCTACCTAATACCTATGGTCTGTTTTTTTAAGTAAAATAGTAAATTAAAAATCGCACAGCGAGTATTTTCAAAACATATTCGAATCGGATGTGCGAACATACTGCGTAGTTTATTTTATAAAACATAACTATATTCTATACAAAAACATATACTATTCAAACCTGTTGTAAAAATCGCACAGTGAATATTTTTACAACAGGTTTGAATAGTATATGTTTGTACATAGTTATGTTTTATAAAATAAACTACGCAGTATATTCGCACATTCAATATTCAACTCTGTTTTGAAAATATTCACTGTATGATTTTTAATTTACTATCTTGCTTGAAGAAACAGACCATAGCCTAATAACTAAAAGTTTTTCACTAAACACTGTTTTCGAGATAATTCGAGATAAGTCCAAACTTGGTAAAATATAGGTACACTAGTAAAAACCCACCATATAATATATGTATAATATATAATACATTGTATATTGTAACATTGTATGTAAAAAAAAGGATTACATGATATACAGCGTAAAAATAATTTTACAGTATGTATGCTGTAAAATGTTATTAGTCAAGCATGCGCATTTGACCCATACGCCAAAAATCCATGTTTTATATGGGGCGACGTCAATTGTCCAATTTTTAGATTTTCCAATAATAATTTTTGCCAAACCTTTATTTTTCCAATCATATATTTTCCAACGAAAATTATAGCCAAATTAATTTTTCATCCAAATGTTCTTTATTTAAATAGCAACAAAAAAATATTTGACTGGCAACTTTTTATGATTTTATTGAACCATAGCATACTCCTTATTATAATATAAAAATTATATGAGTCTTTGTTTTTTATATTTAACTGTGTCAGATTTATATATATTTTTTGTGTCAGATTGTTTTTCTTTTAATTATTAATTAGTTATTAAGATTATTCTTTTGTGGACTTGCCGAAGACAAGACTTTTTGGTGAACGACCTTATTCCACTAATTTGAACAAGTATTCTGTTTTTGTCTCTGAGCTGAGCGAGATCCTTTTTGTGTATCTTAATCAAAGAACTTTTACCTCAAGAAGGAACATGATGAAATCTACCGTATGATTTGTTTGAAGCGTCAACCAACTACGGTGAGGGGCTGGTGGGGAGTGACTATTGTTTACACTTGATACGCGTAAAGAGAGAGAAAGAATGTGTAAACTCACAGTCTAATGTCGTAAAATGACTGACAAGGGTACAGTGTTGCTGATTGGAAACATATACTTTGGATATTTTATTGTAAATTTTAAGAAACATTAGTTCTGTATGAGTTTTATATAAACTAGTAGTTTAGTTTTAATAGATTTAAATATACTATATTATTAAACATAATTATAGTATACACAATAAAGTTTTTTACATTTTTACTTTAAGTATAATGATTTGAATTCATGATAAGGTGGAAACTACGCAATATCGCTACTAAGTAGCCTGAAAGTCGACTAGCGACATCTACATTTTACACCACAAAGCTGTATCGCGTTTCTGTTAGTAAATAAACAAACAAAAAGATGACACCTTCATAAACATTGGTCTGAAATTACTTCTTGAGGTAAAAGTTCTTTGATCTTAATGCATAAATAAACGTCTTTATTTTTATTATTATTAAAGCTTTCTCTGGGTTCTAAAAGTGTTCTCCCAAATAATCAGTAATAGGTTTATGGTTATTAAGACCGGCTCCCAGGCCCCTAAAGATCTTAATTTGTCTTATTCTGAAAAACAATTTTTTACTGTAATTTTTTACTGTAAATTTTCGCTACGGTCGATAAATATATCCTCAGTCTACCACTCACCATGCTCGCATGCGCTTTGTATACATTTTTAATGTCCAAGTAGATATTGCTTTGCATCAATATGCCACGGGTGTAACACAGCCTTTATTAATATTTAATTTTATTTTGACCTATTTTCATAAAGATTAAATTGGCCCTAAAGATGTGAAAAATATGAGTTTTTACTACATATTCAACACAAAAATAATTCTGAAAGCACTTAAACTTTATATTTTTATTTACGCTTCATACATATATAAAATAAAGCGGTATTTTTTTCATTATAAAATTTTTGTACCTAAAACCTACAGTTTCTTTTCTGACATATATTTAATTAAATTAATACAAGCCATGAAGATATGCAATGCTTTGCATTTCCCCATTATTTTATTATGTTTATTTTTTTTTTTTCATAATAGAAATTTTTATTAATCAAAATAATATTTTCCAACAATAATTGTTATTGGTACCATGGTGTTTATGGTAAGTTTTTTTTTATTTTTAAAACACTTCTATTCACTTCACTCATATATATATATAGATATAAAAAATACATTTGTCTGAAATCTGCCAAAGGCTTTTTCACCCCCTTAGAATATACTTAGAAAGCTGAAATTTGGTACACTTGCTTAACTCGGTTGACAATACAATTTTAAATAAAATTTACTCCCCAACCCCCCTACTCCTAAAATTAAAAAAATCCCTTTTTTTAACCACATGAGATAATTTAAAACTAAAATTAAGTTACGTACTCATCCCCCCTCATCCCTCCATCAACCCCATACGCGTATAAGGCTAAGTTAGCTCTTCCTCTGTTTCACCTACTTAGAATAAACGTACAGAGCTGAAATTCGGTACATATGTATATATACATACAGGGTGATCCATAACTGGCATGCCAAACTTTAAGAGGTGATTCTAGATCCAAAAATATAAAAAAAGTTCCTATAAAGGTTGGTCCGGAAATGAGCCCTAAGGGATCTAGGGCCCTTTAAAATTGTAATAAAAATAAGGTTTTTAATTAATAACTCGGGTACCGTTTAAGCTAGAGCGGCGAGCTTTTGCATGTATACTAGTATTAATAAGGGCAATAAGTTTATGTTAATTTATTTTTTTAATTTATCCAGGGGCGTGCCCAGACGGACAAAATATATGAGGCTTAAAACATTTTTGCCCCAAACTTTTCTGTGTATGTTTTTTGGATTTGTTGTGAAAAATATAGATTTCTAGAGTAAAAATACATATAAAATATCATATAGTGTAACACTGTAGGAGCAACCGTTATCAAAAAAAAATGCAATTAAGAGGAAGTAACATTTTGTGCCACCAAAAACGTTACTTTTTAAAAGGCTATTACTCCTTTAATATTAAATTTAGGTGTTTTGGAGTATAATACTTTTTTGCTCAGTTTTAAATGAAGAATCACCCTGCAGCATTAAAATTTTATTGTGCTTTTTTTTGTTCCCCATTCAATACGTCATCTTCGAAGGGCCGTAGCTCCCTTAGGGCTCATTTCCGGACCAACCTTTATAGAAACTTTTTTTCATATTTTTGGATGTAGAATTACCTCTTAAATTTCGGTACGCGAGTTCTGGAACAGGCTGTATATGCTTATCTCTGATAACAATACAGTTTTATATATAATAAAAGTAGCGCAGCTAAAAATTTTTCGCATTCTCAGATAGAAAATACAGGTTGGCTCATTTTTGGTACAAACAAAATGAACAGGATTTAAACTGACAAGGATCCAAAATTAAAGTTGTTGATTCATCTAGAAGAACCACGTACTTGTAATTTAAAATTAGATTTGGTTTTAATTTTGGAAAATTTTAACTGAAAATTGAAATTTATTTGATTTTAATTTTGAAAGTTTTCTAGCTCGAGAGCTGTGAAGAGTGGAACAAGAATTTGTATCATTTGATGTATGGTACTTTCTTTTATGTTTACATTTGTTATTCTTTATAAAAATTTTCCACAATTTTAAGTTTTATCATTTTACTTAGTTTTCTTAAAACTTTCCAAACATACAGAACACTTTCATTGCACATGTGGGAATATGATATAGCAATCGTTTATTTCTTTAATTTTTCCCATTTCCAAAGTCATATATAAAACTTTCGATAGTTTCTTAAAATTTCTAGTTTAGAAAACCATTTTTACTTTCGAATCAATATTAATGTAACTTAGAATAGTATATTATTTACCAAGTGAGAGAAGTTTAACATTTTTGACCTGCGTCAAATTGCGGGATGAGCGCGTTAGCGCGAAGCCCGCAAGACGCGGTCTAAAATGTTAAATCTTCACTCACGTGGAAAATATAGTATTTTTTTCACTACCAGTACAATTAATTAGCTATTTATTTATTTGGACTTTTATTTATTTTACTAAAATTTAATGAAAAAGCTTATAAATTTAAAATATCACGCTGGCCGTTCGCGGCCATTAAAAAAACAAATGCATAACTTGACATTTCTGGCAGAATTTTTCTGGTGATCTGCTGAAATTATTAAGTTAAAGTGTTTCCGTGTTAAGTGTAATAAAATATATAAAAATGGAAAGTGAAATGCAAAGTGATGATTCTGGTACTCCCCCAGAAATAAGGGGACAGGCGAAAACTGTGAGGGAGAATCTATTGCCTCAAAAATCAATAATATGGGGGTTGTACCTCTAGTAATCTATGATCCTTACGGTAATATATGTGTTGTATAATCTATGGTTAAATATGATGGACCAATGATTTTCACTTTTCAACGTGTTTTTTTGTAAAACATGTTTTATAGGTAATAATTTAGTTAATATTTTTTAATTTATCATGCAATAAATAAATTTGGTGCTTAAAGACACTTGTAAATAGCAATGTGATTTAATAATTAAGTGAAACGTCAGATGCCAAAACAGCTGAATAAAAATTCATTATTAACCATGGTGCAATTTCATTATTTTTAGAACCTCTGACGTCATAGGTAGAGAAAAAATATTTCTACCAATGAAAAGAACAGTAATAAAGATGTGCTTTTCATTGGTAGAAATATTATTTCTTTACCTATGACGTCAGAGGTTCTAAAAATAATGAAATTGCACCATGGTTAATAATGAATTTTTATTCAGCTGTTTTGGCATCTGACGTTTTACTTAATTTTTAAATTACATTGCTATTTACAAGTGTCTTTAGGCACCAAATTTATTTATTGTATGATAAATTTAAATATATTAACTAAATTAGTACCTATAAAACACGTTTTACAAAAAACACTCCGAAAAGTAAAAATCATTGGTCCATCATATTCAACCATAGATTATACAACCCATATATTACCGTAAGGATCATAGATTACTAGAGGTACAACCCCCATATATTGATTTTTGAGGCAATAGATTCTCCCTTACAGTTTTTGCCTGTCCCCTTATTTCTGGGGGAGTACCAGAATCATCACTTTGCATTTCACTTTCCATTTTTACTTTTATTATATATTTTATTACACTTAACACGGAAACACTTTCTACCTTAATAATTTTAGCAGATCACCAGAAAATTTCTGCCAGAAATGTCAAGTTATTCATTTGATTTTTAATGGCCGCGAACGGCCAGCGTGATATTTTAAATTGATAAGCTTTTTCATTAAATTTTAGTAAAATAAATAAATAAATAGCTAATTAATTCTACTGGTAGTGAAAAAATACTATATTTTCTACGTGAGTTAAGATTTAACATTTTAGACCGCGTCTTGCGGGCTTCGTGCTAGCGCGCTCATCCCGCAATTTGACGCAGGTCAAAAATGTTAAACTTCTCTCACTTGGTAAATAATATACTATTTAATGTACCGGGTGTCCCAACTCTATTTACCCAGCGATTTTCTCGTAAACTAAAAGAGATAAAAAGTTCAAGTCTCTAAAACTTTACTCCGCGTTACCGAGGGGGGGGATGTCAGTAAAAATGTCACGTAACACTTAAAAAATTATAAACTTATTGGATCAAGTTTTTAACAATGATCTAGGCCTGTTACGGATTCGTTGCAAATTTTATTGCACACTAAATCCTCTAAACAAAAAAAAATAGAGATGGAAAACCATAGGCAATAACCGATTTTCGGTTAACAAATTTAGCGTTACGTAGTACTTGAACGTTTCCTTATAAAATTCTTCATTTAACTATATTTTTTTTATTTTTTTTAACTTTTTTATTTTTTTTTTGGGTTTAAAATAGTTGAAAATGGGTATTTTTGTCAAAATTTCTCTAAAAAATCAGACAATTTTTAAAAATTACTAATTTCATGATGAAAAAACGTAAATTATAATTTTAATTGACATATATAAAAAATTTACAAAAATAAATATTTAAAATTTGCATTTTTTAGCACAAAAAAATAAAAAAATCAAAACCTTTTGACATGAAAAATATTAAACTAGTGCGATATGAGGCATTTTCTAAAGAACAAAAGAGTGTGCTAAATGTCATTTTCATAGAGGATCGTAGGAAAAAAGTTTATCTAACGGAGGAAGTATATTTTAGCTTCCTTGGAAACAAACTAAGAGTAAATCTTTTAAATTGTCAGAAAATATGTAAAAGGATTTATGTGAAAGATTATGTTATGTTGCTAAAACTGTCACACGTCTGTTATAACAGATATACTTAACAGGCGTAGATAAATTAGGGATAAACCCCTGTGAAATAGTACTTTATACACCATGCATTCCCGTTATAGTCCAGGATCTAGATTCACTTCTGTCCACTTTGGTGTTAAGACAAAGGGACCCGCACGGTCCTTGTGGAAAATGGCTTTTGGTCAAATTGGCTAAATTTTTCGATATGTTTTAGTTAATCCTCTGCCACAGACACCTTACTAATGGACAGGGCCGTAGCGAAGAAGATTTCGTGGGGGGGAGAAGGTCAAAAATTACAACTGTTTGTAGACTAAAAGTGCAACTTTTTTCTACGACAAAAAAGTTAATGACTAAACAAAAAAGATCCCACGCTTTCGTGAAATCTGCCACCCATCCCCCCATAGCTACGGCCCTGTTTATGGAACGTTACTTCAGGGATGGCGTAAAAATTACGTCTTTCTTTACAAAATTTAAAAGTCGAACAAAATTTTTAAAAATTTGACTTATTTATAGTTAAAAGTGTTCTCTCGTCTGTAGTTTCCGGACTCCGCTTCGCGTCGTCTGTAAATTCTACAGACTAGTAAAAAAAGCTTCACTTTTCCTCTTAGTAAAACAATATACTATTTTTATGACTATGTGCTATTTTCCACATTAATATTTCAGATTAACGTCGCCCTAAATAAACGACATTTGGGGTGCAAAAACCCTGGTTAAAAGATTGCGGACAAGAAGATGATGAAACGATTAAACTGTTTTTATATGTGTTTCGTAATAGATACATAAATTTAAATAAACTTCTTATGGCGACGTGTAAAGCTTTACAACTTAATGTGTTTTGGGGTGGAGCGAAAATATATTTTTCCTACGTTCCCCTATGAAAATGACATTTAGAACACTCTTTTGTTCTTCAGAAAACGCCTTGTATCACACTATAGTGTGATATAGTACTGGTTTGATAGTGTGATATAGTACTAGTTTGATATTTTTATATTCCAGAGACATTTAGCCGCATCTTTACATTTTGATAATCTAAATGCCGAGCTCACGCATGCGCGTAGGTGGCAATATCACGTTGACAATATTTACAGCTTTAAACCTAACCTCTATTAATTTAATTGATTCGATGTTACAAAGCAAATTTTAAGGTCAGAAAATGGCAGTTTAAAAATCTAAAGAAATTTTATTTTTATTCTTTAAATACAAATTAACATACCTACAAAATTTCACATTGATATTTTTTTTTTCTCCATATAAATTAAAAAAAAAAAAAAAGATTATCTTTATAATTTCTAAGGTAGAAAGACCCCTAAATGGTGAAAATAATAGCCAAATTAAAATCACTAAGTTCAAGGATCATCGAAATCTATTCAGTAGTTTTCGAAATATTTAAACTTGAAATTAGGGTATAGCTCTCCGCATGAAACAAAGTCTCCGACGAAATGGGGAGAAATCATTCTAGCTCTCTTCTTTCCATCAAAAGCGTTATAAGGCGTGCGTGCCTACAACAGGCTCTCACTTGCACGTACATTCCTAACATTTTTCCCGTAGCCACAGATTCGTGAGTCAAAGTATAATTGCTCTCGATTATAGCTAGCGGTTAAAAATGGTGCGTTCCTTAGATTTAATTAAAAAACCAGTATACTATATAACATATTATATAATTTATGTACTGTTATACCGTATACCGCAGTATTAAATTCAAAAAATAAAAGCCTAATATGCGTATTTAACAACTCTGTTTTCTAGAATACGCATACCGTTAATATAAAGTATCGCCAACATCTCGGTTTGTTTGTAAACAAATAGTAGGTATATTCAGGCCTGAACAATAACAATTACCAGTAACTGTTATTGTTGTCTCTGTTAGAACAAAGCTGTGCGAGTAAGACAGACAAATGTATATGTTGGCTACGTTTTTTTCAGTTTTTACAAATGAAATGCCTATTCTAGAGAGAAGAGTTATTAGTTCGTTGGTATTTATATAACTATAAAATTTCATGTTATAATCAAAAACATTTTGATAAAGTAAAAATTATCATGTTTTATAGATTAGTGAAGTTTTTGTATCGACATATAAAGAGAATCTATATAAAACATTTTACTATTCCTTAAAACGACTTTTGTTTGATTAACGCATATCAAACAATTTAATTTAGTTTATTAATTCAGATACCACTGTAAAAGGTGACCTCCTAGCGTTTAGGATTCAATTGGCGGCAATGTCCACCGTGGCATTGATTAATCTGCCCCTATCGACAGCGTGCAATAGGTTCTTGAAACCAATAACTGCTTCCTTTTTTGGACTGTCGATAGGTTTATCCAGTCTCTGCTTTTAGCAGTAGATGTCGCTAGCTGTTTTTGCTTTTCCTTACAACGATTTTTAAACTCTATATAGAGATATATGGAAAGGATTTGATTTTCGTAGTTGTCCCTACTACCGATATGTGGCTCTGAAGAGTGCTAAAAAGCACGAAATCGATCAGTCACTTCGGAGGGACGACTGCGTTAATCAAACAAAAGTCGTTTTAAGGAATAGTAAAATGTTTTATATAGATTTTTTAAATTTGTAAATATCAAACAATTTAATTTAGTTTATTAATTCAGATACCACTGTAAAAGGTGACCTCCTAGCGTTTAGGATTCAATTGGCGGCAATGTCCACAGTGGCATTGATTAATCTGCCCCTATCGACGGCGTGCAATAGGTTCTTGAAACCAATAACTGCTTCCTTTTTTGGACTGTCGATAGGTTTATCCAGTCTCTGCTTTTAGCAGTAGATGTCGCTAGCTGTTTTTGCTTTTCCTTACAACGATTTTTAAACTCTATATAGAGATATATGGAAAGGATTTGATTTTCGTAGTTGTCCCTACTACCGATATGTGGCTCTGAAGAGTGCTAAAATGCACGAAATCGATCAGTCACTTCGGAGGGACGACTGCGTTAATCAAACAAAAGTCGTTTTAAGGAATAGTAAAATGTTTTATATAGATTTTTTAAATTTGTAAATATCAAACAGTTTAATTTAGTTTATTAATTCAGATACCATTGTAAAAGGTGACCTCCTAGCGTTTAGGATTCAATTGGCGGCAATGTCCACCGTGGCATTGATTAATCTGCCCCTATCGACAGCGTGCAATAGGTTCTTGAAACCAATAACTGCTTCCTTTTTTGGACTGTCGATAGGTTTATCCAGTCTCTGCTTTTAGCAGTAGATGTCGCTAGCTGTTTTTGCTTTTCCTTACAACGATTTTTAAACTCTATATAGAGATATATGGAAAGGATTTGATTTTCGTAGTTGTCCCTACTACCGATATGTGGCTCTGAAGAGTGCTAAAATGCACGAAATCGATCAGTCACTTCGGAGGGACGACTGCGTTAATCAAACAAAAGTCGTTTTAAGGAATAGTAAAATGTTTTATATAGATTTTTTAAATTTGTAAATATCAAACAATTTAATTTAGTTTATTAATTCAGATACCACTGTAAAAGGTGACCTCCTAGCGTTTAGGATTCAATTGGCGGCAATGTCCACCGTGGCATTGATTAATCTGCCCCTATCGACAGCGTGCAATAGGTTCTTGAAACCAATAACTGCTTCCTTTTTTGGACTGTCGATAGGTTTATCCAGTCTCTGCTTTTAGCAGTAGATGTCGCTAGCTGTTTTTGCTTTTCCTTACAACGATTTTTAAACTCTATATAGAGATATATGGAAAGGATTTGATTTTCGTAGTTGTCCCTACTACCGATATGTGGCTCTGAAGAGTGCTAAAATGCACGAAATCGATCAGTCACTTCGGAGGGACGACTGCGTTAATCAAACAAAAGTCGTTTTAAGGAATAGTAAAATGTTTTATATAGATTTTTTAAATTTGTAAATATCAAACAATTTAATTTAGTTTATTAATTCAGATACCACTGTAAAAGGTGACCTCCTAGCGTTTAGGATTCAATTGGCGGCAATGTCCACCGTGGCATTGATTAATCTGCCCCTATCGACAGCGTGCAATAGGTTCTTGAAACCAATAACTGCTTCCTTTTTTGGACTGTCGATAGGTTTATCCAGTCTCTGCTTTTAGCAGTAGATGTCGCTAGCTGTTTTTGCTTTTCCTTACAACGATTTTTAAACTCTATATAGAGATATATGGAAAGGATTTGATTTTCGTAGTTGTCCCTACTACCGATATGTGGCTCTGAAGAGTGCTAAAAGGCACGAAATCGATCAGTCACTTCGGAGGGACGACTGCGTTAATCAAACAAAAGTCGTTTTAAGGAATAGTAAAATGTTTTATATAGATTTTTTAAATTTGTAAATATCAAACAATTTAATTTAGTTTATATAAAGAGAAGTTCAAAGTAGCTGACAAATTTAAAAAGCTTTCCTCGAAATATGAACGCTCTGATATGTTATAAAAGCTTATAAGCTTACAGGTAAAATTTTCAGGCGGTTTGCACTTTCCAGTGATTAGTAACTTTGAACGTTCGACGTAACTTTTATCATTGATCATTCTCTATGTACATATAAAAAGTGACACGTTCATAAGGGATTAAACGCAATTTTTGGCGATATAAGGTTTTTTGCATAGATATTATTATATAATATATAATAATAGTATAATAATAGTATATATTATAAACTATTCACGGTAAATGGTATATTGAATTTCCAAAATAAAAAAAAAAGAAATTCAACAATTTTTTCTTTTTGCGAACAACAAAAAAAAAATGTTTTCTTTTTGCGGAAAACAAAAAAAAATGAAAATAAGTAAAAATTTGTAAAATAAAGCAAAAAAAAAAACTGAAAACCCTTGGACGCTATATTTTTAAAAACTACACTACTAAGCGTTTCAAAAAAATAAAGAAACCATATTAAAATACATATACAGGGTGATCAGTAACTGCCATGCCAAAATTTAAGAGAAGATTCTACATTCAAAAATATGAGAAAAAGTTTCTATAAAGAGTGGTCCTCCCTAAGGGAGCTACGGCCATTCAAAGATGACATGGGGAGCAAAAAAAGCATCAATAAAATTTTAATGCCGCAGGGTGATTCTTTATTTAAAACTGAGCAAAAAAGTGTTCTTCACCAAAACACCTAAATTTAATATTAAAGGAGTAATATCCTTTTAAAAAGTAACTTTTTTGGTGGCACAAAATGTTACTTCCTCTTAATTACTTTTTTTTTGAAAACGGTTGCTCCTACAGTATTACACTATATGACATTTTTTATGTATTTTTACTCAAGGAATCCATATTTTTAACAAAAATATACAAAAAAAGTACACATAAAAAAGTTTGGGGCAAAAATGTGTTAATCCTGATACATTCAAAATTCAAAAAAATAAATTAAATTAAACTTATTGCCCTTATTAATACTAGTATACATGCAAAAGCTCGTCGCTCTATCTTAAAGGATACCAGAGTTACTAATTAAAAACCTTATTTTTATTACAATTTTAAAGGGCCGTAGCTCCCTTAGGGCTCATTTGAGGACCAACCTTTATAGAAACTTATTTTGATATTTTTTGATGCAGAATCATTCTTAAATTTTGGCATGCCAATTATTATTATTATATATTATTTTAATATTTTAGATAGACAAATAGACAGACAGATATTATATTGATTGATTTTCGATTTATTTCTTTAGACAGTTTTTTTTAATCATCTCAAAACCAGAACGACTGCATTTCTAAAATGATCAAAATGTGCGTTACGTAATACTTGAACAGGGAACGTTTTTCAAAGAAAAAACCGACATTCGATTTTTATCTTTAAAGAATACGAAAGTTTTTAATTTTTATTTATCAATAACTTTTTTTCCCACCTTACTCGTTTAAATGGAATCATTAATAAAAATCAAAATAAAAAGAAATAAAAATGTAAATATTTAAAACCTCGCCTCAACGCTAGAGTCGACGCGGCGCCTAGCCGATTACTGGAAATTCGCCGACTACTGTTGATAAACAAGCGCCTAATACTGATATTAACTATAGTCTGTTTTTTCGAGCAAGATAGCAAATTAAAAATCGCACAGTTAATATTTTTACAACAGGTTTGAATAGTATATGTTTGTGTATATAATATAGTTATGTTTATTAAAATACACTACGCAGTATATTCGCACATCCAATATTCGAATCTGTTTTGAAAATATTTACTGTGCGATTTTTAATTTACAATCTTGCTTGAAGAAACAGACCATAATATTGTTTAAAAAAAAATGTTTGTTAAAACTACGGTTCCGCAAAAAAAAATTATTCTTCTCCTTAAAAATCAAGTCAATCGCGTTTAATCCCTTATGAAAGTTTGACTCTTCATATATTCTTTCAAAGAAATCCACTTCCCCAAGTCAAATCTGTATTAAAGGATAATTTTACTTTTACAGTAGGTTTATCTTGTTTATTTAAATTACCTGGATATTTAAAATGTTTGATACCTGTGATACCTTGCATGTTAGTATTGTATAGATAAATTTAATTTAATTCCTAACAAACCGTGAAGATATGTAATGCTACGCAATCCATTATATATTATTCACAGTAAATGATTTATTGCATTTTTCTAAATACTCAATTCCAACAAAAAAAAAAATAATTAAAAAAAAATAATTTTTTTTGCGAAAAAAATAAGTTCCTTTTTGAAAAACAAGGAAATTTTTGAAATATTTTCAAAAAAAAAATTAAATTAAAAATTATCCCCAAATAAACGTATTTAAATAACCTCTTACTTATTTTTAGGTACAACTGTAGACAAAATACTTAGCTGGGCATCTCATATTATATTGATAATGCGTGCAAGTAGTTGAAAAGTAGCGGATCAATTTTTTTATTGTTAAGTTTAAATGAAATCAAACATCAGCCATTTTTAATTTTTAATCATCTAGCATGAATTCGGTATTAACCACCTCAAAAACCCTAAACGCCATTTTTATCAGAATACATGATAATTTATTAAATGTTTTCACTATAGTGGATACGCCATTTTAAATTGTTAATTTTCAATGATGGATTCAGTTTCAGCAACCTCAAGAGCACTATAGTTCTAAATGTTGCGTCCAAACCAAAATTAAAGTACAATTGTATAGGATAATTCCGATTTTCTATCCATTTGTAACTGAATATTTAGTTTACTTTTTACAGTGTAGGCCCTTGCGATCAGTGTTACATTAAAGTTAAACTACCCACAAACAATGCCATTTAACAAATTATAACAAATGACTTACAATGTTAAACTTAAGTTCTATCGAATTTACTTGACGTTTAACAGTAGACTACAGGTCGACTCGGAAAATAATACTTTTCCGAGACGAAGTGCGGAAACCATTAACAGGTCGAGGTAAGTTACCATTTTCCGGGAGGCTTGTAACTATTTTATTCGCATCTCTTTTTATTTAAAAAAAAAAAAGCGTACTTTAATCATTTTTTTGAAACTTAGATGTTTGAATTCAAATAAAGAATATAATACTATAATACTTTATTTTTTAGTTCTTTTCATATTTACCACAAATCATTTTATCTCCATTTTACAAGAAAAACAAAATCAAATAAAACTAGTTTTTCATACGCGTAACACACAAAAACAACCACGAAAAAACATTTGTTGATAGCTCACAAGGCACCGTTCATAACATTTATTATCCTTCTCAGTCTCAAAAGTAAAAAACATTGACTAAAACTGAACAATTTAAGTCTTTTAAACAAAATGTATCGGGACAGTTAAAATCAATATTAGAATCAACTGGAAGTTAAGCTAATAGTTTAATTTTGATTCCTTTGGAAGAAATGTTAAGAAAAATAGAACATCTGAGATTTTACTGTGAGTGGTTCTGTAATGTCAAGACCTTCCTATACAATAATCCATCGTTTGCTTTCTTTGTGAATTTCGATTATCTACATTTTACTGGGGAACAGTGTGTATAGCGGGCTCCACTTTCATATTTCTTGTAAAGGTGCGAGTTGCTTGCAAAACAAATTTACACTACGATATATCAAAAACACTTTGATCCAGAGACTTGAAATTTGGAACAAAGTAGTGAACATTTTTTTTTCGAAATTTAAAGTCTCTGTGTCAAAGCCTTCTTGAAATATCGTAGTGTAAAATTATTTTGCAAGCGACTTGAATTTTTACACTAACTATACAAAATTTAATTTTCTAATGATATTTTTATTACTCTTATTTCATGTCGTATTTCAATTATTTCCAGTTTTATGTAAAAAAGTTCTAGGTAAATTATATAAAATGTTTCAAAAAGTATAAAAAAATACTATTTCGTAAGATCTAGTGTACACGAAATAAAGAAAAATGCATGTTCACTATATATTCTCGTTACGATATTTTTCTATCGCACGAGTACTTAGTGGGAGATTAGCTCAGCGGTCTAAGGCATCGATATAGCGTTGACACTGAGCTATGATCGTGAGTTCAAACCTCACTGGCGCCGATTGCCTTTTTCAGTTAATTAATAATTTAAATTTGGCGAAGGCGTACTCCCTAGATATATTGGTTCGAAAGTCAATTAAAGCCGGTGGTTCCCTCTACTACACAAGTCCTGGACTTAGGGGATGCTTAATTAAGTAGAATAGTACGAGGTTAAAAAATAAACATAAACATATTTAAATGAAATGACAACTATGCACTTATTTATCCAAACGATTACACATAGCTTTCATTTTGACAAAAGTCATTTGACGGTTATAAAATTTTGAAGTGTCAAAATTAAACACAGGTAATTCTTTAAAATATACATTTTTATTCGATTGTTTTTAAAAGCGACACTTTTTGTTCATGTTTTACGGGCGAAAAGTTGAACTTTGTGGCCCTAGGGTCAAAAAGTTTTTTTCGCCCGCTAAGACTCTGTTATTTTTAAGCTTTTTAAAAGAAGATGCTTTACCTTTACTGTAATATTTATAAAGAAATATGACCTTTTGGTCACTTTTGGTCTTGAACTACCTGTTCTTTTTGACCAGATACAGTTATTATAATTATTTCATATAAAATTAAAAAAAAATCTATAACATAATATCAAAATATATGTTAACTGATTAATCTTTATTTATCCACTAAAATAAATAAAAAACACCAAATTTCAATTATAAAATCAATTTCAATATTTATAATAGTCATAGAACGGTTTCAGAAGTATTATTATTTTTATAACAGATACATTTTAACAGAAATTAATCACCAATCTATAGCTTTTTTAATTTGAAAATGAAACCGAACGCAATATAAACGATTCAATTGTTCTTTTCGCGATTTGATTGTATAGCAATTTGTCATGGATAACTAGATAAGTAATAAGGCAGTAAAAATAAATATTCTTTGCAATTTAAAATTAAGTATATTTTAATAATTTATTATAATTTGTAACAAACGAATCAAAAATAATATATAATACATGGGCAAAAAGTTAAATTTCGATTTCGTAGGTTTATTAGCCACAGGCCGGCCCCATCGGCCGGCCCTCGGTTTCTAAAAACCTACTCAATCGAAAAACTCGTTTGCACTCGAATGCTTATTGTCGTCAAAAAAACATTCTCGTGCACTAAGGACTAAAGTCGCTTACTCGTTACGAAAACTACTATTACCAGATGTCAGGGAATGACTGACCTTTATAAGTAAATATTTAAAGCATTGCATGTTGGTATTTTATTTATTTAGTGCACTGCTAAAGGATGATATATTATACACTGAAAAAAAAAAGTCCAAACGGGTGCTTAAATAAAGTTAATTAGTTGAATTAATTTTACATTTATATATGTGACCCTGCACGAAGAAACCCGGTTAGTTTTTTAAATAAAAACCAGAAAAAAAGTAATATGTAAATTTGACATACTAACCGGGTTTCTTTGTGCAGGGTCACATGTAGATAATAAGTTTTAAACAATTTTAAACATTGTAACATACTATATTGTTGTACCTTTCTTTGTTACAATTAGTTGCAAGTTATTGTATTCGTGAGCTCAACGGCTATCGATAGCTATCCAGAGAAATAAAAATTATTGGTGGTACTATTTGAGACCAAAAATATTGGGTAACTGGTAAGGGAGATATAAAGAACTTTCACTTTCGGGTTTAGACCGTGTTAATGGATTTTCACTTTCCGACGTTTCGTCTCTTACTACTAGAGACATCTTCAGGGATTAATCTGAAACTAAGTTTCGAATCAACTTGTGTCACTATTTATGACGAGTTGTGGTTATTCACCCGTAACGAGGTTTTTCCTATCAAAGACTTCCATATTGCAGGTAAGTGGTAACCAGTGTCGATTGATATTGTTAGGATGCTTGATGATTTCTATCGATTCCCGTATCTTCCTTGACATTTTTCTGTTTTCTGTTAATATTTGTTTTGTTTCAGACAAATTGATTTTATGACCTGTTTCATGTACATGTTCGGCTACTGCCGATAAGGAAATTTGTTTCTTTCTTATATTGCGCTCATGCTCTTGAAGTCTTGTAGAAATTTTTCTATTAGTTTCACCTATGTAAACCGTACCACAGGAGCAGGGTATTTTATATACGCCTTCTGAACTCAGGGGTATTTTGTCTTTTGTTGAAGTCAAACATTGACCTAATTTTTGGTTGGACCGAAATATAGGCTTAATATTTGACTTCTTCAAAAGTTTACCTATTTTATCCGTGATACCGCTTACATAGGGAAGTATAACTTGTGTCTGTCTGTCATTGTCACTATTGTCCTGTTGTTTGGGTCTGGGATTTCTGTATTTGTATATGGTCTTATTAATGTCTTTTTTGGTATAACCGTTCATGGTCAAGGCTTTGGTTAGTTTAAGGAGTTCTGTGTCTAGGGAATTCTTGTCTGAAATCATGAAAGCCCTATGAACAAGTGAATTAACTACCGAGCGTTTTTGAGAGGGATGGTGATGTGAAAATGCGTTTAGGTATCTGTCAGTGTGGGTTTTCTTCCTTTATACCTATTGTGCTGTGCCCCTCTTAGACCAATTGTCAGCACAATAGGTTCCCCTACGTATAAACTTGCCAAAAACCTTGCCCAAATCTTAAATCAGTTAGTTGGAAAAACGAGGTCTTATGTAAAAAATTCCACACACTTTGTACAAACCTTATCGACAGTGACCCTGGACCCCTCGGACATAATGGTTAGTTTCGACGTAGAATCTCTATTTACTAACGTTCCCGTTCCCGATACAATAAATATTATACGAGACCTACTTACAACTGGAAATCTTGACCCTAAGTTATGTAAATTATTTGAAGCTTGTCTGACATCTACATATTTTCTGATACAGGGAGAGTTCTATGAACAAGTGTCAGGCGCCGCAATGGGATCCCCATTATCACCCCCTGCGGCCAATGCTTTCATGGAATAATTCGAGAAAAAAGCTATTGAGTCATTTCCATTAAAACCTAAAATTTGGCGCAGATACGTAGACGATGTCTATGCTATTTGGCCCCATGGCATGGAAAGCCTTCAAGGTTTTCTAAATCACCTCAATTCCCAACATAAATCTATACGGTTTACGATGGAAATTGAGAACAACGGATCACTTCCCTTTTTGGACGTTTTGGTTTACAAAACGGAAAATGGCTCAATAGAACACTCGGTATACAGGAAGAAAACCCACACTGACAGATACCTAAACGCATTTTCACATCACCATCCCTCTCAAAAACGCTCGGTAGTTAATTCACTTGTTCATAGGGCTTTCATGATTTCAGACAAGAATTCCCTAGACACAGAACTCCTTAAACTAACCAAAGCCTTGACCATGAACGGTTATACCAAAAAAGACATTAATAAGACCATATACAAATACAGAAATCCCAGACCCAAACAACAGGACAATAGTGACAATGACAGACAGACACAAGTTATACTTCCCTATGTAAGCGGTATCACGGATAAAATAGGTAAACTTTTGAAGAAGTCTGTGGTACGGTTTACATAGGTGAAACTAAGAGAAAAATTTCTACAAGACTTCAAGAGCATGAGCGCAATATAAGAAAGAAACAAATTTCCTTATCGGCAGTAGCCGAACATGTACATGAAACAGGTCATAAAATCAATTTGTCTGAAACAAAACAAATATTAACAGAAAACAGAAAAATGCCAAGGAAGATACGGGAATCGATAGAAATCATCAAGCATCCTAACAATATCAATCGGGACACTGGTTACCACTTACCTGCAATATGGAAGTCTTTGATAGGAAAAACCTCGTCACGGGTGAATAACCACAACTCGTCATAAATAGTGACACAAGTTGATTCGAAACTTAGTTTCAGATTAATCCCTGAAGATGTCTCTAGTAGTAAGAGACGAAACGTCGGAAAGTGAAAATCCATTAACACGGTCTAAACCCGAAAGTGAAAGTTCTTTATATCTTAATGGCCGTGAAAGCTTAAAATCTAAAATATGGTAAGGGAGAGTTGGTGGTAGATTATATATGTAGCCTTTAATGTCCCATTTGATATAGTTTTAGTAGTACAGTTCATTTCAACAAAACTGGAAAAGTGGGGTTATAAAAAAAAATTACATTGTGAACTATCTTTCATTTGACAAATATTTGTTTACTTGTTAATACATTTAGTGTCAATATTGTTATTGCCACATCAATGTCAAAGTCAAAAGATGTTGGTGCATTTTTTTAAAATTGGGAGAGATAAAGCAGAAAAACAAGAATACTCGAAGAATACTGGTGTAAAACCGATAATTATAATTTTTAAATTAAGGAACTATGAGGAATACCTAGTTGTAGGAGACCAATATAATAGTAGTGTTTTTTAAAAATAAAGGTATTTAAAACAAGTTTATTAGATACAAAATATATTGATAAGGGGATTTAATAATAGACATTTTAGAATAGGGATATTTTAGAGCAGAAATACAGTAATTAACAATAGAGATACGCTTCAAAATCCAAATAGTATTTACTAAACACAAATGCATAGAATAACATATGATTTTTGACATGGTTAACCTTATTTTTCAAACAGGCATAACCCCATTTAAATAATCCACATTCACACAACTAAATTTTATGGAAAATATGAAATTTTACTTAATCCCACTTTTCCAGTTTTGTTGAAATCAACTGTACTTGATTATTTTTTTTTAGTTTCCGAGATAACCGCTCCTGAAATAAAATTGGCAGATGAGGTCGAGATAGTGTTTTGACGTTACTTGATACTTCTGCAAATCAAAACTACGTTATCAAATTGTTATTATATTTGAAAGCTCAAAAATTGTCCAAAAGTTAAAAAAAAAGTTTGGGGGTGATATTTAAAAAAAAAATAATAAAAAAGTCCTAACAGAGAGTAGTTTTTAATGTTAGTAGATGTATCATTTAAAATACTTTTTGCAGAACCAAATTATCTAGACTACTAAGCATATCATATACAATATTATATTGGACTTTTTTGATTGCTGTAGTGTTCTACCGCGTCTGTACATGACAAATCTACTAGCCAACTAGCGTGAATTCGATTCTCACTGGCCCCGATTTATCTTTTTCAGTTAATTAATAATTGAAATTTGGCGAAGGCGATAAGTGAAGCGGACACTTCCTATAAACTGGTTCGAAAGTCAGCTAAAGCCGGTGGTTCCCTCTACTACTAGCCCACACAGGTCGTGGACTTAGGAGATGCTTAATTAAGTAGAATAGTACGAGGCTAAACAAACATGTAATGTAATGTAATGCAATATGCTATGTTACAAAAATTTTAGAGCAACCTGTATATTAAAAACATCGCGTTTTGGTACCATCTGGCTTTAATGGCAAACATTAACTTTTTTACACATTTATACTCTCAATGGTAATATAATTCATCATTTGCTGATAGGAAGGTATAATGTTGATGAATGGAAACGTAACTTCTTGTCAAACACACTTCTGTTTTAATAATTTATTAGTTTGTCTCAAAATATCATTAACATCGGAGACTGAGCAACTTTTTAAGGAATATGGTCTTAATAGTTCCACAAAGACACTAATTAATCTTAGCTTGTATAAACTGGAGGGTACATTTTAAGTTTTATTTTTGACCTTTCTAAAATAAATTTCAAACATAGGGTAAAACCCTCAATTATTGACACTTTAAGAAATTTTCTACATATATTTCATTATAACTTATTAAATATTTCATGTTATCAAGAATAAAATATTTTACATCATTTAGTAGTTATTCTATTTTATATATTATATAAAATTTAAACTGAGATCTTAATAATACTAAAGATTTTTTTTAATTTATTACAAGAATACACAACTTCGTATTATTGGCACCTTTTTGTTAATGATGGCATCCAAATTTTCCTATTATTGGCACCTAATTTTTGCTTTAAAGCAAAGGAAGAAAATACTGAGTAGGGTAAAACCCCCAATTATTGTCACTTTAAGAAATTTTCCACATATATTTCATTATAACTTATTATTGGCACCTTTTTGCTAATAATTGGCATCCAGATTTTCCTATTATTGACACCTAGTTTTTTCTCTGAAGCAACGGAAAAAAAATACTGAGTACCTACTTTTTGTTGAATAATAAACATTTTAGTATCAAAATAAAATATTTAAATTGGAATATTGCAGTTTTATACATATTAACTAAAGGCTGTAAACAAAAACTCAAATTTATTTTAGAACTACAAAATTCTAAATATCTTTATATTAAAGTTAAAATATTAATTACCTAATACTAATTTGTATCTATAAAAAATACCTAGCTACCTAGCTACACTTATCTAAGAGAATGGGCACCGTGATAAAAAATTAAATTCTAAAGAAAAATTTAAGTTATAGACAAAATTAAGTGTAAAATGTATATACCTACGCAAATATGTGTTAAGGAAGAACTGTAAGTTTTTCATTAAATGCTGTTCAGAACGCATTTATTTGAAATAGGTTTTTAGCTAAAACTGTACCTTTTGCATAATAGCCAACCCGCTTTAAAATATGGTTTTGGTTTTGTCTTATATCAGATGTGGAAATACGTATGTATATTTAACCGTACGAGTAATAAATCTATCCAATTTTATTTTATTTATTCCATTAATTTAGCATTTAACTGGTTGACAATAAATGAAATAGGATTTTTACTAAAGAGGCTAATTGTTGGCACCTGTGCGTTTAATTTTGTATACCAATTGTTGGCACCGTCGAAATTAAATAAAAATGAAAAGAAAAATAAAGTTTTTAAGGCTAATTAATAAGTAGAATGCATATACTTACTAAAATTATCGAGAAAAAATAATAAGTCCATTAATAAACATCTTTTACTAACCTTCTATTTAAAGCACTTCCTTAGCACAAACCTTAAAAATTCACACTTACGTAGTTCACACGAAACTAGTAAGACTCTACTGCCCAGGGGGGGTAAAATATGTTTTTTGCATTTAAAGTATAATATTTAGCAATATTGCCACTTCATAAAATGAATAGTTAGATTAAGGTACCAATGGAGTTTTTTTTTATATATATACGAAAATATCACTCCAGTGCCAATAATTAGCGGAGTGCCAACGATTGGGGGTTTTACCCTATTTATCTAGAGGAACTAGTAAAAGAATACCCGTGTATAATAATGTGTACTGGCCCTAATAATATTTTGTTTACAGAATCTAACTATGACGCCTTCGCCAAAATTGCAAATAATTTTAAATCGCTATAATTTTATCGTACATTATACACTATGTATAGGGCCGTAGCTCTGGGGGGATAGGGGGGCGCCCTCACCCATCTTGAAAAGTTTTATATTTTATTGACCCAAAACAAAACTTGTATATTTTATGGATTCAAAATACAAAAGTTGTATATTTAAAAAAAAAAAATTGCATATTGCAGGTATTCAAACAAAAGTTGTATGTTTCACAAAAAGGTAGGGGCCTTTTTATTTAGTCATTAACTTTTTTGTCGAGGAAAAAAGTTGTATCTAAAATTATTTTCTGACCTTCTCCCCCCCCCCACCACATAAAATCTTCTTGGCTACGGCCCTGACTACGTAGGTATGTACACTATGGGATATAAATTTAAAAATGTGGTCAAAATTCGGTTAGAAAAAGTAAAATTTTTTAGTTTTCGACATCGCTGATTTCAAATCTGAAATTAGAGTTAAAAAATTTAAAATGGCGGATCGAAGCAGATATTCTTTAAGTATTATCCAATTTTAATAAAATTTGGTATTCTAACATTTTTATGGATGCTAATTTAAAATGTAATATTAAAATTAATAATCAAAATGGTGGATCCCAGGTGGCGGACAATTTCTTAAATATTCTAAAATTTTATGCAATTTGGTTTTCTTATATTTTATTAATTTTTGAAACTGTATTTGATGAGGGTTTATTGGGACTCTATGAATCTCGAAAACGCGATTGCCATATAGACGCACGATTCATATGTGTCACCCCATAATAACAGACAAGGCGCCTGTAAAATTCTATATAAATAAATAAATAAACACATAATTTTAGCCAACGTTATTTGGTTATCTATTTCTATGCAATTTTAAGTTCTATATTCAATATATGTTGATATTTCATCTACTGATTAATTACTAAACTAATTTATTTTGGTATTTACCATTGACCGATGAATTAATTAACGTTTTATTAGGATAGTAACGAATAGCTCATAAATCTATACATATTTCCCGAGTTTTGAGTTTTCGTACCTAAACATACAAAGACAGAAACAAAAATGCTACTATCAAAAGAATAATTTTCTTTATAGTTCTATAGTTATAAAAGCCAAGGTGCCAAAGAACCTGATGAAGTAAATAAAAAAGCCGAGACGTTGTCGAATCAGAAGCTATAATTAAATTTAATACGGATATATACTAGGGTGATGCAAAAAATTGCACATTTTTTTATTTTTTGGAATTTTTTGGAGGCCCAAAGCTCAAATTACTTTATTTGGTTTAGAAAGAAGCTACGTAAAATTTTATCCAAAAATATTAACATTTAGAGGTGGCTCAAAACGGTTAAAAGTGGGAGAATATGTTAAAAAATATATATTTCTTGCATAGGAAACCGAATAACTGCAAAAAAAATAAAACAATTTTACTATATTAATATTTTTTATAAATATATGTCATATACATAATATATTAACAATAATAATAATAATGCTTTCCTCGTACTATGACAGATAATTGCTAAGAGAGTCTTGGTTTATCAAAAAAATAATAGTTTTTTTCTGAATATTTTTTATTGGATTTTTTTATTGTGAATTTTAAATGCAAAAAAAAATTTCTGCTTAAAAAATTATCTGTCGGTTTTTATGCCTGACTTGTAAGATCAATATCTCAGACACTTAAAAAAAAATTAACCCAAAGTAATATGTAATCAGATCGAACTACAAATTACCAAGGGTTTTTTAGCCTTAAAGGTCGCGTAAAATGATTTCCCAAAAACCTAAATTTATCCAGAGATGACAAATATAATTACCCTTACTTATTTACAACTTAATAAGGTTGATATTTGTCATTTTTAATGCCCTGTTTACTGTAATTGATATTGGAAGTAATTTCGAAAAATCCTATTTTAAGGCATAAATTTCAATAGTTGATTTTTTAAAAGGTTTTAAAAACGGTGTATGTTTTGCATTGGCCAAATTATGTTTTTTACTTTTAAAAAGCACACTTATAACTAATTAGTTATGGTATTTATTTCTCACACACTTAAGCTATTGGGGCAAAATTGAGTCTTAAATATGCTATTTTTAGTCGTTTTTCGTTGTTTTTGAAGGATTTCAGACTCTTTTATTTATAGGAAATATATATTATAATTAAATAATACCACTAATTTTTAAAATATAGATATGTGTTGTAACTAACTAAAAAAATAAAAATCTTAAATTATTATTCCCTTCAAAAAAAAAAAAAATTAAAAATTTGTCGTTTTTTGCTAGTGTAGGCTATTTTAAATATTCATAAAAATAGGTCAAATAATAAGAATTTTAAAAAACTTTTAAATGCGCTAAAAAGAAATAATTTTAAATTTTATAAAACTTTTTTAATCAATAAAATAGCTTAAAAAATAAATAAATTACGACATGTTGAAAAATAAGCTCGCGGCGTGCAATTTGGTGCATTCTAGGGGCACGAATCATGAATCACGATCTCTACTAGAAACAGTTGATTTTTTTTTAAATTACAATACTGTAATGTGGTACTATAGAGTAGTACTAACTATGATATGAATTTGAAGCAGATCGGTTACAGGTTTATAGGTATAATGCACTAACTGTAAGGACGTGGAACGTTCTAAACTTTGAGCGTTTTGAGCCACCTCTAAATTTTAAAATTTTTTAATAAAATTTTATCTAGTTTCTTTCTACACCAAATAGAATAATTTGAGCTTTGGCCCCCCCTAAAAATATCATTTTTTTGCATCACCCTAATATATAGTATATATAATATCGAATTTAGAAAAAAAGATTTTTTTAATTTGCCGTTTAATTTCTGTTGATAACGTTCAACATTGTAGAAGATGTGAGTCTAACAAAGTTTTAAAATACCTATTATGTAAAAATACTTTATTATAATTACTTATGTTTTTGCCTAAACTTGGTACTCCGAATTTTAAATTTTTACGCCTGGGTCTAAAGGGGTTAAGGATCAATATTATTGAAAAATGGAATTCTTTACAGCCTATATCACTCACGTCATTAAGATGAATCTTCTAATGGGAGATTTAGCTCAGTGGTCAATGGCATCGATATAGCCTGACACTGATCTAATGATCGTGAGTTCAAACCTCACTGGCGCCGATTGCCTTTTTCAGTTAATTAATAATTGAAATTTGGCGAAGGCGTACTCCCTAGATATATTGGTTCGAAAGTCAATTAAAGCCGGTGGTTCCCTCTACTACTAGCCCACACAAGTCCTGGACTTAGGGGATGCTTAATTAAGTAGAATAGTACGAGGTTAAAAACAAACATAAACATAAACATAAAATGTCTCCTTTAAATCAGCCCAGTAGTTTAGGCTCTAGTGAAGAACAAACAAACATGCATACATAATATCGTCGGCTTACAAGTAAAAGGCACCAAGTCACTTTTTTGCAAAAATGGGATTTTAATAGCACTGTAGTTAATTTTTGATGATCTATGTATAGGTAAACCGAACTAACTTCTAGGTGGACTGCCAAGGGAGTTACCCACTATACAAAACGCACTAATTTGATTTTGATTAAAATTTTATTTGGCAATAGGCACTAAGTCACTTAGTGCACTTAGTGCGTTTTACTTGTAGATTACGGAAAACAGCCTTTAGAATTGCACCGTGAAGTGTTTTATCATTAATAATGATTCATTATAGTTATTGACTTTAGGAGATGCTTCTTTGCCGGCACAGCCGATGGCCTCTGAAAACTGTCTTAGTTCTGGCATAGTAAGCAGTTTCATATAATTAATACTAATTAATTTTATTAATTTTGGAAACGTTCTTTAAACAATCAAAAAGTCCAAACCCTTCTTTTGAAAATCTAGTTTTTGAAAATGTATGTAAACATCTTGTTTTCTACTTTATAGTTATACATTACGTTTATTTAATAGAAGGGTTTTAATTTTAAATAGTTGTTTTTTATATTATGTTATTGACTTAGTGCTCTTTACTTGTAAGCCGACGTCGTGGATCTACAAGTAAAAAAAGTCCATGTCTTTTTTCAAATTTAGTTGAATTAAACTACTTTAATTTTTCTTTATTTAACTGCAAATGGGACATCATTATGTCCAAACATGTCATTGCAATTTGCGGTAGTTTTTTTCCAAAAACAATTATTAAAAAAATTAAAAAAACAACAATGAAAGTTAAATTTATCAATATCTCAAAACCATGTTTTTGGACTTAATGCTCTTTACTTGTAAGCCGACGATATGTATTTATATTATACAAACATATTAAAAATATAAACCTCAACCCATCCTAATTTTTACCAAAAATAATACGAACCAAGAACTTTTTATAAAGAACCTATGGTCTTTATCCAAAAGCGACCTTACGACGGACATACAGTATTTTTACGCGTGAAACGTCGAGAAATGTAAAAAATTATTATTTTTTTTTAATTGCAGTTTTGGGGATTGTATTTAAACTAAGCTTATATTTCCCCTAAACTATAAATTATAATTTCTATTTAATATATTTTTATTGTTTTTGAAAACTTTAAGTGAAATACTTAAGCAACTTGCTCTTTAACCCTTCGTTAGGCGCGCTTGTTTTAGTTACGAGATTAGTGGCGTGGTCTACACTTGTAGACCATTTTATTTTTTGTTTAAAAAAAAACACATTTATATTTTTAAAAACCAAATATCTTATGTTATTTATTCGGTTGTATGTAAAAGTTATTTATATATTCTTTTCAAATTATGATTGTTTTAGTAAGTGTTAAGGGTAAAAGAAAAATTATATACAATTCTAACATATATTTTACATCTGTGCGGTAATTTGTAAAAAAAATAAAAATAAGTTGACAAACTTTCTGAAACTAAAACATTTGTTTTTATTTTTAACATGTACGATTATAAAAAAATAAAAAACACCTAAATTAAAAGAAAAAAATATTATAAAATTTGACTCGAAATCATGCAATATTTTAGTAACTCATGCGGCTTGTACATGTGCTTTTTGCAATCGTAGTTATGATATTTTGAGCATTTTTTTTTTTCGATTTATTTTCCCTTCTTAGACACATTTAGTGTCCAAAGTAATTTTTAGTTTTATAGAACAGAAAATTACCTTATTTATCAAAAACATTACGTATGAGCTCTTTCATGCCCAAAAAGACTCGTGCCAGTGTCTTCCTATAAACCGCTATTTTTTTTGTGGTAAAGACATATTGTATCTTTAATTTATCTTTAAACTAATAAACTAACTTTGAAAAAGAATATTCACAAAAAGAAACCATAAAAACTTACACAAAATAAAAGAATGCAAAAATAAAAAAAGTAACGTAGTTAGTCGCGCGGTCTACAATTGTAGACCAGGCAGGTTTCAATATGAATAAAAACAATATTATACCTATTCAAAGTGTGAAACTGATCTATTGATGCATAATGCACAGCTACTCGAAGGGGCGCAAGCGTAAACACTCCGTGTAAAAAGTTACCCAGCTAAAAAAAAGCATAGTCTACGATAGTAACGCCTAACGAAGGGTTAATATTAAAACTTATCTTTTATCTTAACAAACACTTTTTTTTATTTTAGAAAAAAGAAAAAAGTAGAAAAGTGTTTCTTAAGATTACCGATTCAGCTAAGGGTATTTTATTTCCTTCAAATGTCCACATTTCACTCCATTTAACAAATTTTAGTCCTTTTAATGTATACAATAAAAGAATTCCGTATATTTTATCCTACATAAATGTCCTTCATTCTGAAAGAGCACTAACAGAACATTGAAACCGTGGTAATAATCTAGTAGTCCAGTAAAATGGTATGAAAACTTAAAACAAAGAATTTTTTTTTCAAAATAAAAATCAAAACCTTAAAAAAATTGTTTAAAAATAAAAAAATATACAGTACAATAGAGAATTTTATTTGCTTTAAAATGATGTATTACACGACCCCCCTTTCCATTAAAAAAAAATATCGCCCCAAGTATAAAATATATGCTAAAAGATAGTTTAAGTTGTCTCATTTAAGAGTTCTAAATTTAAAGTCGATGTCTCAACTCGTTCAAAAGTTAGGAGAAGGGGGGGTGACTTTTGGACCGCTCTGTAAATTATATAAACTATGGTAGAGAAAACTATTATATCCTTGAATTCTTATATCCCTCGATGATTCGATATTCGGGATTAAATAAGTTCGGCTATAAAAAGTGTCTTCTCTACCTAATTACTACAATTTGGTTGATTGATTGATTGCTTGATTGGTTGTCAAAATGTATAGCAATCATTACCCAATAAATTAACATACTATATATTTTAAAGAAACAACTTTATTTTTTTTCTACTTGCATTTCATAATGAAGCTATTAAAGTTCTCATTTGGATACTTTAATGAAACATAATAAAGTACTGTAGACGGGGTAATTTTTAGGCGCGATTACAAAGAACTTTTACCTCAAGAATGAACATGATGAAATCTACCATATGCTTTGTTTGAAGCGTGAACTACGGTGAGAGCCTGGTGGGGAGTGACTATTGTTTACAGTTAGTACGCGTAAAGTGAGAGAAAGAATGTGTAAACTCACAGTCTAATGTCGTAAACTTTGTCAAGCAATACAGTGTTGCCGGTTGCAACACCTGCTTTAGATATTTTATTGTAAATTTTAAGAAATATTAATTTTATTTGAGTTTTATATGAACTAGTAGTTTAATTTTAATAAATTTAATTATATTACATTATCAAACATAATTATAGTGTCGTACTATAGTAGTTTTTTAAAATTTTAATGTAGGTATAAAGATTTATCATAATGATAAAGTGAAAATTACGCAACATTGCTCTGGTCACCAGGAGGTCAAAACTAGCGATACACCAGAAGCAGTATCGCGTACGTTTATTTAAACAAACAAACAAAAAGATGACACCTTCATAAACATTGGTATGAAGTAACTTCTTGAGGTAAAAGTTCTTTACGCGATTATAATTTTAATACATTTAGGACAGCGTATGTTGGCTTAAAAAATTCAAGACTTCCTTTATTCTTGTTTTATTGCCTGGACTATAAAGGATAGCTGGGTATCATCCCAAATAACTCACGATACAACAACATTAGACAGACAATTTTATTTGTATAAAAATTCCGTTCAGGTTGACTGAATGTGTCTGAGAATTGTAGATATCTTTATTGGTTCATTTTTCCCAAAAATATTTGGTCATAATATACACGGTGAAGTATTTTCATCAAAAACTTGTTAAAGTTTAGGTTTGTTCTGTTAAATTGCAGAGCGTGTTTTCAAGAAAATGTACTAAAGTTGTCAAAAATGACATAAAATTATTTAATATAAAAAAATCTTTTGCGAATAATTAGATAATATAAGTGGGTATTCCGTTCAGGTTGACTGAATGTGTCTGAGAATTGTAGATATCTTTATTGGTTCATTTTTCATTATTTGGTCATAATATACACGGTGAAGTATTTTCATTAAAAACTTGTTAAATTTTAGGTTTGTTCTGTTAAATTACACAGCGTGTTGTCAAGAAAATGTACTAAAATTGTCAAAAACTACATAAAATTATTTAATAAAAAAAAATCTTTTGCGAATAATTAGCTAATATAAGAGGGTACTCTCATTCCTTTAAAGTTTTTTAACTTTGTTTGTTAAAAAGTTATAATAAATAAACGTTAGCAGACAAAACTAGTAGTTCTGGGTACGGGGGTCCGGGTTCATTTGCTATAACTTTTTAACAAAATTTGTATTTGTATTTGAATTTGTATTTAATAAAGATTATCACTTCAAATTTAGAAAGATAGTACCTTACTGTATTAGCTAACTGTTCCAAAAACAAAGTCTTTCTATATTAAATAATTATTATAATTTACGAGTTATGTAGTTTTTGGCACTTTTAGTACATTTTATTTTAAACGATCCATTAAACTGTAGGACCGACGGTTGGATAACAACGCCAAAACTAAACAAAACGAAATTAAAGTTATTAAAATTATATTATTTAACTTATCTAACTAATAATAATAGCGTTTTTCTATTTTATAAAAAAAATGCGTTGTTTCTAAACATATTTTAAACAAAATTCGCCACTGTATATATCTTAAAGGTGAAAAAATAATTTTAACTAACTCTCAAAATGTAAATTTATGTATAGCTTTTTAATTTGAAATTAACAATGCATATTGTTGCCAATTATAATTAATAATATCACAAAGTTTACTTTCTTGATATTCAGGAAAAGCATAACAAAGTACATTCCTTTGTTTTGTATGACTTCCTGAGTAGTTTTAAATTACTTTTAATTATTTTTATATACTTATATACTGAAAATTTGTTACCGAATTAAATATTGAACGATTTTGTATACAGAGTGTTCGGTAACTGGCATGGCAGAATTTAAGAGGTGATTCTACATTCAAAACTAGGAATCTGTTATTGTTACTGTAACAACTTGTATGTAATATTAAAAGTTGCTTGGGGACAACTGCTCATCTCTGGGACTTCCTTAGAATATTTTTTTTCCTATGAAAAACATCTAAGGAACTCCCAGGGATGAACAAATACTATAGTACCCTGATAACACACTTCATCCTAAGAAGGTTTTTTAATCGTTCCCTTGAAAAGGTTCTTAGCATAATGCTGTAAACATGCTAAGCATGTTCTTAAAAGGTGCACTGCTGTAGTAGCATAAGTGCTTCTACTCTAAACATTCTTAGCATGATTAGAGTATTTTGCTAAGGATATTCCCAAAACATATTCTTAAAATATTCTAATGGGAATATTTTTAGAATAATGCTGTAGTGCACATGCTAAGCATGATTAGAGTATTTTGCTAAGAATATTCCCAAATACATATTCTTAAAATATTCTAATGGGAATGTTTTTAGAATAATAATATGGCGTCTATATTATTTTAATTTTATTAGGTTAGAAATACAAATATTCTTAAAATTACTGTTAATAACACAAGTTTTACCCTTAAGTAGTAGAAATGGATATATTTTTAGACATAAAGTGATTTTTATATAGTTTTAGACAAAAAATTAAAATTATTATATTTTGAAATGATAATTATTTGCTATTTCTTTTTCTAAACATTGGATTTTTGTGTGGCGCATGAATTTTATGTCTGGTAGAAAGTTTGCTTTCACAGTAAAACTGCATATCGCATATGAATCTTACCATATGGATGCTATATCTAACGATTTTTAAATACTTTAATTATTAGGGTTATCACAAAGACGTAAAAATTTTCGACATGTCCAAATTTATGATATCACTCCATGAAAAGGATCGAGTATCATAAAATATATTTGAAAGAAAGAGAAAAACTACATTAATGTAGAAATCTGAAACTTTGTTTTCGCATGCGCAATATTCAATATTATTACTTGCATCAAATAAGAATATTTTAAGAAGCATGCTAAGAATATTCTTAAAAGTACATGTACCTATTTCTAAGAACATTCTTAACATGCTTCTTAAAACGTTCTTATTTAATACAGAGGCTTATAAGAAGCTTCTTAGGAACTACCAGCACGATTAAAAGGGTATCCTTTGCATTTCTTTAATCGTTCTTAGAATATCCTGAGCAAAATATATATGCTTCTAAGAAACATGCTGTCCTTCCGGCTATTTATTTTAAGAATCTTCTTAGAAGGCTTTTGTGCTATCAGGGTATATGCTCTCCCGTATCTATTTTCTTGTTATTTTGAGAATCTCTACTTTTTTATTAGGAACCGCGGCAATTTTAAAATTATAGCAATATTTGTAGGTCTATAAATCTTTCAAAATATCACGACAAGAGTTTAATTTAATTTAATTTATTTAGGTAGCAAATGCTAATAAAATTTAAAATTGTTTTACATCGTATCACAGTAATTAAGACAAATTGTTTTTATGTACATAATTCTTAAAGTTATTAAAACTATTACATAATTTTAATTCTTGAGGTAGATTATTAAATATAATTGAACTTTGATAAACAAAGATTGGTTTGTGTGACTACGAACAAAAGTGTTAACCAAACAGCCGTTTCTGTTTCTTGTATTTAAATTGTGCATACGTCACTAACTAGTCTCTCTCAGAGGTATGTTGGCAGCATTTGTTTTCATTTTACATCGGCAGTGCTACTAAGAGTGCCGATGTATTGAAATCTTCGCCGAAAAGTCAAAATCTTTGACCACGTTTTTTTCACATTTCTCGACGTTTTAGACCATTCTGAGTCGAAATCAGTAAAAAAAAAATTTGCGTCCGTCTGTCCGCCTGTCTGTGGGTGTAAACTCTCTAACTCCATTTCTCCATGAGATATCGACTAGCGGTTTTTTGCATATTGTTTCTTATCGTATTCCAAAGAGCTGATTAGATTTTGGGGGTAAGCGATTGGGGGTAAGGGGGTAAAAATAGGGTAAAACTCCTATTTTTAGCGTTTTTTGTTTATAATTAAGGCAATTATTATTGTATTTGGTTAATTTAGCACTAATATAAAAGATAATTTTGAATTGGTCAAAAAATGTTATAAACGACGTTTTCCTAAAATGCATTGTTTTCGAGATATTGGCGTTTAAAGCAGTAAAAGGTTTTTTTAACATATCTCACATATTTATAACCCGATTTCAAAAAATTATATTTTAAATAAAAGCTCTTTTTAAGCCCTATAAAAAATGTCATATACAGTTTTTTGCTAGAATATAATGTTTTAAAGATACAGAATTTAAAATCAAACAAAACACCTAGTTTGAAATTTGCAAACTAGATGGCTCTAGTGTACAATAGTGCCGATGTTTTGACAGGGTGCTTGCAACGTTTCATCTAGTTATAAATAAATTCAAAATTTTAAATTTAAATTGGTGTAAATTTACTTAATGAAGTGTGGTGTAAATTTAATGAGTAAGTGGAGAACTCAAATTGTCTTAGTCGGCAGTATAATAGAAAATACCTTGTATATCTAGATATTGAAATACCAGATAGGTACTGCATTTGAGTTTCAAATAAAGGCTTTAACGAAATAAAATATTAAATTGTTTGAATTATAATACGAATTAATTAAAGAAGGCTAAGAAAATGACTCAATTCTTTAAACTCCCTAAATGGCTGGATATTAATGACTGCTTAAGCTCTAGCAATATATATTGGCTGCAGCACTCTACATAGCTTTCTAGGAAGAGTAATATATGATTATTTCCAAATTCCAAAAATCTCCAAAAAATATATTGAATTCTAAACAACTTTCAAAACATATTTTTATCCAATACATATAGATAATAAGACAAGCTTTATTTTAAATAGATAAACACAATAATAACCCCCGCTTTACTTTATTGAGTGGATAATTACTTATTTTACCCACTCAACTGTCACTTGTCAAATTATTTTTTTGTAAATGTCATTAAAATTTTGAATAAAAATATGAATTCCTAAGCTATTTATTGGATAAAACCTTGTATGGCACTCATGGGTAAACCGATATTGCCCTCTCGAAAATTAACCTACTTATATCTTACTTTACCCACTAGTACCATAAATAACTATTTCGTACGACCTAGTGTACGCGAAATAAAGAAAAATGCATGTTCACTATATATCCTCGTTTGGATATTTCTATCGCACGAGTTCATAGTGCATATTTGAATGAAATGACAACTATGCACACTCATTTATCCAAACGAGTACACATAGCTTTGATTTTGACAAAAGAGGTTTGACGTTTATAAAAGTTTGAAATGTCAAAATTAAACACAGGTTATTTTAAAATATACATTTTTAAAGAGTCTAGACTGTAGATCGAACGAAAAATGTTGTTCGCAACTCGTTTGCGACAAGTCCTAGTGGCTTACTCGTTATGAAAACTACTATTGTCTGTCTATATGTCACATTTTTTTTTCGCATGATAACAACCCGTATAAGTGATGCCTATGCATCATTCTACAAAAAATTATAAAAAAAAAGTCCAAACGAAAATATAAACGAGTGTGCGTTAAATTTCCAAAAAATATTACTTTCAATAACAAAAATATTCATACAAATTGATAAAAAAAAACTGTTTATAAACTAACCATTTATGGGATGGCGCAACTTTTTAATAGAGTATAAAAAGTAGTGCGCGCACAAGCTTGACAAATATCATAATTTAAAAAGTATTTCGAGCAAAAACGCACAAGGAGGATACTATGGAATGAGAAGCATTGGATGGCGTGTTTTTGGTTTAATTTGCCATCATTAATAGCTTAAAGCAGCTAACAAGTATAAAGGGAAATTAGAAAACAAGGATAATACCAAACCTTAATTAAAATAAGTATTACCGAACAGTAATAGTAATATAATATTATTGTAGATATTTTTTTGCAGGCGCGATCATGAGGGCCCGGGCCTAGTTTTGTTTAAAATAATAAGATTCTATAGAAAAATAGTAATTATATACTAAGGTAGAGAAGATATTTTTTATAACCGAGCGTATTAAATCTCAAGCAGCGAGGGATTTAAGAGTGCGAGGCTATAATAGTCTTCTCTACCGTGGTTTATATATTAGTTTTTTCACTACTAGCACTATTTAACTATTTTTATTCAAATAATAAAATAAATTATTAACAGAAATTATATTTCTTGAAATTTCCATAAAAATCAAGTAGCTAATAAACGCAGTGCAGTCTGTTGCTTGTTTTTTCACTCAAATGCAGTTTCGACTTCAACGGTGGTATTGGTAAAAAATTTACGAGATGACACTACTGGCAGTCAGACTACTCTTGAAATTGTGTCGTATAAACATCTCCTATCAGAAAAAAATCGAATACAAATTGCGCAGACGCAGCTGTTTAAATTCTGAAGAAAAACAACCCCAAATACGTAAATAACTCCATGGCCCCAACATGTTTTTAATAAATTATTTATAGTGTTTTGTGTAAATAAATAAATTAAATTGATAAGGTGTTTTTAAAATCAATAATGTTTTATTAAAGTGATGAATTTGAACCAATGAAGTATTTTAGTATTTTTGAGTATTTTTGAGTATTTTGAGTATTTTTGAGTATTTTTTTAGTATTTTTGAGTTAAAATGTTTTAATTATTTGTTTTGATTTGTTCGATGGTATGTTGTGAATTTAATACTAAATGTGATGTTTTTTAATAATAATAATCCTTTATTTGTCCAGAGATCACAAAGTGATATAGGATAAGTCAATTACAAAAAAATACATAAATAAAAAATAAAAATACATAAATAATAAAAGAATCCTCAGCTTCAAAATCACTAAAAAGTAAATGGTTTTTCAAACGTGGTAAATTCGGCAACCTGCAAAGCGACTCGCTTTAAGCAAGATAGAAAACCTGAAAAGCGAGATAGAAAATCAAGGTACAACGTCACGAGTAGCTCGGATAAGAGGTTTTTTAAAATAAATTTTAATTTTTTTTTTTTTAATTTTTGAAATCGATTTCTGGAACCTTCAGGAGTTCCTGTTTTTTTTATGGCCCTATTTCTGAATAACAATGTATTACTGGTACCACTAAAATCTTAACGCGCAGAGAACCAGTCATATGTAGAATTGCGGCGAATAATAAAATTCTATAGCAAGGAGTCCGTCTGCCAGTAGTGTCACCTCCGCCGTTGAAGTCTTATATTTAGTAATTAACTTTGTGAGAATAGGGGCGTAAAATCTGGAACAAAACACAATCTGTACCTCATGCCCCACCCGAATATGTAATTTGATAGCCCCTGTTTCTCTGTAGTACACGGTAAAAATAAATTACATTAAATTACATAGTCCGTAAATGGTAATATGTTGCCATAGGCCGGAATGGTAAAAATTACATAGTCCAAAATGGTAATACAGTGGACTCGCGCTAGTGTGAACACAAAAAAACCGGACGTGTTCATCTTATCGAGATGTTCACACCATCGAAGGTATATTTATAAATTCAGAATACTAACAGAAATTCCCTCTAAACTTAAAATTTACTCAAAAAAAAAAAAATTGTAGGTACTTACAAACATATTTATTAAGTTAAATTTCCCAGTTTATTGATTAAAATAAGATGTAATTTTTGTCTGAATCTTTCTAGCTGACCAGTGGATGGCTACCGCTCTGTCTTAAATGTTTCTTAAGCTTTCTATGTCATTAACGCCAACATTGTTTTGCTCTGCCCATTGTGAAACCACTTTTAGTGCTGTCAGAACCTCTGTAACAGGAACTTTTTAGGTACCTCAACTTCTGTCTCAGATTCATCATCTTCCACGTCTAAGTGAATCAACGATTCGTCATTGAGGCTTTCCAATATTGCTGCTAAATATATAATGTATTCATTTTGGCTGTTCATACAATTGGAAGGTTCACATAAGCGTGTGTTCACACTAGCGCGAGTCTACTGTATTTTGCATAGACCGGAACGCTAAAAATTACATAGTCCAGAATGGTAATATTTTGCATAGACCGGAACGCTAAAAATTACATAGTCCAGAATGATTTGAACTTGAAATTTGAAAAAAAAATTTACTTACTCATAGCGTAAAGTTCATTTGGTTTAATAAACCAAACGATTTGCACCCTTAATACGAGTATAAACTGCTTACATATTTCTTTAAAGATCTATTGGTTGATAAAGATAGTAATTTATAATAAACGTAAATTTTAGGCCAGAAATAAAGCATTTAAATATCGTACATAAATAATATTTACTTTTTTACACTTTTAACACTTCAACCTAGCAGCATGCGTCGCTATCTCTCTAACAATAACAATATTAAACGGTCCGTCTCATGATGCGACGCCTTCTTGGTTATTGACCAAAGCGCACGCGCGTCTTAAAATAAAATAGCTCGACATTGTAAAATCATGTAAAAATATGTAAATCAATGTAAATATATTTTTTTATATTATTTTACATTCTTTTACATTATTTTACATTATTTTACATTCTTTCACATTATTTTACATTCTTTTACATAAATGAATTATGCAAAGTCCAGAATAGTAAATTTACTATTTCGTACTATGTAAATTCATGTATTTTTAGATTATTTTACATGCAGTTTTTGCAGTGTACAGTTAAAAAAATATAT
>OY294046.1:6522048-6528927 GCA_958510825.1 Brachypterus glaber
CTTGTTTATAAAAGTAAAGAAAACTGTAGCAAAATTAGCAAAAATATATATATTTTACCATGAAATATTGAATAATTTAATGCAATTTAAAGTTTTGCGTTAAAATACATAAAGTTTCTTAATTTTTCTTAATATTTGACCAGTTTTTTTATCAATTAAGTTCAAAAAATTAAAACTGCTCCATCTATTGTTAAATATTTAAACCTGATATATGTCACAACAATCTGACATAACCTTCAATTTTTGCATTATAATTTGTAAATATGTTCTAAAATTAAATAAAATTGTTTTTTAACTACTGATTTTATAAAATTATTAAATAACATTAATTGCTTTATTTAAAAATATGTGTTTTGTTGCATTTACAATGTCGAGTCATAAAAAACATGGTTTTTAACCTCGTCCGCATTTTAAAGCCACACAGTGTTTCATATTTGCAGGCGAAGAAAAAGTATAGTCTAGAAGACGTATGGAATAGTCATTCCGCGCCCGCGGGACCGTCATACTCGCCTGCCGGCTCGTATGACAAACTTTCCGCTCGAGCGGAATATTGTCTATTCCATACTAGTTATAGAATATACTATTACCTTATTATAGCATTCACAGGGCGTAAGCGCTACATAGCGCTTCCGCTAGAATACTATAATACGGTAGGTTCGAATTTCCCAAAATCGCCAAAAAACGTCCTAGAAAAAAATTCCTGGATATAAATTTGTTTCATGAAAAAAATAAGAAACTTCAAAAAATTATGTACCGCGCTAGTCAGTAAGTGACTAAACTATTAACAAAACCTTAACTTGCAATAAAAATGGACAAAAAAACGTTTTAGTTTAGCAATTAAGAATGGATTAAATTATCCAAATTAAAGAATATGCCTGTAAAAATATTAAGATAAGTAATACAACAATTTATATCATTTTTCGATGAAAAAATATATTGGTATATAAGTTGCTTTGACATATTATAAATCGTTAAAAAATAATCTTCCGAATTACACACAATTTTTCTAATTATCGGGAAAATTCTCAGTTTTTATTCAAATTTGCGGTCAAAGGAAATAATTACTCCAGGGGCATCGCCCTGCAGGGTCGTAATTATTTCCAGGCAGACATTTTTAAAGTTTCTCATTTTCTGGACGTCTGTCCAGAAAAAAAAATATTTTTTTATTCTTTTTTCTTTTTTTTTTTATTTTTGGTTTTACTTAATTATAATATTTCTTGTTCTTTTTTATATAAAATAATGAAAAAATCTTGCTATTAAGAACACTTTAATAAATAAAATAAATATATATGAAAAGTTCCAACGTTTCGAAGGTAATATGTCCCTTCTTCTTCAGGATAAAAATTAAAAATAGAAATAAAAAATTATACAAATTTAAAATCTAATTGTCAAAAAACTGATAGATGAAAATATATTTATTTTATTTATTAAAGTGTTCTTAATAGCAAGATTTTTTCATTATTTTTGGTTTTACAAAAAAAAATGTTTTATTTAACTTCAATATGAGTAAAGATCAAGAATTTCTTAAAAAAACTTTTGTTTAAAGCGCATGTTATGCTATATTTTATACAACATTATAATACGGTAGTTTAGAATTACCCAATATTGCCAAAAAACGTCCTAGACAAAAAATTCTTGGATACAAATGTATTTTATGAAAAAATTAGACACCATGAAAATGTTCGTCCATCCGTTCGTCCATCCGTTCGTCCATCTGTCCGTCTGATGTCATGATTTTTGTGGACACGATAACTTAAGTACGTTTTATCTGATCGTCATAAAATTTGTTATTGAAGGTCAAACATAAAAAAAATACTGAAAAACCCATCCTTCCAAAAATGTTAAGAAAAATGAAAATTATTTTTTTTTATATATTTTGATTTATTTTTTTTTATTGTTTTTTAAATTGATTTTTTGTTTTGATGAACCTAGGCCTACAGGGGAAGCGTTCTTTTGTTGGCAGCAATAATTTATTTTGGGGGTTAAAAATCGTGTAAGAATGTTACGTGCGTTACACGAGGACCTTAAAAACACATGGTAATTTTCTGGTGGACAGTAAGTTAATGTTGGTTTGAGAAACCAGGTTTATGGCATATATAATTAAATTAACTAACTCACTAATTAGAAATTGATGATGAATTGATAACAAATAACTATGGCCAATTTTTTAATTTAATGATAGTTATTTGAACTAATCAACCTTAAAGATTGGTTTACCCAATTATTAACACTAAACCAAGAATTCAACCAATAAAATGTTACAAATAAATCTGACATTTCATTGGTTTAAATCTTAATTAGTTTAGTGCTAATGATTGGTTTAACCAACCTTAAATCGAAGCATAACCCCACAGTTAGGTTACTCACTAAATAACTAGTAAATTATGTAGTTGTCAAAGTTACCATTTAAAAATGCAATGAGAAACTAGTAAACTATTAAGTTGTCAACTCACCATTTAAAAAAACATTGAGGATGCGTAACTCACAAAATTAAATCCAGAATAAACACTTACAAATATACTATAACAAAAGTTACAACACACAAGTTCCGATAAATACTTAGCGAACACGTAAATCACGCTAAAAGCTCGAAGCTTAAAGCTCTCGCGAAACACCTAACCGCGTGTGTATCTGATAAAGTAGACGTCGGTTTTCGCGTGGATTCTGCAGGCAGCATGCGACGCGTGTACCGGCGAACTGGCGGAGCGTCGTGACGGTGACTTGTGGTCTCAGCCCGTCTAACCCGTAACCCGCGCACACTCACGTGCACAATATACAAACAAACTTTCTTGTACTACATCTCTTTACCGGGTTGCAGTTTCTCGCGGAGGTGCAATAAGATAAAGACTTACATTGTAAAGAATAGACGCCTAAACTCCTATAACTGCTATATATTTTAACCAGCAGTGACAGATGATAATATTTTAACTCACAAATGATTGACGATTTTTAAGTTCTTGAGCATTTGACTAAAAGTTAATTTACAATACATTTTACATTACATTTTGTTTAACCTCGTAATATTTTACTTAATTAGGCATCCCCGGGACTTGTGTGGGCTAGAAGTAGAGGGATCCACCGTCTTTAATTGACTTTCGAACCAATTTATAGGGAGTGTCCGCTTCACTTACGCCTTCGCCAAATTTCAATTCTTAATTAACTGAAAAAGGCAAACCGGCGCCAGTGAGAATCGAACTCACGCTAGTTGGCTAGTAGACTTGTCATGTACAGACGCGGTAGACCACTACACCAAACCTCCCATCTACACCAAACCCTCCCATATTGTTGTATTTAATTTATTTATCAGAATGTAGAAGTGGATAAAGCGTTAAATGAAAGTATATAATGAAACAATTACAAAAAAAAACTTCAATTTCCGGTTTGCACTTCCTTGCACATGTGCAATAAGATAAAGCCTAACACTGCAAAAGAATAGACCACAAATTACCAGTAATGACAGATGGTAATAAATTGATACAAAGATTTCTTGAACAATGTAGATTTGATAAAAAAAATCATGCATTGTTATTATTTAAGTTTCAAATTTCTTCAAAAAATACCCAAATCATTTTTGTTTTATACATAAATATTTTTTGTCAAATTCCAAGCAATTTACAAAAAAAATCCGTCCATCCGTCCGTCAGTTCCTCCGTGCGTGTGTCACGTATTTTGTGCGTACGAGACATCAAGAAAGGAATATCAGATCGACATGAAATTTTCAGAAAGAATTGAGTTTAATGAGACGAAGAACCCTGCATTTGCAAAAAAATAGTTATACATCATAGGGATGTAAGCCTTACATTGTAAGGGTGTGCAATACCGTGGGCCGTTCCTATATAGGTGTTTTATTTGTTTTTTAATTTGAAAATCCAATGGGGGGAAAAGATGCGTCTTGCAAAGAGAAAAAATCGTATATTTTATTTTGTTTATTTTTTCAATTTTTGTGCCCTCTACAAAGGTGTACATTTTGTAACTTTTACTTTTACTTACAAACATCATAGGCCATATTTTAGACCACTGTATATTCTGCTTTGTGGTGGAAGTGGGCGTAATTTCCCGCGAATTAACTCTTAAGCGAATAACCCCAAAAATTGCTCCGAAAAAATAAAATAATATGTGGGCAAATAAAGAATTTTATAAGATTTAAAATGATGTATCACACGATACCCCTTTTTGTTTAAAAAAATCCCTCCTTGCCCCCTGTCTTCATCGTGCCCCTAATCATACCAAATATATACCAAAAAAATATTTGGGTTATGTTATTTATGTGATCCAAATTTCAAGTTGATATCTTAAGCCGTTTAAAAGTTAAAGAGGGGAAGGCGGATTTTTGACACGCTCTGTATACATTAGAAATGTGAAGAAATACCATATTTTCATTAATATTAAAGGTTTTGTAGAGGGCTCAAGATGACCTTTAATCTGATTCTGCTTTTGCACACACATTAGGAATATTAGAAGGCATATTTTGGCGGGTATTGCGTTTTGAAATTCCAGGTTTCAGTGTTTCGGCAAGTTTTCAAAAATTTATTAAAAATAGAAGATAAAGTATATTTTTTTAGAAAACATTAATTGGCAGAAATATGTATACCAATTTATGTCTTTTTATAATATTCGTAGCTAGAATATTATACGGTAGTTTCGAATTTTTAAAAAATTTCAAAAATCACAATACATTTTGATCGAAATAGGATATATTTTAAATTGTTAAACGATATAATTTCACCTTAACGTTTTACACTTTTCGTTTTATTAACAATATTTTATAGCACAGCGTTGTAGAATATATCATGTACATTTTGAATAGAAATCTCTTTTACTCAGAAAATCCATTTGGTTTAAGATTAAATTTATGATTGTATTAGTTTATTTCATATTCAATTTATTGCAGTTCGACTTTGTAAAGTCAAATTATACCTCCAAGTAACTTTTTTTTGTGAAAAGTTGTACCACATATACCGAAAAAAAACACTGGCTTAGTTGGGTACTATATTTTAAGTCCAGGTACTTTTTATCTACCTAACTCTGTTTATAGCATTTTGTAAACAGAGATAGGTAGATAAATAGTACCTGGACTTAATTTCATATTTTTGGATTTAGAATTACCTCTTAAATTTTGGCATGGCAGTTATTGATACAGGGTATATACTTGTGTTGCTCATATTTTATTATTTATATAATTAAAGAAAACTTTTGTCATTCCCATCCCCGAAGTCCAAATTTCTGGGTTGTATTTTTTGTTTTACAATATTAACTAGCAAAAAACTTCTCACTGTGTCATGATCTTTGAGCAAACACTAACTTGTTATCTTTAAACTTATACAAAAACTTTTTCTACGTTTTACGTTTTAAATTAAATTCATCAACATTTTTTGCGATATTATTCAGTGTTTATGTTACCAATTTAAGGTTTTTTTTTTTGTGTGCATATTATACTATGTTCATTTCTTCAAATTAAATGTTATTAGCATTATTATATTACGCAATAGTTTGTGATAAAAATGTGAAAGCACTGTGCCCAGACAGCACGTAATATCTTAAAGACGTCTTTTTTAGATCTTAATTATATCTGGACGCCTAAAGACATAAAAAGGATGTCTTGTGAACTTCTTTTTATGGATTTTTAAAAGATATCTGATTATGATGTCTATAAGATGTCTTTTAAGTATCGGTACAAGACGTCTTAACTTCGATACTCATCACTAAATAATAAATTAACCACAAGTAACTATTAAAAAAAAATACCATTTTTTTAAAGAAATTCTTATGAAAAACAAAAAAAAAAATAAAAAAAATTCATATTTTTTTACGAAAAAAAAATTAAAAAAAATTAAATTTTTTTTTTTTTTTTAAATCAAAAAAGAAATTTAAAAAAAAAAACTGAAAAAAATAATTTAAATTTTTTTAAGATCTTTTTTTGACAAACAAATTACCTATCATTCTAATTCTTATTACGCTTTTTATATCAATACGACCGTACCTAGCAACGTAAATGGGAGGGGGTATTATGTTGTAAAGTCGCCTGTGCAAGGCGTCTTAAAAAAGATGTCTTAAAGACGTTACCTTTTGTAACATACGGCGTCGTTAAGACGTCTTTAAGATTCATATACGGCGAAAACCGATGTTTTTAAGACGTCTTGAATGACGAGCTACGACATCTTTAAGATCTCTTTAAGTCATCTTTGTGCTGTCTGGGTGATAGTTCAAACACACTCACTTAAAAACTAAATTACTTAATCTAAACGTTTTTTTTTTTTTAGAAACACCAGCAACAAGGTAAATTCTATGTTTTTTCTCATACATTTGCGCATTGTAACATTCAAATTAAGGACTTGGAGATATAATTCTAGTATATTAATTTATTCCATATTCAATTTATTGTTATACGAAATTGTAACCCGTATAAAATTACAAATGTGTCATGCACTTGCATTAACTGTTCTCTTAGTAAGAATTTACGATTCATAAATCCCTATTTGTTGAGATAAAAAAAAAACATTTTTTTGGAAATACAATACCTACCAATTGAGGCGTATAGTGCAAGAGTGGCCCATATGTGTTTTTTTGAGATTTGCGGTCTTTTATTAACACTTTAAGCGCCCATGCCAGAAATGAGTAAGGGTCCACTGGGCCACCTGATTTTTTTTCGCGTAATTTAGTGGAAATAGGCCAAAAATTTGTTCTAAAATAATTTTACAAAAAAAAAAAATATGTTTAAGGGTTTAAATGGGTGAGCACCATTAAAGATGCTCAGAGCAACTAAGGCACGTCTATGTATATTAAATTAAAATAAAAATAAAAAACTCAATAAAAACCTTTGTTTTTGTTTCCTTATTTCATTTAATTGTTATCATTTTATTTGCACGTATGAATTTAGTT
>OY294046.1:6529127-6608109 GCA_958510825.1 Brachypterus glaber
AGCGGTTTTAGTTAGACTCTCCTTTAAACCTTGGCTTCAGGTAAATGCCTACCCAATTAATTGATCTTAAGAGATTTCAGTTGTATAATTTTTTATTCGACTGTATCTAAAAGCGCTGAGGGAGTTTATAAAATATCAAATTGACTTCACTTTTCTTGTATTTTTGAACAATTTTTGTTTGTTTTTTCTTTGTAGCTTTATCGGATTGTTTTCCTGGCCGCACCATTATCAGAATAGTATATTCTATAACTAGTATGGAATAGACAATATTCCGAGCGAACGGAAAATTTGTCATACGAGCCGGCAGGCGAGTATGACGGACCCGCGAGTGCTGAATGACTATTCCATACTTTTTGTAGACTATACTTTTTCTTCGACTGCAAATATGAAACACTGTATGGCTTTAAACTGCGGACAAGATTAAATACCATGTTTTTTGTGACTCGACATTGTAAATGCAACAAAACACATATTTTTAAATAAAGCAAATAACGCTATTTAATAATATTATCAAATCAGTACTTAAAAAAGATTTTTGTTTAATTTTAGCACATATATACAAATTATAATGCAAAAATTGAAGATTATGTCAGATTGTTGTGACAGATATCAGGCTTAAATATTTAACAATAGATGGAGCAGTTTTAATTTTTTTAACTAAATTGATAAAAAACTGGTCAAATATTAAGAAAAACTGATAAGCTTTATGTAATTTTTAGGCAAAACTTTAAATTGCATTAAATTATTCAATATTTCATGGTAAAATATATATATATATATATATATATATATATATATATATATATATATATATATATATATATATATATATATATATTTGCTAATTTTGCTAAAGTTTTCTCTTCTTTTATAAACAAGAGATGGCACTACATGTGCTCATTCTAGCACTTGATACGGAATATTCATACCGTATCTAGAGCTAGAATGGATTCATTCTGTCTTTGAAAAGTGTGCTTACATTCTAAAGCAGTCGTAGAAAAATTTATTAAAAGAAAAATTAATTGAAACTAATTTTACACCTATGATTAAAATTTTACTAGTGTCAAAATTTTACATGTAATTAAAAATTAAAAACACCTAAATTTAAAAATATATATATTAAAAAAATTGACTCGAAATAGTGCAATATTTGCAAGCATAGTTATGACATTTTGCGCAAAAATTATTTGTCGATTTGTTTTTCTTCTTAAGCATATTTAGCGTCCAACGCAATTTTTTGTTTTATAGAACAAAAAATTACGTTATTTATTGGGAACAATAGGTATTATATATGGGCTGTTCTGTGCTCAAAAAGACTCTTGCGCGGTGTCTTTCTATTTTTTTGTGGTAAAGACATATTGTATATTTAAGTTATCGATGAACTAAAAAACTAACTTTGAAAAACCATATTCACAAAAAGAAACCAAAAAAATATTACAAAAAATTCAAAAATAAAAAAGGTAACGTGGTTAGTCGCGTGGTCTACAATTGTAGACCAGGCAGGTTTCAACATGAATAAAAACAATATTATACTCACTCCAAGTTTGAAACATTACTGACCTAATAGATTGATGCATAATGCCCAGCTACTCGAAGGGGCTAGAGCGTAAACAGCATTGTTTCCTGAAAATACAGGAACTTTAAAAGTTAAGCATATAGCGATATACAAAATGTTCTTTATTTGGTATTCATGTAGGGTGGTTAAGTGGGTTTTAAATGGGCATAAACAATATTCACCCGATCACGTAAAGTGTTCGTATGTAGTGGTCCTTTTTAAACTCTTTACGGCTCTATAAGTAGAAAAGTAGGGGTGTCCGGGGCTAATTTTTTATTTAGTAATTTTTTTATCTATTTTTTTTTTTTTTTTGATTTTAAATTAACCATATGGTAATTTTACCGGTATGTTTTAGTAATATTATTAAACTAAAATATATACAAAAAAACATACTGGGATATTGTTTTTAAACAAATATATATAATATAATAATAATCCTTTATTCCAGCCCAGAGGGCCATATACAAAAAAAAAATACAAAACATACAAAATATCTACAAGAAAATTAATAATTAGCCAATATACAAAAGTTCAAAAGAGCTACCGTCCCCCCATTAAAACTCTACTCCAGGTATGCCATAGATTGGAACGCCATAGAATATCACTCCTAAGCCACAATAAAGAGGTTGGAAGATTTATACAGCCGATCGCGGAACCCAAAAGCCCGAAATCTACGAATAGCTAGGAAGTCATTAACACGAGCCGTAGCAAACATATCACTAGCACTAGAAAATCTCGGTATGTTATTTAAGAGTCTAAACGCATTATTATAGCACACGCGCAGCTTATTCCACCAGCCCAGTGTATAATTACACCAAAGTTCGGACATGTAGATCCCTGGGCAATATGTTTGAAATAACAGTTTTTTAATTTATTAAAACTGTAAATACCTAATAAAGGAAAAAACTATGATTATACATAAAATTTTCTTATCTTAATGTTTTAAATCACTCGCAATGAGAGAAAATATTTACCACATAACAATTACAATTAATAAATTTTAACATTTTTTGGTTTACCTTTCTGCTCTTTAAATTTATTGCTTTTAAGTTTAGATATGATAAATTGCACGTTTGTAACGCAGCGGATAATCTCGGTTTGGTGCAGAAAACCATTTTACATTTTGAGATATAAGAACTGCGACAACTAGCCACTGTTTAAGGGGGGGGGCATCCATAAGGAAAAAAATTGCCAATATATCTTCTGGGGGGGGGCTTGGCCCCTGTGCCCCCCCTAAATCAGCTCTTGGATTAAGACATTATTCGAGTCCATTATGCAGAAACAATTATGCTAAATGCCACCAAGTGTCTTCTACTGCACATCAAAATTTTTCCATAAAAAATAGTCCACGATAATGTCTTTACCACCAATAACTTATTATTTTTTTATATGCGGAAGACGGCTTTTAATTTGGCACTCCTCAGTTGTCTATTGGAGAGCCTAAACCAAGGCCTCAACTTTCTTATTTTTAAATGTATTTTTTTTCAATAATAGGGTTCTTCCTCTGACAGAATTTTATCATGCCTCTTTCTTCTTCTTCTTCTTCTTCTTCTTCTTCTTCTTCTTCTTCTTCTTCTTCTTCTTCTTCTTCTTCTTCTTCTTCTTCTTCTTCTTCTTTTTCTTCTTTTTCTCCTTCTTTATATTCTTTTTCTTCTCCTTACTAAAAATTCGTGAAAAGTATAATAAAACTATGTACAAGATAGTTGCGTTATTCTGGAACAGGTTTAAAGGAATATATTGAATATATTAAAACTAATTTCCAGAAAAAAAATTAAATATCTAGAATAAAAAACGAAACTGTCTATGAAGAGTATTTTAAGGAGTGTAAAGCAATACATATCTTCAGGGCTTTTTTACTCTGCCACTTGCCAAGCCGAATCGTCAATCCGCTCACGTGCAAGTTGAGCGCTAGCCGGCCTACATTACTGGATTTACCAAAAACAGATCCTCAACAAAAACAACCACTTCCACATCTGTAATTTATATTCCCAATTGAATCATATGTTCCGAAATCTCTTTCTCATTTTGTTTTATTTCTCCTATTTTATTTATTACTTTCTCCCATTTAGGAGAAAGGGAAAGTATTGTGATCGAATGGAGCTCTCTACAACTAGAATTATGAAACAAAAGACGTCTACCCTATCTCTATCTCATTTGTGCTACACTTTCCAGCCAACCAAATAAATACTGTATTTGTTTTTCATACAACAAATACAGTATTTATTTGGTTGGCCGGAAAGTGTAGCACTGAGCGGCACGAACAAAAATAGCTAATGTGAATCTGTAGAATAAGATAATTCTACTAAAATTTAGTAGTTTCTTTAATAAAAATATTATAGTTGCACTTTTCGCCCGGCCAAGTAAATATTGTATTTGTTCAACAAAGAACAAATACAGAATTTGTTTGGTTGGGTGGAAGTGGGAGTGTGTGTATGTCTTCTATCCTTTTTGGGTAGAACTTTTGTCCCTGTCTAATCTAACGGGAGAAATCGCCATTTGCACTGCATGTTGTGAAGAGTATAAATAAGAGGGACATCCCTGAGATCATAAACTTCATAATTTTTCTAGCTGGACAGTAGAGTCTCCCAAATCGAGCGTGGTTTGGAATTGGTACACAGGTATATTGCCTTAATCCCGATTCAGGCAGGGCTGACGGCTTGGGTCAATTTACTGATTATTTTTTTATGTGTATCATCTACCTTAATGGTGTAGCCCACCGATGTTAGAGAAAAACCTTCACAGGATTTTTTCAAAAACGCCCCGTTTTGAAAATATGATTTTTTTATTTTCTTTTTAATTTTTTGAATTTCTCGAAAATGTGACATTGACATGCAATAACTCACAAACTATTTAACCTAGAGAACTGCGGTTTTCACCATTAAAAAAAATCATATTTTTTTCTATTAAATTTTATCAAATTAGTTTTGACAGTTTTTTGTTTTGGACTTTTGGCGATGGCGGCGAAAAATTATTAATTAATGAGCAATTTAAGTATTACGTAACGCAAATTTACTTTCCGATCGGGGCAAAAAAAAGTTGCGATTTGTTGCCTGGTGTATTTTTTTAAATATTTTAGGAGAAAGGCTTCTCTCATCCCAAAATTATATTGTTTTATTTAATATCTACTTAAAATAATAAAATAATCAGATTATGTATAAACTTCACAGGTAAGATAAAAATAAAAATTTACATTTCCAGGATTCGGATGCATTTCGGCCTAGAAAGTTGGTTCCGAAAAAAGCCTTTTGCAGAACAGATCAGTATAAACACAAAAGCCAATTTCTTGTTATCTCACAATTTTCAAATAGATACATGAATATTTACTATACGGGTTTTATTGTGGCTCCGAAATCTTTTGTTGTAGAAGTCTGATCTCCTTCAGAAAGTCGTATCTTGAATATTCTTTATTTTTAATTTATTTTTTTAGACACAATAAAATCTTGGATATAAATTTGTTTCATGAAAAAATAAGATTTTTTTTTTCAAATGTCCGTCCGTCTGACTGTCTGGTGTCACCATTTTTGGTAACACGATTACTCAAGAACGAATAATCCGATCGACTTGAAAATTTCACGAAAAATCAAGTTCTATGAGGGAAAGATTCGTACTGTTTTTAAAAGTAATCCCCCCAAAAACAAAAAAGTTATGGGGTTTGGACTTTTAAAAAGCTGAAAGAAATTTCCTATTAACGTAACTTTTTCAGGAAAAATTACTTTTATTATAATGTTTGTTTATGTTTGTTTTTTAACCTCGTACTATTCTACTTAATTAAACATCCCCTAAGTCCAGGACTTGTGTGGGCTAGTAGTAGAGGGAACCACCGGCTTTAATTGACTTTCGAACCAATATATCTAGGGAGTACGTCTTCGCCAAATTTCAATTATTAATTAAATTAACTGAAAAAGGCAATCGGCGCTAGTGAGGTTTGAACTCACGATCATTAGCTCAGTGTCAATGCTATATCGATGCCTTAGACCGCTGAGATAATTCTCCCACAAAAAGTCGAGAAAGCTTTTAACTAATAACTTCAAACTTTGATCAAAAAATCCTTATCCAAATTCTCAGTTGAGATTGTTTTTGGTAAAAACCAATATTTTTTTGTGATGTCTCGCTTAGTATTGGTTGCATGACAAAATTTATTGTTTATAAGTTTAAATTTGTTTTTGAAACTATAGTACTTAAATTTGAATTTATTTATCGTTTTTTAAGTTTCTCCACGTTCTATATCCAAAAAGATGATTTCCGACAAAAAAAATGTCTGTGGGCATGCATTTTTTTTCTTTAAAATAAAATTATTCGTTTTTCGAAAAAAACACGTTTAATGGAAAATAAAACTTCTAAACTTGATTTTTTTATACACTTCTACTATATCGGGGAAGAGCATTTATTTTTTTTTGTTTTTTTTTGTATAATTTTTCAGATCCATAAAAAAAATTTAATATGTGAGTACAAAGAAAAATTTTATTTTTCATTTGAAATATTAACCCTCTTCGTGATATTTGTGTCGTATTTATTTGACATAAAAATGATTCAACCGAAAGCCCCCTCAACAATAGATATATTTGAATTTTCTTCCGGTAAATATGGAAAGTCTGCAGCAGCAATATTGCAATATATTGCATAATATGCCCTATATATCATATACCATATACGGGAGGCTAAAGTTTTTATATAAAATATATAATAATATAAGAATTTCTTAAATGTGTAATACGAATCCGGTTGGAGTAGCGGAAACGTATATCGGGGCATTTAAAACTGGCAGTAAATTAGATTTTATTTTTTAAGGTATAGTTATTTTAAATTTGCCGCTAAATACTACACAAAGCCAGATTAACACTGAGGCATGTGGCTTGTTTTGAATGTCAACATAACCAAAATTTATAATTTTTGTTTACTTACTTTGTTTTTATGATGTTTTGATGTAAAAAAGCTGTTGCTAAAAACACTTTTCTATTCCTGCAGAAACAAAATTTGTTTATAAAATCGCTTTTATTTCAATAATTTAGAGGAATAAACCATTGTTTTGTTCTCTTTAATGGCACGTCAACGTTTTACAATTGTGTAAATTAGGCCTAGTCATTTCGCTTACGACGCATGCGTCTCTTACGTTGCTATGGTAATGTCGATATTTTTTACAAGCGGGAAGGTTTAAAATAACTATACATTAAAAAAATAAACTTTACACTATTGATCGATACAATAGGAATACTATGAACTTAAATGGAGCCAGTTTTGAAAAAAAATCAAAGGGGGTATATTTTGAGAAAAAACCATTTTTCTCGCGATTTTTATATTTTGTTAAAAATGTTAGGTTATGTTTTTTGGTTATGTCGAAAATCAAAGTATGTCATGAGATAGAGCATAGCAAGGAGATTTTAAAGCATATTTGATTTTTTAAAATAGATCAATATTTCTAAGAGATATGAACTGTTAAATGTATGTCTGTAGACGGTACTCGTCCAAATTGAACACCCTGTATTTGTTAAAAGGATAGATGGATTTGAAAAATATGATGCCATGGTATACCAACTCTATAGACCCAGCGATTTTCTCGAAAACTAAAAAAATAATCAAGTTCTGCGAAAACCTTCTTAAATTAGTCAACTTGAACTATCTTTTAGCATATATTTGATACTATTAGCTCTTGAAATGTGAGCAGGGGGGCATGGTTAGGGAATTTTTTTTAATAAAAAGGGGGGTCGTGTGGTATATAATTTTAAAGTAAATAAAATTCTCTATTGGACTGTATACTTTTTAATTTTTTAAACAATGTTTTTAGGTTTGGACTTTTTATTTTTTTGTGCTAAAAATTGCGATTTTTTAAGTTTTTTTTTTTAATTTTTATTTATGATAATTAAAACTAGTTTAAAAGTTAATTTACGTTTTCATCATGAAATTAGTAATTTTTCAAAAATTGTTCGATTTTTTAGAAAAATTTTGACAAAAATACCCATTTTCAACCCTATTTTAAACCCAAAAAAAAATGCTTAAAAAATTAAAAAATATATAGGTAAATGGAGAATTTAATAAACTTCAAAATGATGTATCACAAGACCCCCTTTTTATATAAAAAAATGCCCCCCAATGCCCCCTTGCCCACATTTTAAGAGCTGAAAGTATCAAATATACGCTAAAAGATAGATTAAGTTGTCTTATTTACGATGGTTCTTACAAAGTTTGATTATATCTTTAACTTCTCGAGAAAATATTTGAGTAAATAGAGTTGGGACACCCGGTATATACCTACTAAAGTTTATTTTTTTAAGGTATAGTTATTTTAAATTTGCCGCTAAATACTCCACAAGGTCCGATTTACACTGAAGCATGTGGCTTGTTTTGAATGTCAACAAAAAGTCCAAACCAGAATTTATAATTTTTGTTTACTTACTTTGTTTTTATGATGTTTCGATGTAAAAAAAGAGAGTTGATAAAGCTGTTGCTAAAAACACTTTTGTATTCCTGCAGGAATAAACCATTCTTTTGTTCTCGTTAATGGCACGTCAAAGTTTTACGGTTGTTTTAATTGGGCCTAGTCATTTCGCTTACAGAGCATGCGTATCTTTCGTTGCTATGGTAATTTAGAGATTGTTTACAAGCGGGAAGGTTTAAAATAACTATACCTTAAAAAAATAACCTTTAATGTTACGACTATTCCAAGTTTGGTCAAAATCCGTGAGAGGAGTGCAGGAATCTTGGCACGCTTGACCCGAAATGCCTCATAGGCCTTTGTATAAATTTTTACATTGCTTACGAAGAGTATTAAAAGCCAAATCGTCATCTAAAGGCTCTAACGGTCTAACTCCAAAACGTCATATTTTTCAGGAGACGTAAAAAACGATTTAAAACTTAATTATAGCAATTTAGAACTTTAAAACTAGCTTGTTCACAGGTAAAAATGTTTGAAATGTGTTAATGTATTTAAAACTTTTCATTGTTATCTATTTTATATAAATTATTTGAAAATTAAATTTTAACCACAAAATCTAAATTCACTAATGGTCTAACTCCAAGGAAAGATAAAAGAGGATACCTATCGTATTATATCGCGTAATATTATTACAAAAAATTTATATTTTTATATTTAATATATAATATTACTACTAGGTAGGCATAATATATATACCTAGATAATATTAATATTATAAAATTTATACATTATAAAACCTTCATAAAAATAATTAAATCCCATGAGAAAAAAATATATTTTATTTTGTAACGTTATGTTATAATAAAAATATAATAATTATTAAGCAACATTCAAAACTTAAATACCTTATTTACATTTTTGTGGTCAATATTATTAAAATCTAATATTATTAAACAATCAAATATTATCTAACTAAATACTAATGTATATTATTATACATAATTATGTATGTATCATAAATGTAACGAATCTTTAACAGTTTGCTGCATATTTTTTTATGTTTTTTGGATTTGGTTAAGTATTTATTATTATAAAAAAGATTTAAGTTATAATTATTTTAGTTTTTTTCTGAAATAGAAACTTAAACATAGGGTATAAACGGGATCCCCTGTTGTCAAGAAATATTTTGACATTAGTGACAGTTCTCATTTAATTGTTTTCTCACAATCATATGATGGAGTTAGACACTTAGCGACTTAAAATATTTACATTTTTGCATTTTTTGAGGCTGATATTGGTTTAATGCAACTTTTTTTTTTGAAGTATGTTGGTAATCAGATAATGAAGCAAATTTGATAAAAATCTCATTTTTGAAAAATTTGGAGTTAGACAACTAGAGCCTTTAGTGGACGAAATTTCCACATTGTTAAGCGATAAAAACAATCAGTTCCCATGTATAGAATATATAAATGTAATTTAATTGCGCAATAAAATTATTCTACAATAAGTGATGTTTATAGCCAGCTATTTGCCCATTTACATGCTAAAATGTTGAAGCTAACCGGAAAGGCTTAAATTCAATGTAATTCTCTACCACTACATACCAGCTAGTAAAATTTAAAGTATGGTTATCAAAGTTTTTAGAGTGGCACGTGGCATAATATTAATTATAATTTTAATAATAATTATAATAATAATTATTGCACTTCGCTAATAGATGAGCGATTATAAACAACAATAATAACAACAACAACAACAATAGCAAAATAGTGAGACCAATGACATTGGACAAAAAGTCTCATATCGCTCTTTTTGAAAATAAGGTATAGTTAGTAATTAACAATTACTAATTACAGGGGGTGCTGAGCACCCCCTGACAGAAAAATTTTATAATATTTTCAGTGGTGCTCCGAAGCATTTTTTGGGGGGGGGGGGGAGGAGAGAGGGCAGAGTAAATATTTCCAAACTAAAGATTTAAAAATTGAAAAATTGAGAAACTTCCCAAATCAAAAAACCACTGACAGTGACATTTTGCTGACTAAAAAAAAGGTCCTCACGTCTGAAAAATTCCCAACTCAAAAAAAGCTTTACTACCCCCGACCGTAAAATTTTGATGATAAAAAAAAGGTCCTCACCTCTGAAAAATTAAACTAAAAATAATATTAAGTAATTATTTTTTTGTTTTGTGAGAATTATTTAAAAACGATTTTGTTTATTATTAATAAATTAAATCAATTAAATTACTCACAGTATTATTATTTTTTAATGTTGGGTAGTTTCTGTTTTGACCCTGGGGGTACTTAGAGCTTATTTTGCCAGGGGGTGCTCAAAGTCATGCCAGGAGGTACTAAGCACCCCCTAGCACCCCCCCAGTTACGGGCCTGACTGTATAATATACAGGTCAACAGCTGGAAAGGTGTCTGGGTTCTGTAAACGCACTACCTGATGCCTAGTTACCAGCCTGATAACTAAAAGTTTTCGAGATAATTGATCCCAAACTTGTTAAAATAGACAAATTAGTTAAAATTTTGACTGATTAGGGGAGACTGGGGTCAATTGAAACTGGGGTCGTTTGAAACGTCGAATATATCCAAAACGAGTTGTTTTGCCGAAGGGCAAAGGAAGCGGCTTTCGTGTTGAAACTTGTCAATCAGTACTCAGTTCCTCTAAGAGAAGGCCAAATATTTGTATGTAAGTGAACTTCTTTTTCGCAACCAAATGTAAGTATTTTAGTTTTTGTTCTTTTGCTTATTGTTCCAAAACTATTGTGTTTTTAAAGGGTCCTTTAGAATATAGTGACTTCTAATGTCCAATCTTGAAGGGATATGGTTATTATTCACTCTTGAGATATATTTTTTTGCTGCTTAATTAAATGTTTCAAAACATGTCCTAGGAACGATTGAAACAATTTCTCTGGAGTCGATTGAAACGCGTTTTAACCCATTATTTTTTGACATTATCCAAAAATTTGTAAAAATTTAAATGAAAATAAAGTTATCTTATTTTATCTTAAAAATACAACTTTTTCGAATCCACTACTGCTAAAATTACAACTTTTATCCCTATTTTAAAAAAGTTAATGACTAAACAAAAAAAAAGTTTCAACTACTGATAAAATTACAATTTTTATATTTTCAACCCATGAGATTTAAATTTTTTCTAATCTCAAGATAAGTGAGGCCCTGTATGCCATGAAAAAGAATAAAAACCAGTAAAAAAAAATATTTGTCTTTATTTAACATATGTTTCAACTAACCCCAGGTACTGTTTCAACTGACCCAGGTTTGGGGACAGTTGACACATTTAACATATTGTTATAAAAATGATTTCATTTATTTTATTGTTATATATGGGACGAAAACAATATTGCACTCTTATACCCAGATCATTAGGCTGTAATTAAAGCGCATTGCCAAATGAATCAGAGTTAAAATCTAGTTACACTAAGCAATTTTCTCAAAAATGTTTCATTTGACCCCAGTCTCCCCTACACAAAATGTTTGAAAATGGATACCTACCTTAAGATTTTTGAGGATCCGCTAAAACCATTTAGAAAATGCCACATCGTCTTGTCTTGTTATAGTCCAGGGATATGAGCAAAAAAATACCCTGTTGGGAATAATGGCTCCTCCAGAGGTCTGTCAAGTTTTTCAGGTAATGCAGGTGTATAAAAGCAAAACCTATGTATTTGCTGCTGTGGATTTGGTGTGGTTTTTAAGATATTAACAATTAAAGGTCAGAAAATGTCTATTTTTGCACATTTTTGATACCAGTAAAAAAGTTGAGTTTTTTTATCAATAATCAAAGTAACCATCAAAATGCCGTTTTTAAATGTCAATAGGATAACTTGTTGCTTAGAAAACTGGTAAGAAGGATAAAAAATTGCATATTATTCAATAAACAATAAATTTTGCAAAAATCAACCTACGACTTTGTTACTATGTAAAAAGTTGCATCTTAGTGTTTTATTGTGTCCCGAAACATATATATTTTTTTAATTCTTAGGAGAAAGTCCTGCCGCTTTTTGGATAAGAATATTTTGTATAGAATACCTTGCATATTTTAGTTCAATTATATAGAGAACATACTGGAATACAAGGTAAAAGCAACTACTGTTTCAAAATTTACAGTTAACTGTAAATTTAAAACTAGTTTTTGAGTTAATAAATCAATTAGAGCTCATATTGTGTAGATTTTTTTTTACCGAAATGTGTCGATTAAAAAAATTGTTAAAAATTCATAAAAATACCTAAAAAAAGTTTAAATTTGTATACAAATACACAAGTGTAACCATAAACAAAAAGCTGAAACTAATTGTAGTTAATCGCTTTTGTTTATGGATGGAGCCAGATCAAATAAATTATGCAACAAACGGGTTGATATTACATGTAGGTACACTTGTTAATTAGGGTGGACCTCAAAACATAGATTTCCAGGAACGCCCCCGTAAAATTGATCCAAATTATCTGAAAATGATATGTACAAAATTTCAGGTCAATCCACACAAAAAGATAATATCTTATCTGATAAAAATGATTTATTTGGACATATGCATTTTCTTCCATATGAGTGGAATCACAGAATGAAACAGATACGAAATTGCAGAAAAAACGGATAGAAGAAATCTACCTCTTTAATCCATGTCCGTGGTCTAAAGAAGCCCGGCAGAGCGTCCTATTCATTGAAAATCGTATAATATGTGTACAATTTTCTTTTAATTTTTACTTTATAAACATAATCTTATATCAATTTTTTTGCTTCAAACGTCGGTGAGAAGTAATTCAATCTAAATATACAGATATCATTAAATTTCTCAATTAATATATACGGATTGATACCAATTAAAAATATAACTGCATACGCAGATAGAACGGATAGGTTTTGTATCAAGATTGATTGTATCACGATTGATTTTGTATCCGAAATTTATTATAGAGGGCGTCCCAAAAAATCTTCTTTTAAGGGACCACCCTAAGGTATATGGGATATACATGGAATAATATATTTGAGAACAAAACAAATCCAATGTGAATTTTATAATGGGTCTAATTGAGCTGTGAAACCCAATTGGATACATATGTTGCAACATACGCCGATATCCTCCAAATTCGTGTCGTCCTCATCACGCACCAGGCCACTACTCAGGCCCGTAATGGGCCAGTTTGGCCACAGGGACAATTCTATAATTGGGCCACCAATTAAAGTGAACTAAGGCAAGTACGATTTTTTTAATGTAAGTTTGTCACTCATGTCGTAAAAAATACCAAATTTCAGCTTGAAAAAAATGAAATTAGGGTCCGCCTCATTTCCTTTAAAAATTAAAAAAAAATACGTTATATGTTTATATAAAGGACGATTTTTTAATTGTATATGTTTGACCCTGAGGTCTCAAAACGACAATTTGAGATAAGAAAATGCGTGAAACATAGACATTGGACTTACTTTGATGTTAGATGTTCTTGTGATGTCTGAGCTCAGAAGTGGTGATGGATAGGTCCTGTCTCTATATTCAGTAACGCGAAAAAGGTGGTGTTGAAGTGGAACTGTATATCATAGATGGTATCTATAATCTCTTTTTTGCATAGCGAGTGACCGACAGCAATGGCCGGCGGCGATATTGATTGATAATATCGAGTGTACGCGCTGCGTCCCGAACTAATTACTACTCATATGTGATGGCGACTGCCAAATTTCAGCTCAAACAAAAGAAATTTGACATGGACCTACCTCATTTAAAAATAAAAAAATATAAAGTTAACTGTTATAATTTCGTAATAAAAAAAAAGATTCTTTGCCAAATTTTATTCATACGAAAAATGGAAAAAATAAATAAATAATTAATTAAAAAAGTAGATGGATATCAAATTTTGTTTGTTTTTTAAGCTGGAAGGCACATATTTTTATTTTTCCATTTTGCACATAAAAAATGTGACACACGGAGGAACAGACAGAAGTCGTTCAGAATTTTGTGAAAAATACCTGTAATGCACTTTTTGACTATTTAGGAAAATTTAAAAATATCGTATAATTTACTTTCCCTACGACCTAGTTAGTAGTTAGTGCCTATTTTGCACCCGTTGCCTTTGCTAGCCTCAAATTGACAAACTAAATTTAAGATAATTTTTGTATTTTTTTGATGTGTAGGTTATAGGTGGTAGGAAAAATAGTATACGCACCTCGCTAGGTGTGCTAATAGCACACTGTTCTAAGAATATACTTAAAAACTTCTTTGGACATTCTCAATAATTATGTGCCTTCATGGCGTAGTGCTAGAAGGGTTTAGTAAAATAGTGTTTGGAGGGTTTTAAGTGTGTCCATCTGTGTTTAAGTACTATAAACGGATTTTTATGGATAGGCCAGTGCGCTCTCAACTTTACGATTAAAGCGTCATAAGGCAGGATGGGTGCCAACGAACTAACAACTCTTCTCTCTAGAATACGCATACTGTTAATATAAAGTATCGCCAACATCTCGGTTTGTTTGTAAACAAATAGTAGATATATTCAGGCCTAAACAATAACTATTACCAGTAACTGTTATTGTTTTCTCTGTTAGAACAAAGCTGTGCGAGTAAGACAGACAAATGTATATGTTGCCTACGTTTTTTTCAATTTTTACAAATGAAATGCCTATTATAGAGAGAAGAGTTATTAGTTTGTTGATGCGTGCAAGTGGGACATGCTTGGTAAAGCAGTAATTGATCGTCAACCACATTTTCAGGACGTAGAGAGCAAGTTCTTCCGGATTTATGGAATATCTTGGACCAAAATCAGTTAAATCGCTTAATTTTAAGTATGCATTTTAAGTTGAAGCGGTTATAGCCAACAGAGGTAGAATTACACGATATTAATTAATTTTCAGTTTTTAAAAATAATTTCTCTTTCGTTACATTAAGGGAAAACCTATTGTTAAATCTGTAATATGAATATATTTAAATTGATTTTTATTTGTTTTTTAGAAATCATTAGGGAATATGGACATTGTATGATGTTTTTCTACTACTGATTTAGAATGTAAGCAAATACACACACTTTTCAAACACAGAATGAGTTAGAATGTGCCATCTCTTGTTTATGAAATTAAAGGAAACTAAAGCAAAAGTAGCAAAAATATATATATTTTTTTATTTATTTATTTATTTATTATTATTTATTTAATTACAGTGTCATGGAGAGCCCCAAATAAGCTTTTGGCTTGTGCTAGGGGCTCTCCATTAATTTTGTTTTAAATATTCCAAATAATAGGTATGAAGTTTACATTATTCATTTTCTTTTGAAATTATATTCATCCAGCCGCTTATTCTTCAACATTGAATAATTTAATGCAATTTAAAGTTTTGCGTTAAATTTACATAACGTTTATTAGTTTTTCTTAATATTTGACCAGTTTTTTATCAATTTAGTTCAAAAAATTAAAACTGCTCCATCTATTGTCAAATATTTAAACCTGATATCTGTCAAAACAATCTGACATATCCTTCAATTTTTGCATTATAATTTGTAAATATGTGCTAAAATTAAATAAAAATCTTTTTTAAGTACTGATTTGATAAAATTATTAAATAACATTAATTGCTTTATTTAAAAATATGTGTTTTGTTGCATTTACAATGTCGATTCACAAAAAAACAGTGTTTCATATTTGCAGTCGAAGACAAAGTATAGTTACAACACGTATAGTCATTCCGCGCTAGCGGGACCGTCATACTCGCCTGCCGGCTCGTATAACAAACTTTCCGCTCGCGCGGAATATTGTCTATTCCATACTAGTTATAGAATATACTATTTCCTAGACTGTTTTTTTCCGAGAGAAAGCACCATTCTTAACAATATCCTTAACTGACTTAATGCTGACGCCCCTTCTTACCACTCTCAAGACTGGAAAACGATCGCGCGCAACCATGCCCGAGAGAAGCATAATAAATATAATCAAGCTGCTGAGGATATTCGACGATCTTTCACCCCGCTGGTACGTTCTTGTGATGGTGCGCTTCATCAAGAATACGAGGCTTTTTTAAAAAGAACTTCAAATGTACTCGCGGAAAAATGGAAGAAGCCATTATCACAAATCCTAAGCTGGATACGTATTCGTATTCAGTTTTCGATAATCGGTGCTGTATCGCTAAGACTAAGAGGTACTAGACGGAAGATAAGAAGTTTTGGATTGGAGGACGGAGCAGGAATGGAATTTTTACACATTTAAAATTTATACCTTTTTTTATATTATTTAGTTTATTTAATCCTTTTTCCTGTATTTAATTAATATACTCTCCATCTCTCACATATCCTTAACTTTTTTTGATCAGTTTATGTGAGTCAATCCATATCGAATGGCTATTGAAGCATAAGGTCACATTAAAACAGTATGCGCCCAGGTGGACAGAGTAAACAGTGGTAGAATTGGAAACCCTCTGACCCATACGTGAACCGAATGAATTAATATTAATATCTCGTGAAATTTAAAATGAACCCTTTTAGATCGGTTTAGTCAAAAGCATATTAAATTACAGAAAAGAGAGTTGAAAAGAAATAATGTAACTTTATAAAATTTGACTAAAAAGAAATGATTTAGCAATTTTTAATCTAAAATATAAAAGAGGAAAAACCTGTGTATGTATATATGTATTATAACTATTATAGGTGTCCGGTTTTGTTTACCCACAGAATAGCTTGACCTCTAACTTCTAGAATAGCTAGATACTTAAAATGTGATATATGTATGAAGTATCCCCCCACGACTACGTAAAAATCTGAAACTTCAGTCGAACGGTCGGTCGGTTGCGGTTATATGCACACTCTCTGTTTTTTTTAATAAAAAGTGGTTCCTTTGGAGAGGTTAAATCCAAATTTGCACTCCTGTGCTATTTTTTTTTTGCACAGCTATGTGCAAAAATGCATTCGTTTTGTTTTTTCTCTGTAATTCGGCTCGTCGCTCAGCAAAAAATTAACATGATATTTGTTCCACACTGTATATATATATATATATATATATATATATATATATATATATATATATATATATATATATATATATATATATATAACTTAGAACAATTATATTATTGCCTTTACAAAACTTACCGAATTCTGTATATGCGCCTTCGCCATATTTGTGAATTTAAGGATCCACAAATACATTAATTATGTATTTATAGTTTTTATCTTTCGTTCCCCTTAAATGTTATTTGGAATAAATATTTAATGACCCATACAAAAGACGTAATATGAAAAGGATTCCATTTCAGTCCATTTATGTCGAAATAATGTTGGTTAAAGCTTAACTTTTATGGTACAATGAATATGTGAAATTAAATTTTTATAATACATTTTCACTTTCTGAAATAAAACATAAACCAATAAATGAAATATTAATTTGTGTACAACAGAAAAGGGTCACGTTTCAGTACAAAACCACCATAACTCAAAATCGATAAATTTTGAGTTATGGTGGTCTTCACGGAAAGAAATTAGTGGGCTCTGCGCTATACATTATAAGATATTTGGTAACAGTGGCAAATTATAGTGATTTAAGCTATAGATTATAAGGGACACAATAACTAATAATGTTAAAAATAAATTGGAAACGATTATATATATTACAGACACGATTATATTTATTACAGGCACTATTATAAATTTACAGAAATTTTATTATATTATAAAAATTATTAGCACGGACAATAATTAAATCTATTTAAGCTATAAATGCCATACTATTTGTTATATTTTATTATTCACTAAACAATTAAAGTATTTCATATAAATTTTTACACTGACTGCCATAATTGTAAGAGAAAGCCTTGTATTTATATAATAAGCGATTATAATTTGCTTGGTATGTGTGTTATAGCGCTCCTAGCTATAATTTTTTTTTTCCGTGTTGTACTCATAGTGCGATTTATGGGGTGTAGTTTAGTAGGGACCAAAATAATTCAACACCAAGTACTGACACTGACAAATTAAACTGTCCAATTTAAAAAGCCAGGCATTTTTTTCCTCTGTTGCCAGGTCGCACCTGAGCGTAAAATGTAAAAATTAAATAATTTACAATTCAAAAACTTAAGGTTATAATTATAATTGTCAAATGATTTGTCAGTAGAATTTCAAATGTGGTAGGTTTTATTGAATTAGTTTGAAAATTCTTGATTCTGATTGGTGGTATCTTTTACAGAACTTAGCAATAAAACGAGATAATTGACGAAGTGGATAAAATTTAATAAGGAAACTAATTTAACCTTTCTCGTAGCATTAGACTTTTTTGAAGTAAGTAGAGCATTGTTATATTTGAACAAACTTGTGAGAAAGAAAACTATTTGTGATATCTAAGTATCTACCTTCAGATGATTTCTCATGTAGGAAGTCCCTAATTCCCAGTTAAAAGTAAGATAAAGTCTGCTAAAAAAAACTCCTGCCAACAAAGTAATAGGCTTAGGTTCATTAAAATCAAAAACAAAAACAAAATTAAAAAAAAATTAAATTTTTTTCAAAAAAAAAAAAAATTTACAAAAAAAGTTTCTTTTTTCGTAAAACAAAAAATAAATGAAAAAAAAATATATTTTTGACAAAAAATAAATTTACCCCGATTATAATAAACCTGTTGTCCAAATTTGAAGTCTTTAGCCCGAAGCGTTCTTGAGTTATCGTGGTCACTAATTTCCTGGACACAAAGACCGACAGACCAACAGACAAACAGACCGACCGACGGACACACAATTTTTTTTTTGACGAAAATCATATTTTTTGGATATAAAACGTCCAGAAACGTAAAAAAGTAATAAAAATTTTTCGATTTTTTTTTTCCAACTCAAGAAAGTAAAAACACAAAAATGTAGGAAATTACATATATTTTTTAGATTATCCGATTTACCTGGGAATTTTTTTTCTTTGGTTCTTGGTCAGCCTTAAGTCTAAACCAAAGCAAAAAAAAAGCAAGAACCAGAAAACAAAGAAATCCCATATAAATTCACCCTAGCTACTCATAGGCTTTTTGGTTTTGATTTTTTTTATGTATATTTTTTTATTTATGATTTAGGGCATATCCACAGGCTCGCATAACAACATAGTACATAACAATGCCATGCCTTGTATCTTGTAAGCCAATCACGGCATAGCATTCTTATGTTTTATGTTCTTATGCAAGCTTCTGGATAGGCCTTTATACTTAAATTGTAACATAAGTTCTTTAAGTACTTATGTTACAATTTAAGCATTTAAGCACATAATATGTGCAAAGGTTTTTCACATAAAAACTTGCTATTTTAATAGTTTTTTAATTTTATTTAAGCAATATTATTAATAATGTTGTTCTTTTTACGAAAACCTTTTTTTACATTTTTAAAGTTAAAACTTTTTTATTAACAGTAAGGTTATTCCCAGGGTTCTTCAGTAGCGCGATTCTTCTCCTTTTCAAAAAATCTATTCCTAAGTACAATTATGTCTTTTTTAAGTTCTTTTCTATTATTAAAGGTAGCTAGGATGTTTTTTTGAGCTTCTTGACTTTCCTGGGTACTTCTGGAAAAAAATTACTATTCTTAATTTAGGCCCACACGCAAACATGTCAAATTCTACCAAAATTTAAATTTTGCACATTTTTTAATTTACTTTAACGATACACAAATTTTTTTAATATAGGTCAACTAAATTACAAAGAAATGTGTAAGTGCCTATTCACAAGCTCGCATAAGAACATAAAACATAACAATGCGATGCCGTGATTGGCTTAATGGGCCGCCATGTATCTTGTAACCCAATCGGCATAGGATTATAATGTTTTATGTTCTTATGCAAGCTTCTGGATATTCCTTAAACCTTAAACTTTAACAGGCATTTGTTTATAAATGTATTAAAGATTTATTTAGCAATCTTGATAAATTTATCACACGGAATTAACAAATTTTTACCTCCTATTAACACTAGGGTCACTTCATCTGAGTCTTAGTTTTCTCTTTCGTTCTTTGTCGTTAGTTTTCGTTTTTTTGGACTTAGTTTTTCTCCATTCACGAAAACCAAAGCAAAAACAGACCAAGTACAGAAGAACAAAGTAAACCCAGATAAAGTGACCCTAATTAACATAAGAAAAATATTAACATGTTGCTACCAAGAATTTTTGATTCCCATTTTTTAACCCTATTTTAAAACCCAAAATTGCTCCCATAAAATAAAAAAAAAGTGGTCAAATAGAGAATTTTATAAGCTTTAAAATGATGTATCACAAATTTAATACAGCAAAATCGTCGACTCGTATATGAAACGTAGGTCTATTTGAAAAATTGTTGTGGCTCATATATGAGCCGCTTGGTAGCGAACATGTTAATTTACCAACCGATTTTTTCAACAGTCTACAACAATTATCTAGGTTGCAATCCCGGAATCTTGCTTGTTTTTCAAATCCCGAAATCCCGGAAGAGAAAGCGAATAATCCCGAAATTTTCGGGATTGTAGTCTTTAAAAAAATTAATTTAGTTTTCATCTATTTACTCACTTTTTAGCTTCCAGTTCCGGGATTAAATTCGCATTCCCGGGATTACAGTTTCCTAGTCCCGAAATACCAGAATTAAAATGTCCTTTTGAAATTTCAATCCCTAACAACAACCTTTTTTCTTCTTTTTAGAGTCAATTGATTGAATATCTTCCTCATCTTCTAAGTTACCTTTATCTCCCTGTGCTGATTTTACATCTGTTTCTGGTTCAGGTTCTGATACGGGTACAGGTTCGTCTTCCTGTTCAAGTTCGTGATCATTTTCAGGTTCGTGTTCGTGTTCAGGTTCGTGTTCATGTTCAGGGTCGAAAATGTGTTCATGTTCAGGTTCGTGTTCAGACCTTACTCCGGGTTCTGTTTCAGCGTCCATATCGCAGCAAAGGGAACCACTGCGATAGTTTTTGATTACCCCAGAGCATTTCGAATTTTGGAAACATTTAAATGGAAAGCCGTCCAAATCTGTAAATGTTTCTTTTTTAGGTGGGGGTGGGGGTGGGGGAGGTGGTAATGGTTCTCCTCGGAGTGCTTCTATACATTTTTTCAGTTCCTTGGTTTCTCTTTCAATAGATTCCATCAAGTTACCACAATATTGACATATTTCAGAATATTTCTTTTCAACTTCTTGTAGTGTTTTATCATACAAAACACGAGCTTTTAACCTTTGATCTAAACTTTTTTTTATTAAAGTTATTTTATAGGAAGTTTTATCCATATCAATCTGGCAACATTCGTTTTCTTGTTTTGTAGCAGTGAGTTTATCGAGAAGTTCATTTCTTCTTCTTTTTAAAAATATAATATGTTTAACAATATTTTCATTTTGCTTTTCAAACTTTTTGCTGAGTACGCTTGTCTCTTCTCCTGGTTCTTCTCCGTTATAAAAGGTGTGTACGCTGTCTTTTTGAGCTGCCACATCTCGTTTTATGCAGTTCTGTACATTCTCACACATATTGAATTTTTATATCTGTTAATTTTTATAATGTTAATGAAAAAAATGTGTTTATGATTTTATGTTATGGGATTGTTTTATGTATTACATTCTTAATAATTATTGGTTTTAAATTAAAAAACTATTATTTTTCATATTGATGGAGTTACTTGACACACACAAATGTCAAAATATAGTTCTGCTGAGTCTTTTCGGACAAAACTTAGGGTTATTCCACTAGATAGGTAGATTTGTTAGACTATGTAGGTATATCGCACAAATTGGTGGTCTGAGGTATTATACCAATATCAATATAATAATTAATACGCCAATTTATGATCATAATTACCACCATATTTATGCAGCTTTAAATGTTAAAAAACTTAAGAATAGAAGACATAAACCCGATTTATTCACACTTTTTAAATTAGTTAATAATTCCATAGACTGTCCGGATCTATTGCGTCAAATTCAGTTTAATATTCCTGTAAGGAATAGATAAGATAAGATAAGATAAGATAAATTTTATTTGTGCTAATAGATAAAATCTTTACACTCGTCAGGTACAAAAAAAAAATTAAATTTAAATATAAATTTAAAAAAAGTTTTTTTTTTACAAAAAAAAAACAAAAATTAAAAAAATTAATAAATAAATTAAAAACCAAACAAAACAAACTTACGTACTTAATACATCAGGCATAATCAAGTCATCCACTGGAAATGCACTGGAGAGGTCACAAAATAAAAATTCCGCTAAGGAGAAATAGGCTTTATCCAACAAGAAATTCTTAATAACTCTTTTGAACTTCACCACTGGAAGACTACGAATGCGCAGAGGGAGTTTGTTAAAGAACCTTGGAGCATGGAAATTCAGACCATTCTGGGATTTCTTAAGTCTGTGAAAATTCGTTCTTACATCCAGACTAACCCTTGTATCATGTTGGTGTACATCAGATCCTTTAAGAAGACTGTCCTGACTGCTGTGAGCATGTAAAAGACAGTGATAAATGTAGATGCATGGAAATGTGAGTATTTTAAGTCCAATAAAGGCCTCTCTACATTCATCCCTGTATCCCAAGCCCCCAACAATCCTGACAGTCCTCCTCTGCAGACCAAACACGTAGAGCAACACCAACTTTTTATATTCCGTTTCACCTCACAAATTTTGGTATAAATTTACCCTTAGATAGAACTATGAACTTGGCTAATAAGTACAGTAATTTAGATTTTTTTAGTTTATCCTTTAAGGCCCGGTTGTACAAACCTCGCTCAAATTTGAAACCCTGCTCAACTGCCATGGAAAAGATTGTTGCAACAATTATTTCAATGGTAAAGGAACTCCGCTCAAAGTTAAACCAGGTTTGTACAACCGGGCCTAATTCGGTTAAAACTTATATTAATAAACTCACTTTTTAGTTTTCAATTTTTAATTTTGTCACTATTATAATATATTGTTATAACTATTTCATGTTAAATTTTAGTTTTAGTATCATATATTTTTTTATAACTTTCTTTTACATTTAATTATATCATGTATTGCTATTATGTATTGGGGATTCCCCGTTAATAAATAAATAAATATTAATTGGTTCAGCGGATATAGTGTGTAAATTACCTATCTACCCTAACAAACCTACCTATCCAGTACTCTAATTCGCCTAAGCAACAATAAAGTCACATTATCTACGCGTATACGACGGTTTTAGCGCCGTCTTTTTGTGTGCCATGTTATCTATTAAAAAAAAATAACGACGCATCTAAAACTACCCGCAGAATAGTATATTCTATAACTAGTATGGAATAGATAATATTCCGCGGGACCGGAATGTTTGTCATATGAGCCGGCAGGCGAGTATGACGGTCCCGCGAGCGCGGAATGACTAAGCCATACGTGTTGTAGACTATACTTTTTCTTCGACTGCAAATATGAAACACTGTATGGCTTTAAACTGCGGGCAAGGTTAAAAACAATGTTTTTTGTGACTCGACATTGTAAATGCAAAAAAACACATATTTTTAAATAAAGCAATTAATTTTATTTGATAATTTTATCAAATCAGTACTTCAAAAAGATTTGTATTTAATTTTAGCACATATTTACAAATTATAATGCAAAAATTGAAGGTTATGTCAGATTATTGTGACAGATATCAGGTTTAAATATAAGTAGATGGAGCAGTTTTAATTTTTTGAACTAAATTGATAAAAAACTTGTCAAATATTAAGAAAAACTAATAAACTTTATGTAATTTTAAGACAAATCTTTAAATTGCATTAAATTATTCAATATTTCATGGTAAAATATATATATATATATTTTTGCTAATTTTGCTACAGTTTTCTTTACTTTTAAAAACACAAGAGATGACACTACATGTGCTCATTCTAACAATTGATACGGAATATTCATACCGTATCTAGAGCTAGAATGGATTCATTCTGTGTTTGAAAAGTGTGTGAATTTGCTTACATTCTAAAGCAGTCGTAGAAAAAGTACATATACCTAAGTGCATTTTCCCTAAAAAAAATAAAGTTAAAAAAATGAGGTTTGAGAAAATTGAATCTAAAAATTGAATCATCTTCCTGCTATTTTAATAAGTCATATTATCCATTTAAAGCAAAATAAGCACGAACCTAAAACCACCACCATAAATTACATAAACTACTAAAAACTAAAAAAATAACTTATTGATTTTTTTTTCATTAAAAATATCCATAAAATCTAAAAAAATAACTTATTAAAATTTTTTCCATTAAAAATATCCATAAAACATAACGAAAAAATATCTTTATAACATGTCCGCGGCTAGTTCTTTTAAGACACAGTTTTTTGAATGGCAAACTAGAATTCCTTGACTAATTCTACCCTAAAAAAGTTACATGTAATTTGGAAAAAAATATTTTTAGGTCTTTCAAAACACTTAAATTGAAACTGCACACTCAGCAGAAATTAACAAGAGAGCAGCGAGCTGGCCAACTGACAAAGGCAAAGGCGAAAAATAAAGAGAAGAAGAAGAAGAACTTGTGACATTTCACTTACAATAACCAGTAATATGACTGTTTCTTGACCAATCAGATCAAAATGAAACTGATAATTTTTGCACATGTGCAATTATCACTTGGTTACTATGGAAACAAGAAACTGACAGTTACTGACATCTTCATAAATGTTATCTTCTTCTTCTAAATGTTATATTTTTATGGAAACAAGAAACTGACAGTTACTGACATCTTCATAAATGTTATCTTCTTCTTCTAAATGTTATATTTTTGCAAAATGTGTTTGGACTTTTATTTTGTGAAGATTGTAAAGATTACCTTTAGTTAATTTATTTTTATTGATAAGCAATATAAATGCTTATTTTATTACCAAAACATCCTAGGTATAAACCCTAATTAATTTCAGATAATATATTATATTTTATGTTCTTTCCATCTTAAACGCTTTAAATCACTGATATTCATAAATTTTAATTTATTGAATTGAATCTTGATATCAAAAACAGGCCACTCAAAACTAATTTAAACACTTATTTATTAAAAAAATATTTACAGTAAAGAAGTAAATAATTTACTTCTTTTAAATGACGTAAATCAAAACATCAAATGACTGCCCTGGTACCAGTACAGCGTTGCCAAACTTTACTAGAAACCGATCGTTATTTTATTTCATTTCAGTTGAAAACTTTTTAAACAAAAACAGCAATGATCTTTATTAAAATGATAAAATATATGATAACAACTATTTTATTGGAATAATCTCAAGCATAACATATCTCTCAAGCAAAGTTTAGACTTGGAAACATTCGCGAACAAGTGAACATCGTGGTTTTAAAAAGCGCGGCAAATTTGATATTTTAAATTTTTAATTATAGTTGTAAAGTAATATTGTTGTTTAGTTCTTAAATTTTTAATTTAAATATGAAACAATATTAAACATGATAAAATTATATACTTCCTTATTTCGTTTATGAAATAGTCTTTCAAAATACCATTCGTGCATGTTGAATTATACATAATCTTTTTACTGTATATAAAAAAACCTTTGGCTTAAGGAAATTGTTTACTTGCATTTTTCTTCAAAATTCCTCTACCTGCGGTGCATTTTTCGGTGTAAAACGAAAAATGCACTCAAACAATTGCCAAGCAAAATATTTTTTTAATACAGTAAAAAAATTATCGATAATTCAACATGCACTTATGATATTACTACTAAGTAGACTCATAATTGATATACTTCTAGATGTTGAACAATAAAAAATATAAGTTTATTGTTAAATAATAACAATAAAAAATATATTTAATATATATACCTAGGTACCTGAATTTTTATATAATCCTACTTCGAAAAGAGTAAAGATTAACGTTATGACCGGCAATATAAAAGTTACTGTTAAGCTCTAAATCTAGGTGAGTATAATCCGTAATTCAAAGGTATTAATTTAAAGCCTTGGGATTATCTTGAAAAGAAAAAAATCCTGGTTATAAAAAGTTAATGTTCTTAGAAAAGCCAGTTCTGTTATTATAGGTACTTTTCACAGCTCCCGAGGTACACTAGGGTGGGCCGATAAATTGAAATCGGGAATTCCAAAACGCAATACCCGCCAAAATATGCCTTCTAATATGCCTAATGTGTGTACAAAAGCAGAATCAGATATAAGGTCATCTTGAGCCCTCTACAAAGCATTTAATATTAATGAAAATATCGTATTTTTTCACATTTGTAATGTATACCCAGCGTGTCAAAAGTGCGCCTCCCCCCATTAAGTTTTGAACGGCTTAAAATATCAACTTGAAACACATAAATAAAATAACCCAAATATTTTTTTGGTATATATTTTGTGTGCTTAGGGGGCACGATAGTGACAGGGGGCAAAGGGGGTCGTGTGGTACATCATTTTAAAGCTTATAAAATTCTCTATTTGCCCACATATTTTTTAATTTTTTCGGAGCAATTTTTGGGGTTATTTGCGTAAGAGTTAAGTCAAGTGAAATACGCCTCACTTACGATGTTTATGATGTTTGTAAATATTATTTTCCGTTGTAAAACTTATTTGTTATTGCAATAAAACAATTTTTGCATTTTTCTTATTCAGTTTTCTTATTTTTATTTTTTTTTTATTTTTCCTAAAAATTACAAAATGTACAACTTTGTAGAGGGCACAAAAATTGAAAAAATAAATAAAACAAAATATAGGCTTTTTTTCTCTTTGCATGACGCATCTCCCCCCCCCCCCTTGGATTTTCAAATTAAAAAAAAAAATAAAACACCTATATAGGAACGGCCCACGCTAGCGTACACATAGAGATTATTATTATTATTATTATTATTGTATGTAAATAAAAGTTATTATTTTGGCAGTAGGTAGACGGAACGTTTTTACTTTAGTCATCAACTTTTTTGTCAAGGGGATAAATGTTGTAATTTAAGAATAAAAAAAAACTGTAATTTTCTACCTTCTCTCCCCACCATTAATCGGAATAAATTCAGTTATGACTCATCAACGTTGAAAATAAAAACAGAAACATAGGCTTACGGAATAATTTTGCCGAATTATGAGGGAAATTTTTATAAAGGTCACTAAATCGAAACATTTGACGACTAATTTGTTACACACAACAATATTGAATATACATATTAACTATAAATATGTAAATATATCGGTGTTTTTCGAAGAAAATAAAAATGTAAATATTTAAAACCTCGCCTAAACGATAGAATCGACGCGGCGCCTATGCGATGGAAATTCGCCGATGACTGCTCCCCACGAAATCTTCTTTACTACTGAGAGCAGGGGCGTCTTTTGAGATTTTTACATAGGCATTTAGTACTAAGAGTGCCAATGTATTGAAATCTTCGCTGGAAAGTCAAAATTTATGACCATGTTTTTTTTCTAATTTCTCTCTCAAGTTTTAGACCTTTCTAAGTCGAAATCAGTGAAATTTTTTTTTGCTTCCGTCTGTCTGTCTAGGTGTAAACTCGATAACTCCATTTCTAAAAAAAGATATCGACAAGCTGTTTTTTGCATATTAGATTTTGGGGTAAGGGGTAAAAAATGAGGTAAAATTCCTATTTTTATCCTTTTTTGGTTATAATAAAGTTAATTATTATTGTATTTTATTAATTTAGCACTTATATGAAAGATTTTTTAAATTGCTCAAAAAATGTTATAAACATTTTTTTCCTAAAATACATTGTTTTCGAGTTATTAGCGTTTAAAGCAGTAAAATATTTTTTTGGCATAACTCCCATGATTTTAGAACAAAAGAGGGCTAAAATAATAATTTTTTACCACTTTTGTCTCATTTTTATCAGGAATCTAAGATTCGGTCTCAGCGACCCAAAATTAGTCGAAAAACATATGATTGCAATCAGGGTAAGAAACCGTGTTGCCTAGTGTTATCGATAAAAGGTTTAAAAATGTTTTTGCGGGATGGAAAGGTCTTTCGTTTTACTTTGGGTACTTAAGCATGCATAATATTCATTCTTTTATCTGAAAAAAGTTGGTAAAGAAGGAGTATACTTTCCAGTATGGCCTTCTAAGAAAGTTTTAAATGTTTATCTCTTAAAAACGCATGTTTTTAAGACAGACGTTGTAAAGTTTACGAAGATAAGTAAAGAGTAAAACCATCATAAGGGATCAAACGCCGTTTTTGGAGATCCGGTTTTTTCACGAAATCGGGGGACGGCAATTGCTGTAAAACTTTAGCTGTAAACTGTAAAACATGAAATTCGTAAAAAATTTCGCCTTCAGCGCTAGAGATTACTTTGTCAAATTTTGGATAATAGAACATCATATTTGTAAAATTTTACCATTAAAATTTTAAAATATGACTATTTAATTTGTACAGTTTTTTGCCTGCGGCGCTAAGTATTGTTTATTATTTTTTTCATTTACGATTTTACAAGTTCTAGAATTGTAGAACTTAAGCGTGAAATTCTTAAAATCCTGCGCCGCTAGAGCTTTCTAACACTGTTGTAATGTTTTAAATTGTAAACTTAAAAAAAAGAGATATTAGAATTAGGGTAACTAGATCTGGGTATTAAGTTAGTAAGGAGCTATGATAGCTTATAACCTAGATTTAGTAAAAAAAAATCAAATCTTTCTGAAAAATCGAGTCAATGTCGCTTAGGCCCCTATGAAAGTTGTTTTCTTAAAGTGTAGAGAAGAGAAAATTACCCATAAATCACGTGGATCAATAGGGCTTTTCTACGATGTGAAAATATTATGATGCAATAACTTATGACACTGAAAATTATATATTATTAAACTCGTCGTAGCCTCATAAATATTGGAAAACTTACCAACACCGAGGTCGCGGGTTCGAATCCCGCCTGGGGCATGGATGTGTAGTGATGTCTTTAAAATTGCTAATATTTACTGCTTTAAAAACTACATATAAATAGGCTATAACCGATATGGTTAAATGCCGGGGTGTGCCTACCGAAGGGTAGGCACAACCTTTAATATATATATATATATATATATATATATATTGGAGAACTTACCTTTACTAATTCAAATAAAATACAAAGTTTATTTTATTGATTTCTATTTATTATTCTATATTTAAAATTTGTAACAAACTTCACTGCAACTAAACTTTTCAATATGGCGTCAAAACAGTTTTTGTAGTGGGAAAGAAGGCAAATAATTGTAAATAAAACAGGTATGGTTGTGAATAAAATAGTATACAAACCTCGGTTCAACATTTCATTTGTCCTTTACCCCAGGAAATGAAAGTTTTCACCTCGGTATGTAATATACTATTTTGTCGACATTTGATTTTTTTTTTCGTTGTTATTTAGGATAAGCCCCTAAACTATGAGTATCCACTCTGAACTACTCCCACGGAGGTATAGTCCAGAATACTAAGCAATATTAGTCTTTACTTTTTACTATGATCTAACATCGTTGACAAGAATTTGAATACTTAGATGGAATAAATTTAACGTGAATATAGTCTAAAAATACATAAATCATAATTTTATTATAAAAGCTTTATTTAGACAAAAGGCTATCAAATTTTCAGTCAAAACATAATTTACACAGGTCAACTATTGGAAAGGTGCCTGGTAGGGTGGGCTGAAAAATTGAAGTCTGGAATTTCAAAACGCAATACCCGCCAAAATATGCCTTCTAATATGCCTAATGCACGGAAAAAAAAAATTATAGCTAGGAGCGCTATAATACACATACCAAGCAAATTATAATCGCTTATTATATAAATACATGGCTTTCTCTTACAATTATGGCAGTCAGTGTAAAAATTTATATGAAATACTTTAATTGTTTAGTGAATAATAAAATATAACAAATAGTATGGCATTTATAGCTTAAATAGATTTAATTATTGTTCGTGCTAATAATTTTTATAATATAATAAAATTTCTGTAAATTTATAATAGTGCCTGTAATAAATATAATCGTGTCTGTAATATATATAATCGTTTCCAATTTATTTTTAACATTATTAGTTATTGTGTCCCTTATAATCTATAGCTTAAATCACTATAATTTGCCACTGTTACCAAATATCTTATAATGTATAGCGCAGAGCCCGCTAATTTCTTTCCGTGTGTGTGTGAAAAAGCAGAATCAGATTAAAGGTCATTTTAAGCCCTCTACCAAGCCTTTAATATTAATGAAAATATCGTATTTCTTCACATTTGTAATGTACATGTACATAGCGTATCAAAGGTCCGCCTAGGCCCCTTTAACTTTTGAACGGCTTAAGATATCAACTTGAAATTTGGAACACATAAATAACATAACCCAAATATCTTTTTGGTATATATTTGGTATGATTAGGGGGCACGATGGAGACAGGGGGCAAGGGGTATCGTGTGGTACATCATTTTAAAGCTTATAAAATTCTCTTTTTGCCCACATATTTATTTTTTCGGAGCAATTTTTGGGGTTATTCGCGTAAGAGTTAAATCACGTGAAATTACGCCTCACTTCCACCACAAAGCAGAATATAAGTAGCTTAAAATATGGCCTATGATGTTTGTAAATGTTATTTTCGGTTGGAAAAATTATTTGTTTTTACAAAATGCACACCTTTGTAGAAGGCACAAAAATTGAAAAAAAAAAGAATTAAATAAAATATACGATTTTTTCTCTTTGCAAGACGCATCTTCCCCCCCCCTCCCAATTGTATTTTCAAATTAAAAATCAAATAAAACACCTATATAGGAACGGCACACGCTAGTACATACCTTTATCCTATTGAATGGCACCTTTGTGTTACTATGTAATTAAAATAATTGTATTTATAAGATTAATAAGATTTGCAGCTTATGTAAAGTATTTTTCATCAGTAATGTCTTTTAAAAGGATTAACATAATTATTCAAGCACACAAAAACTAAATGTCCAGAGCGATGTTTTATTTTTATTTTAGGAACTAGGAACTTTTTGATTTCGGAGTTGGTGTAATGCAGAGTTACTTTGATGATGAATTAAGTTGACCTTTTTGGCAAAATTTTGATATTTTGCTTGGTTTCGGAGATATTGAGGGTGGACCATTATGTTCAAATGCAATAAATCTATCTATGGCTTTTCAAAATTTAAAATCTATATATTGATCAATTCAATTTAATTATAAATCGAAAAATAAAAATACCTTTAAACAGACAACTTAAATAGGTACATTTTAAATAACACAGGCCCACAAAACAAAAAAAGTACCCTGATCTTTTGGCGAGACACGTCTATTCTTATGTATTTTTCATCGCTGAATCCAAATCCGAAGTCAGATTAAGGGGTACCGCAGTGATTTTTTTAAGAAACATGCTAAAAGAATGATTTTTTATGGGTTTTGTATGTTTTTTTGAAATTAAAAAAAAAAACGAAAAATGATAAAACTAATCTGACTTTAAATTTAAATTGTGCTTATCAAAATACATCGAAAACCATATTTCGTTTTTTTTTAACGAAATTTTGAAATTTTGAAAACTGTAGGAGCGCATAACAACTCGTAAAAGCCAAAAAAAAGTATCTTGATCTGGAGACGAGAGGTATATATTCCTATGTATTTTGACTCGCTGAATTCAAAATTTCCAAAATCCCTACAGTTTTCAAAGCCCTGCAAGGGTCAAAATTTCGTGAAAAAAAATCAAAGTATGGTTTTTAAATATATTTTGATCCATGCAATTCAAATTTGAAGTCAGATTAGTTTTATCGTTTTCCGTTTTTTTTTAATTCTAAAAAAACATACAAAAACCATAAAAAATTATGTTTTTGCATTTTTCTGACTTAGGATTTGGATTCAGCGATGAAAAATACATAAAAATAGACCTGTCCCGTCAAAAGTTCAGGGTACTTTTTTTTGTTTTATGGGCCTGTGTAATGTATCACACGAACACATTTCAATTTAGGATTCCCCCCTCCCCCCTCCCCTGTTACCCCTAATGTTATTGCAAATTTTAAAAATATACAATTTATGGCCAAACATACTTTATTTTATCTTGGATATCTGTTTCAAATTTCAAGTCAATATCTAACGCCGTTCAAAATAGAAAGTAAAAAAGGATCTTATCTTATCTTAATTATTTTCAACGAAAATCCAGACAAAGGGTGAATACCCTTTTACTTTTTTTTAACACAAAACATTAAAATATACAGAAAAAAAATCGTAGGTAAAAAAAACTGAGGAACTCTCTTATCAGACTCCGATTGTTAAAATCGACAATCTTTTGAATTTGGAGGCTGAAGTTCTCAGTATTTACCCCTTTCTCTTAGTGACGAAGCTGATTGTATCTGTTTTCATAATACCAAAAATTTTAGGAGGGTTTGTGTGACACCAAAATTTAAAAAATTAAAATAATAGCGAGAATTTTCATGGATATAAAAAGTATGCATGATGTGTTGTCTGCCTACAATGCGCTTATATTTGTATCACGTGTTTCAATTATTACTATTATTACCCCCAAGAAAAAATTCTATCTACGCCACTGTGACAAATATTGTTTTGTGGGAAGAATCATCATTGGCAGTTTGTTTGGTTTATTTAAGACACAGGCTTAATGCCTATGGCTCCTTTATCTGAATAGGGTTTATGTAGTTTTAATGCAGGAGTTACAATAACACGTTTTTTTTTGAGTAGATCTAACCTAACATTTTACTTTGAAATTTTAATTATTTCTACATGTGAAAGAAAATTCATTATTTAATAACAGAATAGTCAAAATACCAATAATTATGCTCTGGAATAGTTAAATAAACGTTTTTTTTACTGTTCTTGGAGTAATTACCTTCAAAAATGAAGAATAACTAATGCGTAAACATTGTTTAAGTACCTAAATGGATTTCAGTTCCTATGATCTCAAAATTTAAGGTAAGTTGTAATTATTTTTTATTAATAAAGCATAATGTACAAAATTGGTAACATAACGCTCCTGCATTTGTGCAGAAAATGATTTGTTTTGGGGCGAACAAATAAGTTTCTCGATAAAACAAATTTTGGCTTTTTTAAAAATCTTTCTAAAAATATATAAATTCTTGGTAAAACTTGCCTTGTTAGCTTTTTTAAAAATAAAATTGACATTTTTTTGTTGGCTTTTTCAACATCCCCAATAATATGTTTGACTGGTAGCATATACCTATAGGCCACTCTTGCACTAATAAAAGCGATAATTTTAATAATACAATAGTGCTTTAAATGCTTGTATCTTACCAAAAAGAAAACCCTCTGTTATTAGCGTGGTATGTAATGAAAGATATAGATGTCCTTATTACATTTATAAAAAAAAACGCAAATCTCAAAAAACACATATGGGCCACTCTTGCACTATACGCCTCAAATGATCTTGGTTGTCTTGGATGAAAGACTTGCTGATGATAGATGATTTTGGTTTTGAGAAGAGGTAAGTCGACATCTCTGTGGATTTGAGTGTTCCTCATAAACCATTGAGACATATTTGAGTACCTTGTTTTGGGAGGCCTAAAGTTTGGATGAAAGTTACTTGTTTAGGGTGATTTTATTCCAGGCTGGGGCTCCGTAGAGTAGTGCTGGTTTTAGGGTTTGATTGTAGAGAAGAAGTTGTTTTTAATAGATAGGGGACTTTTCCTGTCGATTAGGGGGTAGAGTTTGGAGAGACAGCCGTTGGCTATTTGGAGGTTGTTTTTGACTTGCTCATCCCAAGTAAGTTTTTTGTATGAACTAAAGCCTAGATATTTAACATGGTTAAATACAGCTATTTTTGTTGTTGTTGGAAGCAGTATTTTTTACTGTATAGAAATTGCACTTCTTTATAGCTTTCAGATAATAGAAGCGTATTTTAGATAGGTACATATTTTTCAGGTATGTAATCACAGGAAATGCAAAAGATAAAAGGCAATAAGCTGTAAAAATAAGGTAGAAAATTTAGTGACTAAACGTGTACTCACACCAACAAAGGTCACTGTTTGTCGGTATTAAGGTTTCACAAGAATAGAGAAAAGGAACTTCTCGCCTTGATTGTCTTGTCTTGACAATTTCTTAATGATTAATTTAAAACCCTTTTGGCCTAGTCGTTATGGCTCTACCCCCAAAATTATTAACCAACTTTAAGAAATAGATATGATTTTTTTATTTAATTTTCTCTAAAAGCTATACTACAAATTGTATATATTTAGTAGTAGTAGTAAATTTTTGGGTTGGCCAAAGCCGGACCACTAGGCCATTTATGGCCCTTTTTGTCAACCCAGGCAATCCCAGCCATTTACTATTTTGAGTCCTCCTGCCCGTCCTTTCAATAGAGGTCAGGATATTGGCCCAGGGAAGATCTCTTAGTTCCTCTTGGTTGACTCTTTGAGTTACAAATATCTGCAACCTGATCCTGTCGTATCTGACACACTCGGCTAAGTAATGAGAGGATGTTTCATCCTCTCCAGAAATAACGGAATAGTGGAAATTGTGTATATTTACAATCGAATAAAAAAATAGTGTATTATACACGGACGAAAGTTGTTGCCAACCTCGCTCTTCGAGCTCGGATGGCAATTTCCGTAATCGCCCTAAAAACAGTACTTTTCGTCCTTGTATCATAAACTACTATTTCGAGATTTCTTGATCAATTAAAAAAAAGTTATATTATTTCTATTGTTTCTATTTTTTTAAAAGTGTGATATATTTTTTATATTTTTGAGTTAGACATGGGAGTAGGTTGTACAAAGCCTAAGGGAACGTTCACGTATTACATAACTCAACTTCTAACAAAATTAATACACTTCATACCCCGGTTCTCGCATTTTTTAATACTGTAGAGATTTCATATTTTGGCTACCCCCCCTAACATACCTCCTGTTTGGGAGGGGGGGGGGGGTAGCCGAAATATAAAATCTCTATAATCTATAATAACGCGAGAACCGAGGTATGAAGTGTATGAATTTTAGTACAATTTGCGTTACGTAATACTTGAACGTTTCCTAACTTAATTTTGTTAAAAATTTCAAGGGGTACACTTGGCTTCTCACCCCATCATTTAAATTCATCCTTAGTCAGATACAAATAGTAGATAAATGGTCAAGTTAAGGGTTAAAAACAGCGCCTTTAGATCCTTAACAATTACCGAAAAACAAGGCATTTTTGGGCGTTTGTTCACAAACGGAGGGAGGATTTAAACAGGCAAAAGTCTATATAAACATATCAACCCTCTGTACTTAAACAGTACATCATTCTGCAATTATCTTAAGTAGTTGTGCTCAAGTGAATTCTTCATATTTTTGTATTTTTGTGAAAAACTGTTGCTTTGGAGAAAACCGTGTAAGTAAACTAGAACCATTAAAGAGTTTCAGTGAAAAACTAGACTTTTTCAGATTAAAATTTAAAAAACCAAAAAATTTTAAAAAAATCATAAAAAAAATCTATTTTTTAAATCTCTTCATTTGCGGAACGAAATATCGCCTTTTAAATTGATCAGTATCGATATCGTCCCCCATATCGCCTCGATATCGCCCCCGATATCGCCTCGTATCGCCTCTTGAAGGGATGAAATACCGCCCATCGTTTAAATCCTTTCGAAAAAAAATATTTTGAAAAAAATGTTTTTACCCCCTTTGTCCCCCTTAAACCAACCCTATTTATACCAAAAACAATCTCATCCGAGAACTTTGGATAAGGAACATAGTTTCAAAGTAAGACTTTTAGCTCAAATTATTATCAAATCTTTAGAAACTATATCATTATATTATAGTTTGTTGTACTTTACTACTAATATTTAAAAAATACAGTCGAAACTCCATAACTCGAACCTCCACAACTCGGAATGTTCCATAAGTCGAAGTTTACTGATGTTTCCCGTACATTTTCTATTGTAAAAATGTATTTTCCCATCTCTAACTTGAACTTTCTATAACTCGAAAATTTTTAAACCACAGTAACACACTATTCTACATAACTCAAATTTTTGGGCAGCATAAATTAAAGTTTTGCATCACAATATTATGCACAGAATCGTAAAATTCCGTTGCAAAGTTGATTTGGGTAATGTTTTTTCTTCAACCCGAAATCTTTCTAACTTTTAAAAGTCCAAACTAATTTCGCTATCCCTCGAGTTCGAGTTTCGAATTTATTTTAAAAATATTTATCAATATAGAAATCAAACGTTTACATCAAAAATACCGTTGGTTGCATGTCTGTAGTCAAATTCTAAAATAGTATATTATGTAACAAAAGAGAAAGATAAACATTTTCTTCTCGAGTACTTAATGTATATTTTTTTCTTTTGACCTTTTCGTAAAAAAGTTAATAAAACCAAAGATATGAAACTAAATCACTTAGAAAACTGAACAATACTACCAGGGTTTTTCACCTGTGCCCATAAATTCTTTTGCTTATTTTCTAATACATTTTAAGAGCTACTTTATGCACCTTTATTATTTTCTTTTCAGCAAAAATATTTAATATTACGTTTATATTTTGAATATTTTTCTTACTTGCATTACACTTTTATAAAAGAATATAATTATTTTAAAAGTATTTCTTTATGTTTTAGAAAAGCTTATGTTTTGTAAGTGCAATTAGATAAATTAAATCGGTTTATATTTTATACAGTGCGGTCCAAAAGTCACCCCGCCCTTTAACTTTTGAACGAGTTGAGATATCGACTTCAAATTTAGAACTCTTAAATAAGACAACTTAAGCTATCTTTTAGCATATATTTGGTATTTTCAGCTCTTAAAATGTGGTCAGGGGGGCATGGGGGGACATTTTTTTAAATGGAAAGGAGGGTCGTGTGATACATCTTTTTAAAGCTTATAAAATTCTCTATTTAAACTAGCATTATTAAATTTTTTTTAAATGTTTTTTAAGGTTTTTAGTTTTTCAATTTTTTGTGCTAAAACATTCGATTTTTTAAGTTTTTTATTATAAATTTCTATTTATATCAACTAAAATTAGTTTAAAAGTATAATTAACATTTTTTTATGATGAAATTAGGCATTTTTAAAAAATTATTTGTTTTTTTTAGAGGAATTTTGACATTAATACCCATTTTCAACCCCATTTTAAACCCATTTTTTTTTATTTAAAAATATGGAGTTAAATGGAGAATTTTATAAGCTTTAAAATGATGTATTACACGACCCCCCTTTCTATTTAAAAAAATGTGCCCTCATGCCCCCCTGCCCACATTTTAAGAGCTGAAAGTATTAAATATATGCTAAAAGATAGTTTAAGTTATCTTATTTAAAATTTCCAAATTTGAAGTCGATATCTCAACTGGTTCAAAAGTTAAGAGGGGGGGGGGGTGACTTTTGGACCGCTCTGTATGGGAGGCATAGCATAGTGGCATAGCGTAGTGGCTAGCGCGTATGCATAGCAAGTCTACTAGCGTGAGTTCGATTCTCACTGACGCCGATTTTCCTTTTTCAATTAATTAATAATTGAAATTTATCCAAGGCGAAACGGACACTTCCTAGAAACTGGTTCGAAAGTCAGTATAAGCCGGTGATTCCCTCTACTACTAGCCCACACAAGTCCTGAACTTAGGGGATGCTTAATTAAGTATAATAGTACGAGGTTAAACAAACATGTAATGTAATGTAATTTTATAACATGCTTTAATGGGAATCTATAACTTTTGTAAGGGTCAAATTTTTACGAAAAGTTACTTGTAACAAAACAATAAAGTAATGATATTTGAAAAGACTAGTTATAAAAAAAATTTACTGGCTCCTCTTTAGATTTTCTAAATCGTAATGTTATTGGTAGTTCTGGTGATAGAACTGTCATAGTATAAAAGATCTCTAGTTAATGGCAATTGTATTTAACATCCAAGGATGGATTTGCTCAGTTTTATTTAAAGTTTTCTTCTGCTTTTTAAGGAATCTGCCAATCACAAACACAGTTTTAAATAGTTTAATACCGAGTAACCAAAAGAAAATTTACCTAATTTTATTTTAAGTTTTAATTTTTAGTATAAATTATTAGTTAGTTAAGTTAATGGTTGGGTAAAGGCATATCCAGAAGCTTGCATAAGAACATAAAACATAAGAATGCGATGCCGTGATTGGCTTACAAGATACATGGTGGCCCTTCAAGCCAATCCCGGTTTCGCATTGTTATGTTTTCTAAATAGTAATGTTATTGGTAGTTCTGGTGATAGAACTGTCATAGTATAAAAGATCTCTAGTTAATGGCAATTGTATTTAACAGCCAAGGATGGATTTGCTCAGTTTTATTTAAAGTTTTCTTCTGCTTTTTAAGGAATCTGCCAATCACAAACACAGTTTTAAATAGTTTAATACCGAGTAACCAAAAGAAAATTTACCTAATTTTATTTTAAGTTTTAATTTTTAGTATAAATTATTAGTTAGTTAAGTTAATGGTTGGGTAAAGGCATATCCAGAAGCTTGCATAAGAACATAAAACATAAGAATGCGATGCCGTGATTGGCTTACAAGATACATGGCGGCCCTTCAAGCCAATCCCGGTTTCGCATTGTTATGTTTTCGGTTCTTATGTGAGCTTGTGAATAGGCACTAAATCATTCTGTGCCTAGTATACTGGGTGAGTTTCAGTCCATGGACACCCCCTAAAATTAGGTTTTTTTTTTAATCGGATCAAAGAAATTTTTTTATAGCTTATGTTTCTCAACATCGGCTACAAAATGGCATACAAAATAATTTTTTTGCACTTCCTGTTTCGTCGAAAACTAAGTTAAATTATTTTTTTAAAACATTTTTGCATTTTTGGATCCACAAGACAAATTTTTATTCAGTAAAAATCATTTAAAGGCTTTTTATTTTTTTAGTGATTTTTTTTATTTTTTTTTATTAACATACGAGTTTTATTTTTGTATAAAAAAAAAATCTAATTTGTTTGTTAAATGGGAAAAATACAAATTTTATGCAAAAAACAAAATTTAGTATTTTTTTCAAACGCTTTTTCCTTCATAACTTAATTGTACGCTCTTTTTGGTGTGCTATTGTAAGGGCAACAAAATGGCGCACTTTTTTTCTTTCACTTCCGATTTTTTTCGGAAATTAAGTCAATTATTTTTTTAATAAATAAAAAATTAATTAAATGTTTTTTTAAATGTAAAATTGTTTTCTAAATTTAAAAAATCAAAAATATACAGGGGGTGTCATTATAAAAAAATAAATTGCCTTACTTTCCGGTCAAACCGGAAGTGCAAAAAAAAAATACGCCATTTTGTTAAGCTACAAAAAAATTGCTATGATCGGATTGAAAACAAATCCATTTATTTAGTTCCTTAAAACTTGACTGTTGAATCTTTTAAATTTAAAAAGAAAAATAAAACTTGATAAAAATCAACGAACTAATATCTCTTCTTTCTAGAATACGCATACCGTTAAAATAAAGTATTGCCAAGATCTCGGTTTGTTTGTAAAAAAACAGTAGGTATATCAGGCCTGAACAATAACAATTACCAGTAACTGGTATTGTTGTCTCTGTTAGAACAAAGATGTGCGAGTAAGACAGACGAATGTTTATGTTGCCTACGTTTTTATCAGTTTTAACGAATGAAATGCCTATTCTAGAGAGAAGAGTTATTAGTTCGTTGGTAAAAATATAACGAAATATTAAATGACCTTTAATTTAAGAAGTGTAGGGATACGGTATACGTGACTTGTTAGAAAGCAAGTGCTGTTTGGTCTTAATTTTCAAATCATCCCCAGGTTTATATAATTTTGAATTACGCACCCAACTATTCATTTTAGTTCCCAAAAACAAATACAGCGTGTTTGTATAGGATATTTATTGAAGTGCGGGTTTGAAACTATAATTAATTCGGAACTAAATATTGCATCCATTATATCCTATGGTGTCCAACAAATTAACGTTCACGGTGGGTTGGAATGAAAATTTACTGCCCATTTTCGAGTCAAAAATCTTGACCAACTTCTAAAAGAGATAAAACTTTCAAATCAAATCAATTTGACATTATTGTTTTATGGATAAGTAAATATTACACTGCTCTACAAAAAAAGATTTTTTTTATTTGCCTCCCCTTTTAGTTGCTTCTAGCTATATTTGATGCGCTGATTTCGGAACCTTTTCCGTTTTTCTCGATCAGCTCGTTTTTTTGAGATATAGTGTTTTTTTTGCATATAGTCTTAGTAAAAAAAAATAATTTAGGTCTATTTTTTTTGCAATGGATCGATTCTCTATTAGTGGGGCTCTAAGCCAAAAAAAGCGGATTTAAAATACCTTTATTCGTTTGTTTTTAAAAGGCTTCTAAATTCAAAAAATTAGTTTTTTTTGTATTTTTTAGATATACTTTTTATATAAATACTAAAGATATGACTCTAATTTTTATAAGCAATACTAATACAAATGTGCGGTTTTTAAAAATAAAAAAGTTTTAGATTTAATCCAGTGACAGAGATTTTACCAGGGGTTATCAAAAAAAAAACAACACAATAAATTAAATTTATTGAAGAAAACAAAACGTAAAATACTAAAATAACTTTTTGTCCTTGCTTTGAAACAATAAAATAACATTAAATAAACATTAAATAATTCAAAATATTGTTTTTCTGCTTTCAATAACTCCCCGTAAAATCTCCGTTACTGGATTCAATCTAAAACTTTTTTTATTTTTATAAACATCACATGTGTTTTAGTGTTGGGTATAAAAATCAGAGCTATATCTTTAGTATTTATATAAAATTTTGATGAAAATATAGCTAAAGAATACATTAAAAATGTAATTTTTTAAATTTAGAAGCCTATAAACAACAAGAAAGGAATAAAGATATTTTTTTGGCTTAGAGCTCTATTAACAGAAAACCAATTCACCGTAATAAGAAATTAATTGAACTTTAATTATTTTTTTTACTGCAACTATAAGCAAAAAAACCACTGTGCGTTATATCTCAAAAAACGAGCTGATCGAGAAAAAGCAATAAAGGTTTCGAAATCAGTGAAATATAGCCAGATGCAACTAAAATGGCGTCGCCAAATTTTTGAGTGTTGAGCAGTTTAATTGATTGATTTTTTACGATGCGGTATTTTCTCGTATTTAACTTCACCAGTTGTACCAACATACATTTAGCCCATGGCATACCTACTTTGTATAGTTGAATAATAAATGAAACACACTGATAAAAAGGATTTATTTGGATATGGCCAATTATTTGGTTGTGAGTAACAAATTTTATTTGTGTCAAATAAATATTTAGTTCATGTAAACAAATATTTTAATTTCAAAATGATTTATTAATAGGAACAAAATAGTTTATTTAACGTTAAATAAGAAAAAATACCGAATCGTCAAAAATCTACCTATACTCATGCATTACTTTTAAAAGGCTGAATCAAATTAAGTGGATATTTTAGGCTAAATAGTTGGTATTTTGTAGATTTCGAGCTCAATATCAAAACTTTGGAAATATAACTCGATCCCATGTCTAGGTTTTGATTGAGGAACTTTTTAAATACATAGTGCAACAATTCTTTACACGGCAGACGTTGGTTTGTGATCCTTCGTAAAATTAAAAAAAAAAACTAAAACATTTATCTTTTCTAAATTTTGATTAAATAATTTTGTAGATATTATTTTACTTCATAAACATAAGCAAAACGGAGTTTAATTAAAAAGAAAGAAAAACAAATATTTTTAAATCTTGAAGAACAATAAATTAAATCAAACTAATAAATAATTTGTAAATTGATAAAATATAAAGCATAAATTCGGTAACGTGACTCCTCTTTGTTTCCGACCCCGGTGGCGCAATGGTTAGCTCGTTTCATTACGGATCCCGGGGTTGTAGGTTCGAGCCCCACATAGAGCATGGAGTGGTGTAAATAGTCGGTAGATGGAACGACGATGACTAACTGTAATGTGGGTTGCAGGTGAAACTGTAAACACATTTTCAGGGTGGATGCGAGTTCTGTTGAGGACCGTGCTTCGGAGGGCAAGTAAAGATGGCGGTCTCGTCAATCAGGCCATAGCAGAGAAAAACGACGTTAAACAGTATAAAACAAACAAAAAACTCTTGTTTGTTAATAAAATAAAAATTATCTCATATATGTTTGGCTTTTTGGGGTTGGGTTGAAAATGTTGCGCTAAATCTTCTTTCTAATCCAACGTGCTTTGTATTCTAAATTACTAGTGGAATAAATCTTATACACATTAAAATATGCAAACAATAGTTAACGTTGGCTACTAAATTGGTTCCAATGAAACATAAAAAACAACATAAACTTTGAACGTTCTGGTTTAGAGCTATTATTACTCGACTGATTTGTGGTAATTTGCGTGGATCAAAATAGACCATTTTTCGAAATAACTATAGGGTATCCACTGATGAGATTATAGTATATTAAAGTACTAGTTCCTTAGAAACTTAGAGTACCATGAACGTCTTAACTATCTTAATCTCCCTGTTCTGCAAGATAGAAGATCTAGAGGTGATATGATCTTTACCTACAGGATTTTTGCTGGTCATTTTAATGAAGAAATGAGTGGCCTGTTGGATGATAATAGAGACCCTCGTTTACGAGGCCATCCCCATATGCTGAAAAGGGAACATTTCAGGACTTCCATCAGGCAAAACTTCTTTTCAAAACGAATCTTTAACGAGTGGAATTCGCTGCCAAGTGATGTGGTAACTGCCCCTAGCGTAAACTCTTTCAAGAACCACTTTGACAAACATATTTCGAACTCTATGCTATAAACTATCATTTTATATTTGTATCTGAGCTATAATAGGTCTTACCTCAGCTCTTAATGTATAATAATAATAATAATAATAATAATAATAATAACATAAGTTTTTAGCGCACGAGTACAAGTTTTCTAAAGTACTAGTGCTCTAAAAACGTGTTATGAAACGAGTGCTTTATACAGTTTTTTCTATTTTGCTCTAAAATTTAAAAATAACTTACATTTAAATTGATGACTGATTTAGAGATTTTTGTTTCTAATTGGTATTACAGTTTTCGCCATGTTTAAAATTCTAAGAACGAATATTATTTTGATATATTTTATAGACATTTCTTCTCTTTTCCACGGCAAGTAACCAAGCCACAATTTTAACAGGGTAAAACATAACCTACACACAAAATTTTGTAAAAAATTAAACTTTAAACCGACGTTCACAATTGCACGGCAAAAGTCAAGAGATAGACTTTTGTCTATTGCGAACACAAAAGAAACAAAAGTAGAGACCTTTTGTGGGCCTATAAGAACACGCAAAATGCGTGTGATTATGAGCTTATAAGAGTCGCAAAATAGAAAAATAATTTTAATATCTTAATCAAAATTATTAAAATATTTGATCAGAATTTTGTCAAATCCTCGTACACTGTAAAAAATTTGGGCAAAATTAAAGAATAATATTTGGATTAAATTGTAAAATTCAAATGATTTAAAACAATTTTTCACTGTTTTTTAATTTTAAATTTTAAAAAAATCTTTATATTTACCCTTTAATTTTATTACGACAACGTAATATTAAAGTTTTAACTTAAAATCAAGAGTCCAAAGTTTAATATAATAAAATAATGAATAATCGATCTTTTTTTACTTTTCTCTGTATTATCACTAATCAAATTTTTTTTATTATTTACCGATTGTTATTTTACTGACACAGAAAAAACGGATTCCTTGAACCAAGGACACGTGTCTTTGTATATTTTCAAAGCCATATTCTCTTGTTTCAAGGCTGGCATTTTCTTGAACCAAAGTCAATGTCCTTGAATTAAGAGCACGGGTTTTGGAATAAAAATCCGCGCTCTTTATTCAAGGACATTGACTTTGGTTCAAGAAAATGCCAGCCTTGAAACAAGAGAATATGGCTTTGCACATATACAAAGACACGTGTCCTTGGTTCCAGGAATCCGTTTTTTCTATGGAATACTAGATCAGGAACACAACAACTACAACTTAAAGTATACCAAACTATAACTGTGATATCATTTACCAAATGTTACAGTATTAACAAACACATGTTGCGTGGGGATCCAAATGTACCAGCACGGTCTCTATGTTAGTATGACAAAATTTTGTATACAATACACACATTGCAGTATCTAATATCACAAGTAAAGTATTAAATACCAATGGTGGCTATATAAATAAAAAATATGTATTAACAACTAACATTCAGTATTAAAAATACAACAAAATTGTGTGTTTAAATTAAGGAACTAAGAACTCTTCTCTCTAGAATAGGCATTTCATTCGTTAAAACTGACAAAAACGTCGGCAATATAAACATTCGTCTGTCTTACTCGCACATCATCAGAGACAACAATACCAGTTACTGGTAATTGTTATTGATCAGGCCTGAATATACCTACTATTTGTTTACAAACAAACCGAGATGTTGGCGACACTTTATTTTAACGGTATGCGTATTCTAGAAAGAAGAGTTATTAGTTCGTTGAATGAAAAAAAAAATAATGGAATTTTGCAGAAAACCAGTGTCTAAAATGAACACGGTTTTAAGTTATACCTATTTGACTATATATTTTAAAATTTTAAGTTCTCATCCTATATTGTTCTTAATACAAGTATAATATACATGGGAATTTGCATAGAGCAAATATGTAATTGTTATACATGATATGGTTATATTCTAGCTACCGTTCGTGACTTGTCAAGTGGACTTAAATAACATTGTAATTGAACTGTTTAATGTTAAAAGGGCATAATCATAGACAAAATAACAAACTGGAATGATTTTTCACCATCTGCGCATACTTCTGCGTCCCAACTAAATGCGTCCTCCATTTTGATTCTAAATGTCCAACATAAATTAAAAAGTATATATTTAATGTTGGTAACACTGTGTAACATTATTTTCTTTGTTAGATATGCGACTTTTTATCTCACTTCAGTACTCAGTAATGTTGCCACAGTTGGTTATATATGTATATCTATATATATATATATATATATATATATATATATATATATATATATATATATATATGAAAAAACTAAATAAATACAGCCTGTTCCAGAACTCGCGTACCGAAATTTAAGAGGTGATTCTACATCCAAAAATATGAAAAAAAGTTTCTATAAATTTTGGTCCGGAAATGAGCCCTAAGGGAGCTACGGCCCTTCGAAGATGACGTATTGAATGGGGAACAAAAAAAAGCACCAATAAAATTTTAATGCTGCAGGGTGATTCTTCATTTAAAACTGAGCAAAAAAGTATTATACACCAAAACACCTAAATTTAATATTAAAGGAGTAATAGCCTTTTAAAAAGTAACGTTTTTGGTGGCACAAAATGTTACTTCCTCTTAATTGCATTTTTTTTTTGATAACGGTTGCTCCTACAGTGTTACACTATATGATATTTTATATGTATTTTTACTCTAGAAATCTATATTTTTTACAACAAATCCAAAAAACATACACATACAGAAAAGTTTGGGGCAAAAATGTTTTAGGCCTCATATATTTTGTCCGTCTGGGCACGCCTCTGGATAAATTAAAAAAATAAATTAACATAAACTTATTGCCCTTATTAATACTAGTATACATGCAAAAGCTCTCCGCTCTAGCTTAAACGGTACCCGAGTTATTAATTAAAAACCTTATTTTTATTATAATTTTAAAGGGCCCTAGATCCCTTAGGGCTCATTTCCGGACCAACCTTTATAGGAACTTTTTTTATATTTTTGGATCTAGAATCACCTCTTAAATTTTGGCATGCCAGTTATGGATCACCCTGTATGTTAAACTTTACATAGAAAAATTTATTTTTTACAGTAATTTAAATATAAAAATATAATTCTTCGCACACACCTCTAATATGAAACTTGAAGTTAATATAACCTCTTTTTTTTAATTTTTGTGTTTTTTTTTTTAATTTTTTGTTTTCCAGTTAAATCTAATTAGGTATATGCTTCTAGTTTTAGGATCAGTCGACTCACAAGACTATTGTTAGATCTCTTGTTAAATTACACTTTTTCTCTCATCGATCAAAGATCTACTCAAAACTGGGCTTCGAACAATAAAGTTACTTTTGTAAAACTGCATGTTAATATTAGATTGTTTTTTATTAAAGTAAATAAAATACATTGTACAGTGCTCTTGTATTTAAGAGGTAGTTGTTTAATAGTATATAGTAAAGGTAGTAATAATATCAAATAACATATCGACTGAAAAAAGATTGAAAAAAAAAGAAAAATCTACCATAGTAGATTATAAATAAATGACATGACTTGACTACATACTGGAGTGTATGTTCTAGTAGGACAGTTCTACACAGTATTACAAATGAAAAATTATGATCTTCATTGCACTGCACGAATTCCTATGTATCTTAAAAGTAAATCCGGTTCTGGTGATGGATCTCTTTATATTTGTGTATAAGCTAGATCGACACAAGTATGTCCTTTTAACACAAAATGATTCAATTATCATAACACGATAATGTTTGCTTTATACAATATTCAGAAAACAAACATTGCATAAGTGATAAGCATTTTAGCATTAAATTGATGAAATATTGAGAAAACGTTTTTAACGTTGAATAAACCTGGTTACTGAACAAAAAAGATTAAGTGTATTTAAATACATCTGGATCCTTTTTAATCCTTATATCGGTGGTTGAAAAAATAATAATTTTTCAAACATTAAATATTTAAATTTTGGCCATAGGGACTAACACAGAAAAAATAAATAAAAGTTCTCTACCTCAGTTTACTATTTACCTTGGTAATAAATGAAACCCAATAAACAATAACAAGCGGTGAACATACAGAGCGGTTCAAAAGTCACCCCCCCCCCTCTTAACTTTTGAACCAGTTGAGATATCGACTTCAAATTTGGAACTTTTAAATAAGACAACTTAAACTATCTTTTAGCATATATTTAATACGTTTAGCTCTTATGTGGGCAGGGGGGCATGGGGGCACATTTTTTTAAATAGAAAATTCCATTATTGGAATCGGAATTGGAATCACATAGGTAGAGAGGCTATAGTAGGTATTAGATAAAGACAAAAAAAAACATTAGTTGTGTAAAATTTAGTCCGCCATTTTTACCTTTTAAACGTCAAAATTTTTAAACAAAAACAAAACCTCAAAAAGGTTTTTCACATTTTTACAAGTATTTATAAAACAAGTCATTTTTAAGTTAAACAAAATAAAACTATAAAGTCACGCAAATACCACAAACAACGCCACAAACAAAATATCACCAATTATTCGATTTCATTACAAAATGACATAGTGCAGCGTTGTCGGACCTCCTACCCATGTAAATTTACGTTTGCTTGCATTTAAACGGCTTGAATGTAAATTTATGCTGTCTTTTAGTGTTCTTATTAAAATTTGTAGCAAAATATTGGAAATTTATTGGTTTTTATAATTAAAAATTATACGGTTAAAATATTGTTGGCAACGTAGAACCGCCATTTTTACCGTTTAGATGTCAATTTTCTATCTATTGTTATTACGCAGCGCAGAACCTATGTGATTAGAATACATCTATTTCAAAATACTCCTTATAAAAATCTGTAAATCTGTTTGAATATCTAAACCGTAGATGGGTTAAATATGAAATTAAAAATTAAATCCTTAATTTGTAATTTTATTTTATCCCAACTGATAAGTTAAATCTCCGTGATTTTCAACTATCCAAACTAATTTAAGAGGATTACCTAAATTTATAATCTAGGTAAAATACACATTTGAGAATTTAGTTTTAAATAATTTAAAAGTCAGCTAGAGTTTAATTTAAAAATTATTGTTAAGTTATTAAGTTTTTTTAAATAATCTTCCAAATTTGTTTTCTTAATGAGACAGGCTTTCACTTCCAAGCCAGACCAAGTCACAGAAAAAAGTTTGGGACAAAAAACTAATAAGGCCCCCCAGTTTCGCACCTGTTTAAAATAAGTACATGGAGTTAGCATACGAAGATGGGCTTATTAAGGTTAGTTTCCATTTAAAACCTCGTTTCTGTACCTCAAAGAGTTCCTGAGTTATTAGATAAAAACCGAATTTTTTAGACACTTTCAAAGGGGCTTAGCTCCTTTACGACGCATTTTTAGACATGTGTTTATAAGAACATTTTTTCGTATTTTCCTATTTAGAATCACCCCTTAAAATTAATAATATCATTTACTGGACATCCTGTATAGTATGGGTTTTTAATAGATTTGAAAATGAATAGTTTTTATTAAAATGCTATGTTGCGTAGTAAAAGTCGCCCTGTTTAAAATAAGTACATGAAGGTAGCATACGAAGATGGGCCTTATTAAGGTTAGTTTACATTTAAGACCTCGTTGCTATACCTCAAAGCATTCCTGAGTTATTAGATTAAAACCGAATTTTTAGCCATTTTCAAAGGGGCTTAGCTCCTTTGCGACTCATTTTTATACATGTGTTTATAGGAACTTTTTTTCATATTTTCCTATGTAGAATCACCCCTTAAAATTAATGACATCATTTACTGGACATCCTGTATAGTATGGGTTGTTAATAGATTTGAAAATGAATAGTTTTCATTAAAATGCTATGTTACGTAGTAAAAGTCGCCCTGTTTAAAATAAGTACATGAAGGTAGCATACGAAGAAGGTTAGTTTACATTTAAAACCTCGTTGCTGTACCTCAAAGCGTTCCTGAGTTATTAGATAAAAGATGATTTTTTTAGCCACTTTCAAAGGGGCTTAGCTCCTTTACGACGCATTTTTAGACATGTGTTTATAGGAACTTTTTTTTATATTTTCCTATATAGAATCACCCCTTAAAATTAACGACATCATTTACTGGACATCCTGTATAGTATGGGTTTTTAATAGATTTGAAAATGAATAGTTTTTATTAAAATGCTATGTAGCTTAGTAAAAGTCGCCCTGTTTAAAATAAGTACATGAAGGTAGCATACGAAGATGGGCCTTATTAAGGTTAGTTTACATTTAAAACCTCGTTGCTGTATCTCAAAGCGTTCCTGAGTTATTAGATAAAAACCGAATTCTTTAGCCACTTTCATAGGGGCTTAGCTCCTTTACGACGCATTTTTATACATGTATTTATAGGAACTTTTTTTCATATTTTCCTATGTAGAATCCAAATCCAAACCCCTTAAAATTAATAACATCATTTACTGGACATCCTGTATAGTATGGGTTTTTAATAGATTTGAAAATGAATAGTTTTTATTAAAATGCTATGTAGCGTAGTAAAAATCGCTTTTATGACATCGCGTATATTTTATATTCAATTCAACGGATTTATTTTATATGCTATTACAATGGTTTAAACGCCTAATATACAAAATAAAATATAAAATATCTATAAAGCTATAAAAAATGTATATATTGGAAACAAATCGAACAAATAAATATACACAAAGCTATTATTAAAACAGCTAGCGTGGCAACACTTTTTTTAGGAGTAAAAATACCAGATAAAAATGGGTAAATTTTAATAAATTTAAAAATAATCAAAAAAAAAAAAATTAAACATGAAAACTAGGGTTACTTCATCTTAGTCTTACTCTGTTCGTTCGTTCTCTTTCGTTACTTTTCGGTTTTTGGACTTGGCTTTTTTCCTTTTAAATCCTCTTATATTATTACTAAGATAATACATAATTTTCTTAGCTTAGTATTTTGTTTAATAGATAAGTATATTTTTTAGATTTTTAATGGGAATTAGGGTTTTAAATCTTACTTATAAAACCTTATTTATAAAATTCTATTCTACCGACACCTGTCTAAATCAATAAATTTACATTTTTAAATCAATGTAATAGGGTTGCCGTCTTGAGTTAATGAAGGCTTCTACATATATTTTTTTAAGCTCCGGCACCGGAACCTTATAAAATAAAATTCCAAATATCGTATCCCTAAGTTTAAGGGGTAAAGAGGGGAAATTTTCGATTTTCATTTGTTGTGTACCGCTACCCGAAAGGAAGAAAAAACGAAAACCAGAGCAAAAACAGACTAAGTACAGATGAAGTGACCCTAATGAAAACACTTTACTGCGTGTTACTTTTCCCAATGCAACTCTTGCGTAAGTAAAAAATTAAGGAAAATTTATATTGTTTTTTTTTCTTAACGTTTTATATCTTTACTCAAAGTGCAAAAGGTCGTATGTCAAAATTGTACTTATTGTTTTATTGTGGATCTAAATTGTGGTATTTTAATAAAACGCCACAATTCAGTAGGGTCTCTGAATAGAGGCGCCATTAAACTTTACACTGTGTAAAGTGTGAAGTTTAATTTCATTTCACTTAGTTTTCCTACAATTTAGTACAAAAAAGTAAAATTTTGACATACAACCCTTTGCACTGTGAGAGACGATATGCAAAAAGGATAATTTTCGCAAAAAAATCTCTGCCTTGATAACGCTTTAAGCTAAAGACTTTAAAGAGCTTAGCAGGGTAAGCAGGTAAAAAGTGCCCCAGCCCGATTTGAGCTGAGTATTTGTGCAAAAGTTAGCTCCCATAGAGGTCAGTTAATTCCCAGATTTTCAGCCCCCAACGACCCCCAGGGGGGTCAGAATTAATTGTTTTAGTTCGACATGAATCATTTTTTTCTCCGGTCCTGCTGATCCGATTGACTTCAAATTTGGAAAACATAATAAGGACTATAGGGATAGTATACAAAAAAAATATTGTCGATTTGCGACTATTCTAACCTATAAAAAAAATCACTTGTATTTTTTGAAGGGCCGAAGAGGCCCATTTTTGGCCGAACACACCCGCCATTTTTTTTATGTTATGTATTCGTATTCGATCTAAAACATATCAAAAATTTAATTTTTTTCATGTGGTAGAACAGTGTCAAAAAAAATAAAAACTGCGTCAGGTACGCATTTGTAGTAGTATAGAATTAAGAATATTATTTGGAATAATCGAATTTTTATTTAATATAAATAGGTTCAAAAATAAATATTGAAAATAAATAACAAAAAATGTTTATTCTAAGAAACCAAGCAAAATTAAAATCATAGTCAATTGAGGATCATAAAAATTAAAGTGTAAAGTATATATATAGGGTGTATTTGAAATAGCGTAGGAAATTTTAACAGGTGATTCTACATGATAAAATATGACAAAAAGTTCCTATAAATATATGTCTAAGAATGCGTCATAAGGGAGCTACGCCCCTTTGAAATTGGCTAAAAAAATCGGTTTTTATTTTATAACTCAGGAACCCTTTGAGATATATCAACGAGGTTTTGCACGTCAACTAATCCTACCAATGCCCGTTTTTATGTGTTATTTTCATGTACTTATTTCAACCAGGGGTGTGCGAAACGGGGGGGGGGTCTTATCAGTTTTTTGTCCCAAACTTTTTTCTGTGTAACTTTTTTGCAATTCTATTTTCGAAATATGATTCCTCAGGTCAAAATACATAAAAAAGGTACTTTTGTTGTAATACTGTAGGATTAACCGTTTTCGAGAAAAGTTCATTTGAAGGTGAAATTTCACGGTTCGAGGACTTTTAAAAAATTAAATACTAAAATGTCGAAAACCAAAGTTTTAATGATGCAATGTTATTCTACATCAAAAACTAAGAAAAAAAGTTTCCATACATGTAGGTTGAAAAAACGCTTTTAAAGCTACCATAGCCCTTTAAAAATGGTGCATGTTTAGGAGATCATAGCTCCATTAGGATTGATTTTTGGAAGTACCTGTATATGAGGTTTTTTTCTTAGTTTTTAATGTACATTCGCCCTGCATCATTAAAATTTTGGTTTTCAACATTTTAGTATTTAATTTTTCGTCCTCGAACCGTGAAATTTCACCTTGAAATGAATTTTTATCGAAAACGGTTATTCCTACAGTATTACAACAAGAGTATCTTTTTTATGTATTTTGACCTGAGGAATCATATTTCAAAAATAAAATTGCAAAAAAGTTACACAGAAAAAAGTTTGGGACAAAAAACCGATAAGTCCCCCCCGTTTCGCACACCCCTGGTTGAAATAAGTACATGAAAATAACACATAAAAACGGGCCTTGGTAGGATTAGTTGACGTGCAAAACCTCGTTGATATATCTTAAAGGTTTCCTGAGTTATTAAATGAAAACCGATTTTTTTAGCCAATTTCAAAGGGGCGTAGCTCCCTTATGACGCATTCTTAGACATATATTTATAGGAACTTTTTGTCATATTTTATCATGTAGAAAATTTCCTACGCTATTTCAAATACACCCTATATATACTTTACACTTTAATTTTTATGATCCTCAATTGACTATGATTTTAATTTTGCTTGGTTTCTTAGAATAAACATTTTTTGTTATTTATTTTCAATATTTATTTTTGAACCTATTTATATTAAATAAAAATTCGATTATTCCAAATAATATTCTTAATTCTATACTACTACAAATGCGTACCTGACGCAGTTTTTATTTTTTTTGACACTGTTCTACCTCATGAAAAAAATTAAATTTTTGATATGTTTTAGATCGAATACGAATACATAACATAAAAAAAAATGGCGGGTGTGTTCGGCCAAAAATGGGCCTTTTCGGCCCTTCAAAAAATACAAGTGATTTTTTTTATAGGTTAGAATAGTCGCAAATCGACAATATTTTTTTTGTATACTATCCCTATAGTCCTTATTATGTTTTCCAAATTTGAAGTCAATCGGATCAGCAGGACCGGAGAAAAAAATGATTCATGTCGAACTAAAAAAATTAATTCTGACCCCCCTGGGCGTCGTTGGGGGCTGAAAATCTGGAAATCAACTGAACCTTATGGGAGCTAACTTTTGCACAAATACTCAGCTCAAATCGGGCTGGGGCACTTTTTACCTGCTTACCCTGCTAAGCTCTTTGATACTTGCTTCTGAACCAAAGTTCGAAAAAAAAATAAAAAAAAAATCCAGAAAAATAAATAATTTATGACAATTTTTTTTTCAGAAAACAAAAATTTTGGGTGACACACATATCTACTAGGATACCATGGCGGAACAAAGCACTAACTAAATTTTATTTAATATTTTTTTCGAAAATTAGCTTTTAGTTTAATTATTGCGAATAAATATTATTTAATTGCCTATTATTATTAATAGTAATAAACCTCATAATAAATTTTATTTGCAATAAACAAACTTATAAGCTGAATTACAGAAAAAAATATTAAATTAATTTAGATTGGTGCTTTGTTCCGCCAGGGTATCCTAGTTCTAATTAAAAAAATGTAAAAGTATATGAAAATGAGTAGAGATGTGTGTGAGTAGAGATGTGTGTGAGTAGAGATGTGTGTGAGTAGAGATATGTGTGAGTAGAGATGTGTTTGAGTAGAGTTGTGTGTGAGTAGAGATGTGTGTGAGTAGAGATGTGTGTGAGTAGAGATGTGCGTGAGTAGAGATGTGTGTGAGTAGTGATGTGCGTGAGTAGAGATGTGTGTCACCCAAAAGTTTTTATTTTTAAAAAATTAAGATTGAACTTTAGAAAAAAGTATTTTTTGTAGGTAGAAATACTTTGATTTTATACTAAAAAAATCCTGTCCCTGATTGGTCTGTCTGTCCGAAAAAATTCCGACCACGAACAAAAAGTATTATTTTGTAAGCAGCTGCATTTTTAATGTTTTCAGGATGAAATTTTCATACATTCCAACCGTTGCATTCGCCTTCTTTTTGGGCCTTGCCCTAGAAGAAAAAAACGTGAACGCAAGCCCCACTCCCGAAACAACAATCGCTCCGAAGCCACAATCCCCGGTGCCTCAACAGCAGCAACAAATGCAACAGCAACAGCAAATCCAACAGCAGCAGCTTCAACAGCTTCAACAGCAGCAACCAGTTTATCAGGCAGTTAGTCCTGCATACGTTCCTCATTCCACATATCCATATGCTGATGGGTATGGAGGTTACTTTTACCCACCTCCTCCTCAGCCATCGTATCCTATTCAGCCCAACTATATGACATCTTTAATTCAAGCTACTCAGGTTAGTTAAATTACTTTTTAGACGGTTTTTCTCGAAAGTTTATTTTTTCGTTACCAATTTTTTGAGAGACAGGATTCAATTTCATACGCATGTACGGAAAGTAAAATAAAAGACAGATGTCGACATCTAGACATATCTAGAAGCTCCTTCCCGGAAGTGCTCTTTTGGTTCATCTGTTAGTAAGCAATGTACATTTTAGTCTAAGAGCTGGTGACTATGTTCATTTAATTATTTCTCCCGGCTGTATTTTATATAATACATACATATTATGCCTTATAGTTATTTAAGTATTAAGGGCAGAATTATACTGGTTGAGAATTATTTTGGAGATTGAGCCGAAGTCGAAATCTCTAATAGTATACGAAACCGGTAAAGCCCTTAATGGCCGTGATGCTTATTACGTTTTTTGCACGATCCAACAAAATAAACATGAATAAGATTTATACAAGTAAAATTTATTTTATTCTAAAGAAGTCAGTATCTTTCATAAAATTTAACCCTAACAACTGGTTGCTACGTATAATAAACAATGCTAAATTCCCAATTTTGTTTGTCCTGTGTGCGGATTAATATCTTTGTAAAATAAACATTTTACATAGTTGCTAGAGAATTTTGAAGATCTCGAACCAGCTTGTCAAATTTTCTTTATTGCAGTTTTCTGGTTAACAGCAGAAATCTCTGTTAAGAGTAAATGACTATATTTTTTTTGTAGACCGGTGTAATTAGGTTAGAATTTGTCTTTCGATCCACTTAAGTTCGTTCTCCCTACAGCAACCACATTTGGCAATGTTTTTCGGATATTCCATATCTTGTATACAGTCAGTTAGAGATTTGGCCAGACAAACCGACATTTTTTAACAGACTTTTTTTTACATATGTGTTGTTATTCTTAAAATTGCCCATAAAGGTGCAAATTATACAAATTTATTGACTTGTTCTAGAATTTCTAGGCTACATGGGTCTCATTTGATTGTAGTTTCTGTTGAAAACAGATCCCAATTTCCTAGTCAAAGTTTCTACTGTCACGTCGGTTTGTTGTAATACTCCTCGCAGTGTTACCACCAGAATAGTATATTCTATAACTAGTATGGAATAGACAATATTCCGAGCTAGTGGAAAGTTTGGACGTTTGCGCGAGCGCGGAATGAATATTCCATACGTGTTGTAGACTGTACTTTTTCTTCGACTGCAAATATGAAACACTGTATGGCTTTAAACTGCGGACTGCGGACTGCGTTAACAACAATGTTTTTTGTGGCTAGACATTGCAAATGCAACAAAACACATATTTTTTGTTAAAGCAATTAATGTTATTTAATAATTTTATCAAATCAGTACTTAAAAAAGATTTTTATTTAATTTTAGCACTTATTTACAAATTATAATGCAAAAATTGAAGGTTATGTCAGATAGTTGTGACATATATCAGGTTTAAATATTAACCAATAGATTTAATTTTTTGAACTAAATTGATAAACAACTGGTCAAATATTAAGAAAAACTAATAAAGTTTATGTAATTTTAAAGCAAAACTTTAAATTGCATTAAATTATTCAATATTACATGGTAAAATATATATATTTTGGCTAATTTTGCTACAGTTTTCTTTGCTTTTACAAACAAGAGATGGCACTACATGTGCTCATACTAACACTTGATACTGAATATTCATACCATATCTAGAGCTAAAATGGATTCATTATGTGTTTGAAAAGTGTGTGTATTTGCGTACATTCTAAAGCAGTCGTAGAAAAATGGATATTTTTGTAAAAGAGACTCAAGTCAAATTTGTGAGGCTCCTAAGGAAAATACACTGCACAGTTAAAAAAGCTTAACAAAATCTATCAATTATTTTTTTTTAAACAAATTTTTCATTTAATCTAAAAATTGAAAAAAATTAAAACTTAAAATAGTCAAGTTTTACATAGATGACTTTCACAATAAAATTAAATAGTTGTTCTTACCTCTCCTTTTTTTTTTTTAGTTTTTGTTTTTAATTATACTAAGCCTAGAGAAAAGAGTATAAAATGAACCTTATTAAGATTAGTTTAGTAGTAGTAGTAAGGGTGGGGAGGCTACAAGCCAGGCAACTAGGCCATTATGGCCAGCCCCGAGCTGTCCCAGCCACACATCTACCCTACTCCCTGCCTAAACCTGCCGGACCTCCTTATAAAGGTCGCGATATCTGTCCAGGCAAGGGTACGCAACTCCTCTCTTCGGAGAGTTGCCACTCCGAAGATCTCCTGTCGTATTCTGCCGAACAGATCGCATTGTCCTAGGAAATGGAAGGACGATTCTTCGTCTATCCCGCAACCCGAACAGACGGGGTCGTTACCAACCTTCATCTTGAACAGGTGCCTTCCTAGTCCACAGTGACCCGTGAGGATCCCTGTGAGTTGGCTGATCGTGGCTCGGCTTCTTCCTAGTAGCCACGCGGTTTTTGACTTGCTTGGACCGGAAAGGAAGTCCTTTGCCTGTCTGCAGTTCGTGACCGTTGACCAGCTTTCCCTTAGTTTTTCTCCAGCCCACGTGTTGAGGGCTGATGTGACTTGTTTCCTTGTAATACCAAGCATGGGTTCGGGTCCCATGCACGGAGTTTCGGCTCCGAGCCTGGCAAGTTCGTCTGCCTTCTCGTTGCCTGGTATCCCGCTGTGTCCAGGGACCCATACAAGGTGGACTCTTTTGTTCCTCGCTAGCTCCTCCAGGGCTTTTATGCATTCCTGCACAAGACTGGATCTTGTGCCGGGTGCACTGAGAGCCTTGAGGGCTGCTTGGCTGTCGGAGCAGATGTATACATCTGATCCGTTACTCCCTAGAACCTCTTCGCATCTTGCCACTTCCTGTATCGCAAAGACTTCCGCTTGGAATACCGTGGGGTACCTGCCGAGCGAATAGCTCTTTTGAACCCCCGTGTCTTGTACAAAGAAGCCTGCGCCCGAGCTTTGCGTGCTTTCCATCCGGGAGCCGTCTGTATAGTACACTGTTGCGTTTTGGGCAAAATTAACTTCCTTGTTCTCCCACTCGTGTTTTGTTGGTATAGTGAGAGAGAATGCTCTGTCAAACCTTAATCGGTCTTCCGCCTCTATCACCTTGATGCTGCTGATAGGTAACTCTACTCTGGCAACATCGGCGATTTTTGTATGTCCGTAGACTGCCCCTTCACCCAGCCAGCATCCGACATCTCTCATTCTAAGGTAGCTAGCCATTGCCTCCCTCCTTATCCAGGACGGAAGCGTTGGCAGCCTCAGTAGAACTTCCAGTGCTGATGTGGGGGTCCTACTACTACTACTAAGATTAGTTTACATGCAAAACCTCGTTGCTATATCTTAAAGGGATCCTAAGTTTTTAAATAAAAACCGATTTTTTTTTGCCAATTTTAAAGGCTCCCTTACGACGCATTTTTAGACATATTTTTATAGCAACTTTTTGTCATATTTTATGATGTAGAATCACCCCTTAAAATGTCGAACCCTGTTTTAAATACACCCTATATACAAATTTTCAATTTTTTTTTTTAATATTCTAATTTTAAGAAAGTTATCTATCTGTAGTTAAAATTAAATGGACAGGAAACAGTGAATAGTACCATTTCATCCTTTTTGGGGATCATCAGCACTGTGTATCCTGTATGTTGCTAATATTCAAATAAAACGTTAGATAGATATAAAAGCATGGTTCCATCTATTGATGTGGTCACTGTTATCTGTTCACTTGTTCCCAAAAGGCAAATCGCCACAATTTAGGGTGTACAGTAACGTGCATTCAAAATGCCACGGACCTAAACCATTATATGAACCTTTAGCCGGTTAAGAAGAGTTAAATAAGTTAAGAATTGACAGTCTATAAAAATATATACTGCACGTTTGTCGGTTAATAACCGAAAAATATATATTATATGAACCTTAACCGGCTAAAGGTTCATATAATGGTTTAGGTCCGTGGCATTTTGAATGCACGTTACTGTACACCCTAAATTGTGGCGATTTGCCTTTTGGGAACAAGTGAACAGATAACAGTGACCACATCAATAGATGGAACCATGCTTTTATATCTATCTAACGTTTTATTTGAATATTAGCAACATACAGGATACACAGTGCTGATGATCCCCAAAAAGGATGAAATGGTACTATTCACTGTTTCCTGTCCATTTAATTTTAACGACAGATAGATAACTTTCTTATATATATTTTTCGGTTATTAACCGACAAACGTGCAGTATATATTTTTATAGACTGTCAATTCTTAACTTATTTTATTCTAATTTTACCCAAATGGAATGAAATAGGATAATATACCTTGAAATATGATAGTATACCTTAAAATCCGAAGCAATAGGTAACTTTGCATGTTTTCATTATGTTGCTTAGTCGCTATAATTAAACTAAAGTTAATTAATTAGTTCACGTTGAATTCACCTGAGTTGCGGGCAACATACATTTACTACAATCATTTATTTTTTGAACTAACTATACACGGTGTATTTGAAATAGGGTCGGAAATATTAACAAATGATTCTACATCATAAAATATGACAAAAATTTCCTATAAACATATGTCTAAAAATGCGTCATAAGGGAGCTACGCCTCTTTGAAAGTGGCTAAAAAGAATCGGTTTTTATTTAATAACTCAGGAACCCTTTGAGATATATCAACGAGGTTTTGCACGTCTACTAATCCTACCAAGGCCCGTTTTATGTGTTATTTTCATGTACTTATTTCAACCAGGGGTGTGCGAAACGGGGGGGCCTTATCAGTTTTTTGTCCCAAACTTTTTTCTGTGTAACTTTTTTGTAATTTTATTTTTGAAATATGATTTCCCAGGTCAAAATACATATAAAAGGTACTCTTGTTGTAATACTGTAGGATTAACCGTTTTCGAGAAAAATTCATTTCCACGGTTCGAGGACGAAAAATTAAATAATAAAATGTCGAAAATCAAAATTTTAATGATGCTATGTTATTCTACATCAAAAACTAAGAAAAAAAGTTTCCATATATGTAGGTCGAAAAAACGCTTTTAAAGCTACCATAGCCCTTTAAAAATGGTGCATATTTAGGAGACCATAGCTCCATTAGGATTCATTTTTGGAAGTACCTGTATATGAGGTTTTTTTCTTAGTTTTTAATGTACATTCGCCCCACATCATTAAAATTTTGGTTTTCAACATTTTAGTATTTAATTTTTCGTCCTCAAACCGTGGAATTTCAACTTCAAATGAATTTTTCTCGAAAACGGTTAATCCTACAGTATTACAACAAGAGTACCTTTTTTATGTATTTTGACCTGGGAAATTATATTTCAAAAATAAAATTGCAAAAAAGTTACACAGAAAAAAGTTTGGGACAAAAAACTGATAAGGCTCCCCCGTTTCGCACACCCCTGGTTTAAATAAGTACGTGAAAATAACATACAAAGATGGGCCTTATTAGGATTAATTCACGTGCAAAACCTCGTTAATATATCTCAAAGGGTTCCTGAGTTATTCAATAAAAACCGATTTTTTTAGCCAATTTCAAAGGGGCGTAGCTCCCTTATGACGCATTTTTAGACATATGTTTATAGGAACTTTTTGCCATATTTTATCATGTAGAATCACGTTAAAATTTCCGACCCTATTTCAAATACACCCTGTATAGCAACATATGCATTTATTTTTGTTCCTTAAAATACTACTTTCTTTTGTATATTTGAGACCCATTTAGTTATTAAATGCAAGGTTGTTGTATTAATTATAATAATGTCATGTCAGGTTTTATTGTAATAATTTGTATTTAATAACATTTTAGGGCTTCCAAACATAAATAAAAAAAGTCCAAACGTTCAAGTATTACGTAACGCAAATTTATATCATTTTGCACCCCCCCCTGTAACGCTATTTTCCTATTCCATTAACATGGGCGTAACACTCCAAAATGACCCCCCCCCCTAGGAGCGTTACGTAATACTTGAACGTTTCCTTACTGTACAAGTAAAGCAAAACCGTGACAACATTAATATGTTTTAAGCCTCCAGTTACGAGACACGGTTCCAATCCCCTACCCCTATTGTAAGAGTCACATAATTTTGGGACACTTTTTCGTAGCGGTTCCATGGGACAGTTTTTGTTAACGGTTCTAGCCCTCTATCACTTTTATTGGTGGTTGAAAAATAAATCTATATATTACTCAGGTACTTAATAGTATAAAGAAATTGCACTGCTCTATTACATAATTTTCACAGTCAATGAGAAAATTCCTAACAAAATGTCATATAGCTGCTATTTCACGCTTTTTTGCGATCATCAGAGCATATATTTGTATGGATGTATTGGCACCGACTGTTTAAAATTTAAAAATACTTATAAAAGTAAGTATATCTGTATCGAGAGCGTACAAATGGTGGTGCCATCTAATATTTGCACAAAAGTACTACATCAGATGTTGGCAGAGCTGTAATCTAATAAGAATTATCTATATCTAGATACACAGGCTGACAAAAAAATTTTCATCAGTGAGCATATATTCTGTAGTAGAGCAGTGCTATTTCTTTATAGATTTAAATTTGCCGTCTATGAGGCACCAAACTTTATTTTCATTTGTACTTAATAGTTATAAACAAAAAAAAGTCTGTCTAAATATAAAGTAGTCGCCATTTGAACTGGAACACCTCAAAAATTTGGTCTAAAAAAATGATATAATTTTAGAACGCCTTATAAGCTTAATATTTTCTTAAAATTCTTTTTTGCCTTTTTTCCGAAATTTAACGATATTTTGCCTGTGTGTGTGGACCAGATGTTGACCAGCAAAGATAACTCCTAAATTTTTAACATCCCATGTATTATTCGATCGTCCGTAGCTCCACTGACCTATTTAGTGACTAGATTCACTCATGATGCAGTTTTGAAACAAATAAATTATATATAAAGCGAGCAACCACATTGCATGTTTTGTTAATTTTGCTTTTAAGCTCAAAAGGTAACGCAGAAAATGCTACTAACAGCTAATATTTTAATATTTTGTGCATCACAAGACTAACTAGTATTAGAGGAAAGTCGCCTAATTTCGGATACCATTTACAATGTATTCAATATTTAATACTCGGTATTACTTTTTGATATTTTTTTATATAACCAGATACAACTTATTATAGCGAACCATGATTTATTATAAAAGCAATTTTATTACAGTTTATTTTTTCCAAAAAACACGGTTAAAAAAAATCAGCGCATTTGTGTGCATTTGAAAAAGGGCTCCTAATTTCGGACATATCCGAAAAAAATTTTTCAAGAGTAGATCTGGATTCCATTGCTTATGTTTCTTGTTATTCCTTCACATTTAAGACGTAATTTAATCATTAAGCGATTTTCTACGAAATACTATAGGAACTATAATTTTAGATTCCCAATTTCGAATATCTTAGTATCTTAGGTAATTTTCGTTTTTTCAAAATTGTTTATCTTAGTTTGTTGTATCATTATAAAAAAAATAATTAATGGTTGGTTATCCTGAATAATAATTACCTTGCGGATATCCGAAATTGGGAATCAAATGCACAAAAATGGTCTATCCGAAATTAGGCAACTTTCTGCTTTTTAGATTAGAAATTTGTAGAATGTTTACGTTTTCAAATTGCTTAATTATAAATAGTGGATCAACTTAACTAACATCATAACTTACCCAAGACAGAATCACGAACTTTTATAACAATTATTTATAAAATAAACAAGCATAATAATGCAACTGAGCACAAAACTGCCATTTGAAATATAAACGATTTGTGCTGCCATTTAAAGGGGAGAAGCTCTAGCGTTATCATATTACAGGACGGATATAGTTTGACTTTTGGCTTCCCATAAAAGTAGGTTTCTGTTTACCTTTGCAGACAGTATCTTAAATACACTACTATCCGAAATTTGGAAACCATCCGAAATTAGGCGCATTTCCTCTACACTGTAAAAAATAGGGTTAAATTAATAGTTTAGTTATTAGTATTAAGATTAAATTTACGTGACATTTAACTGAATTCTAAAATTTAACCTGAGGATGTCCGCGCCGATCCAGGCGCGACGGATTCAGCTGCTATTTTTTTATGTGAAGTTTATTTAAAAACGTATCGTTTCGAAAAAATTATTTTTTAAAATTTTTTTAAAATTTTCAAATTTGTCAAGAATTTAACATTGACTTACAATAACTCAAAAACTTTTCAACCTAGAAACCTGCAGTTTTCACCATTAAAAAAATCATATATTTTTCTATAGATTTGCATAAAATTAATTTTGTTAGTTTTTTTTTTGTTTTTTAAGATAGCGGCAAAAAAAATAAACTAGCTTTTTAACCGAATTCCAAAAAATGATAACTATCCCACAAAATGAAATTTTTGAAGCATACTTTTTTCTGACATAACCTAACTTAAAGCATTTTTTCTCATGATTCTGAATCTTTTTTCAGATTTGGGCTACACAGTTTTTATATTCAGGGTGTTTTAGAAAAACAAAACACCTTTTTTAAATGATTGTAGAATTTGCTTTTATGAATATTTTATAATCAAATTCAGGTCACTTATAAAAAAAGAATGTGCTTTTAAGACGTTGGAAGATTTTTTTAAATATCGACATCCATTTTTTTACTCTCATCTCATTTTTTTTGCTGTCAAATTTTCAAAAGATGTTTTTTTTTAACGTAATGGGAATTAAAACGTTCTGCATTTACCTGGATGTATTGTGTTTTTTAAATTTTTAACGGGGTGCTTCTATAAGTGGCGCTACATCAATTTTAAGTGCGTTGTATAGGAAATTTTAACACCAATATGACCACCAAAATTTTAAAATGAAACATTTTGAGGTCTCCCCCACATTTGTTCAATGGACTAAGAGTATCCCTGATTTTTTATAATTTTTGAAAAAATGTAGAGGACGCTCACATTTTTTAAAAAGGTGTCTCTTTAGATTTCTTCTTTTTTTTTAAGGTACAAGGATTTTTTAAAATTTTTTTTCAATACGGCACGGTATAAAGGAATAGTAAATGGACAACAAAATACAGCCAGATAAATACAGAATGTTTTAATTACCATTAGGTTAAAAAAATCTATCTTTTGAAAATTCGACAGTAAAAAAAAAAATTTTTCAGTGTAAAAAAAATTAAAGTCGATATTAAAAAAAAATATACTAAAGGCACATCCTTTTTTTATAAGTAACCCAAATTTAATTAAAAAATATTTATTAATGCAAGATCCTCAGACATTTAAAAAAATGTGTTTTCTTCTTAAACACCCTGTATATAAAAACTGTGCCTAAATCTGAAAAATATTTGGAATCAGGAGAAAAAATTTCAGAAAAAAAGTATATTTTCGTTGTGGGACAGTGTTATCAATTTTTTACAAAAAAAGGCAAAAATTTCCCAAAAATGAGTATAAAGTACTTGTTTCACATTACTGTTGCCGCAAGTCAGTGCGCGTGCGCCAAAAAGGTCTATAATAAAACAGCCAACGAACTAATAACTCTTCTCTCTAGAATAGGCATTTCATTCGTTAAAACTGACAAAAACGTAGCCAACATATACATTTGTCTGTTTTACTCGCACATCTTTGTTCTAACAGAGACAACAATAACAGTTACTGGTAATTGTTATTGTTCAGGCCTGAATATACCTACTATTTGTTTACAAACAAACCGAGATGTTGGCGATACTTTATTTTAACGGTATGCCTATTCTAGAAAGAAGAGTTATTAGTTCGTTGGAAACAGCTAATGACTAAAAAAGGTACATCAATACAACTCCAACAACTAGACAGTGTATTTTTCCAACTTAGGTGTGATACACTTCCATGACATCCCTGCTTAAAAAGGACTTTGCCGAAAAATTTACCGCGAAACTTTTACCTCGAAAACATTTACCGCGAAAACATTTACCGCGCAATGATTTAACCGAAACATGTTTCAACGCGAAAAAGTAATTACCGCGGAAAATAATTACCGCGAAAACATTTACCGCGGAAACTATTATCGCGACAATAAAAATCGCGCATACTTTTACGTCGCAATAATATAATCGCGCATACTTTCGCCGCGCAATAATACAATCGCGCTTGAATTTTAATTTAAAAAAATAAACTTAAAATATATTATAATTTTTTGAATGAAACGCCTATTTTCTAATCATAGTTTTATTTTTATTTTTTATCAAAAACAAAACCAAACAAACCAAACCAAACAATTTAATCATATTTATGTTTTTTAAAATACTAAAATTATAACAACAATATAAAGAAATTACATACATATATTTTTAAAAACCAAACCAAACAATTTAGCTATATTACAATTTTATTAATTCTGCACTTATAAAACTGAATTAAACAAATTGGTAATATAATATATTAAACTTGGCGTAGCTAACCAAAAAGTATTATAAAAAAAACGTATTTTTATAATTTAAAATTAGACGCGGAATTTGCTTTGCGTATTAAATATTTTCGCGGCTATTACTTTCGCTATATATTTTTTGGGGTAATTGTATTTCGCTATTAAAACTTTTCGTGGTAATAGTTTTCGCTATTTTTATTTCGCTTTAATATTTTTTCGAGTTAAATTTTTATCTCTGTTAATCCTTTGCGCGGAAAAAAACATTTCGCGGTAATTTTTTCGGCGAATTTTTTCGAAGAAGGCTCCCGTTCCCGCTTAAAAATACTAAAACAAAAATAAAACTGAGAAAATTCACCTTATAATATAAAATAGAAATTTATATTCGACTTCTGCAGACATATCAAGAAAATTAGATATTTATATGACAATGTAACAATAACAGTGCTGATATTTTCTACAATTTCAGTTTTAATTTAAAACATCGTTGCTTTTTGTAACATGATATATATTTTACAAGAAAGTTATTTCGCTTAAACAATATTCTTTTTCTAAATTAAAGTAACACAATATGTCGTAAAGCTAGAAATAAATGTGCCCCACTTTGGCCCTCAGTGTCAAATATTACACAAAGAAGAGAACTTTCAGATTGTGCAGGAAAAGAAACTCATGTGTTTTTATGTTTACAACTCTGTTATTATATCACATATGAAATATATTTATCAATATAAAGACACTTTACACAAAATTGGAGTAATCAAAACAATATTTCTGAGTTATGTAAGCCAGATTTATTTTTTACTTTTCCGTATCATAACGAGGATGCAGACTCAGTGGTAGCAATGATACTGCTGCCAGAGTTATACTCAGATTATATTATTATTAAGCTACGGTTTCCCCCAAAAGTCGCAGTCGCTGACGACTGCGACCGGGTAGCCGCGACCAGGTCGTTACGACCATAACTATTTTCTTCGGTCTCGCCAATCGCCATTCTGTTAGCGTGCCATTTTACAAACAGCTGTTTTTTTTTGCGAGTTTATGCCTTTCAATTAGTATGAATATCTCTAAAAAGTCGGTTATTTTATTGTTTCTGAATTATCAAGCTGAAGAAGAGAATATCCTCCTCTTATTTACATTACATCATTAAGAAAAAAGGGTTAAAGTTGATGAGATGTTTCGGCTGAGAGAGGTGGAGGGATTTCAAGCAATTCTAATTGGATAAAACTGAAAGAAACTTCTCACAGTGCAAAACTACCTGTTTCACCTTCAAATTCGTGACGAATTAGTCGTGCGTCTGCTCCCGGAGCGGTCAAGCGACCGGCGACCAAACGAACGGCGACCGGTAGTTAGTAGTAGCGACTCGGCAGCAGCTAGGAAAACAGGGATATTTAAAATGCATTGGACATGTTCTAACGACTGGGTCGCGGCCATCCGGTCTTTCTCTCATAAAACTTAATTGTTTCTAAACATTTCTGGTCGATCGGGTAACGATCGGGTAATTTGTTCTTGATTTTTTGTCTTTACAAAAAGCGTGACAGAACGCGTCTGTCCGGACGGACGGAGATTTTTAAAGTTACTTTATTTTGATATTTTTAGCTTTTAAAATGTGGTAAGGGTGCATGAAAGGTGATTATTTTAAATAGAAAGGAGGGTCGTGTGATGTATCACTTTATAGCAAATCAAATTCTGTATTTTATTATATGGTTAAAAGTTATATGTATAATTTTTATTTTTATTTTTTTTAGGTTTTAATTTTTTTTCCTAAAAAATTCGATTTTTTGAGTTTTTCTTGAAGATTTTGTAAAATTAATTATGTAAAAAGTATACTTTACTTTTTTGAATGAAATTAACCACTTTTCAAAAATTGCTTGTTTTTTTAAGAAATTCCCATTTTCTATCCTATTTTAAATAAAAAGTTCAAACCACCAAAAATGTCTAACTAAAAAAAAAGACATAGTTAAATACAAAATTTTATAAGCTTTGAAATGATGTATCACACGAGCCCCATTTCTATTAAAAAAAATACCCTTCATGCCCCCTGCCCACATTTTAAAAGCTGAACACATCAAACATATCCAAAAAGATAGCTTAAGTTGTCTTATTTAAGTGTTATAAATTTTAACTCGATATCTCTACTCGTTCAACAGTTAAGGGGGGTGTCGTTTGGACAGCGCTGTATAGCAATTTAAAGATTTTGTCACTCGTCTAAAAAGGGTATCCGTTTCAAATTGTTTTAGTTAGAGTGACTGGAGGCAAAAAGTTATAAAAATTAACGCGTTTCTTCCGTTTTCAACAGCATATCAATGGCCAAAAAACTGTAGGACACCCTGTGTTTTAAATAAATATTTTTGCAGGGCAATTTGCACGACGTGCTTTCATTTAAATGAGAATTTTATTACGCCTGTATATATAATAAATATTATTAAAGTTTTATTTATGATAGTAAACATGAACAGTTTTTATACTCCTCACAGCTCTTGAAATGAAAGAGTATTATACGACGGTATTGAAATTTTCAAAATCAAAAAAAATTACAGTACATAAAAAAAATATCAAATTCTGAACAACAAAATCCGTCCGTCCGTTCGTTCGTATGTGGGACTCGTTTTTTGGGAGTATGCTCAACTCAAGAACGGAATGTCCGATCGATAAAAAAGTTTCAGAAAAAATTAAGTTCTATTAGAGAAGGAACCAACCCTGTTGTTAAAAAAAATAATTCAAAATTAAAAATCTTGTAACTTTTTAAAATAAGGTGGGTGAGCCAAATATTGCCATATTAAGACATTTTATTTTTTACTGCATTCAAACTTATTTGTAATCAGCTGAAAAAATTGACCCCCTCCCCCCTGTGTAACAAACTGTCACATTTACCAACACCCCCCCCCCTCCGCCTGTGTAACGCGTACCAATATAAAAATTTGTATTTTTTTCTATATATCTTGATACAGAATTCCGCATAATGCAAGACGGTAAAAAGACATTGTAAAAATAATACATATTTATTATAATAATACATATAGCACTTAATGTACTTAAACGAAAAAATCACTTAAACTTTAAAAAAATATTCATAATCAATATCAGACAGGGAAAAAATACTAGGTACCTCTTTTTACACTGAGTGTCACATATAACACGTATATTGTTTATGCACAGGTACACAAAATAGTACACACATTGGTGTTCTGTAAGTACACATTCAGCGCGAAAATGTATCATCGCCGATGATTCATCTGCAAGATCACGCAAGAACAGGGCCGTAAGATTTTCTTTTAATATCAATGTCAACAGTTTTTTTACTGATTACAATATTATTTAAATATGCATAGTTTCGTCAATTTTTGTGTGAAAAGGGGAATTATGGGCCTCTAAATAGTAATTTATGTTGAAATAAAAATACATCTGCCAAGCTTAGGAAATAAACATTAAATTTATTAAATTCCGTTACGTAACGTTTACCTAGATCCCCCCCCCCCTTCCCCCTGTCACAAACTGTAACAATTTCTCTGACCCCCCCCCCTAGGCGCGTTACGTAATATATGGACAGCCCCTTACTACATTAACAATAAACATATCTTTATTCTAATTCTAATATAAACAAACTGCAGGAGTTTGAAAAAAAATATTATTGCTTTTAAAAAAGATTGCATACTGAAAATATTAGAAACCATTGTCCCAAATATTGCCAGGGTACTGGCAATAATACTAACGAACCAACTTACAAAAAACTAATAAACTAATAAGAAAATATTGTGGCCCAATAACAGATTTAGGTATTTTCAGGCACAATTTGGTAACTTAAATAACAATTTATCGTTTTTAGTAAGCCACACGTACTCTTCATGTACGTATCGATTAAAATCTCATATCGGCCTGGTGATTCTTTCCGAAAAAAAAGCAGTACCAAGATTCAGAACTCTCTGATTTCTTCTTTAATTTCTTTTCTTGTTGTTTTTGTTATTTTTTTATTGTCAACTACTTCCCATGGAAATATTAAGAACACAGCTACTTAAACTCCAAAAATTACCTTTGCTCTTCTTTATTAATTAAAACACAATATGTGCCAAGAAACTAAATGTTTGTGCCTACCTTATTACGTTCTTGCCCTGCAATAATCGATGCTACCCAGTTTGCGACAGTGAGCACAATACAAGTTTTTAGAGTGGAAGAGCATGAAATACTAAATGCTTTTTTTTACGCCATTACACGGTAAAAATAAATTACATTAAATTACATAGTCCGTAAATGGTAATATGTTGCGGAATGTTTACTGAATGGTAAAAATGACATAGTTTGTAATGGTAATATTTTGCATAAACCGGAACGGTAAAAATTACATAGTCCAGAATGGTAATATTTTGCATAGACTCGAAATTTGAAAAAAAAATATTTACTACTTAGAAAATGTTTGTTCCAAATTACAAGTCTCTGTGTCAAAGCTTTTTTGAAATATCGTAGCGTAAAGTTCATTTGGTTTAATAAACCAAACGATTTGCACCCTTAATACGAGTATAAACTGCTTACATCTTTCTTTAAAGATCTATTTGTTGATAAATGTCATAATTTATAATGAATGTAAATTTTAGGCCACAAAAAAAGCATTTAAATATCGTGCATAAAAAATATTTACTTTTTTTACACTTTTAACACTTTAACCTAGCAGCATGCATCGCTATCTCTCTAACAATAACAATATTAAACGGTCCGTCTCATGATGCGACGCCTTCTTGGTTATTTTCCAAAGCGCACGCGCGTCTTAAAATAACATGCCCAACATTGTAAAATCATGTAAAAATATATAAATCAATGTAAATATATATTTTTACATTATTTTACATTATTTTACATTATTTTACATTCTTTTACATTCTTTTACAATCTTTTACATTTTTTTACATTATTTTACATTCTTTTACATAAATTCATGAATTATGCATAGTCCAGAATAGTAAATTTACTATTCCGTACTATGTAAATTCATGTATTTTTACATTATTTTACATTCAGTTTTTACAGTGTACTAACTGGATACAGATACATCATATTTACAGGAATCTGTTCGATATAACAGATATATTGACAGTGCCATCTATGATACAGAGGACGAACTGACAAGTTTAAGAGGGGGTGGCAATATTAGGAACATGACAATAATTGGCTCACCCACCTTATTATACAAAATAAAATAAAGAGTCTGATACTTTAAATTAAGAGAATACTGTAGAATAGGAAGCATTACATACAGTTACGGCTTTTTTAATATTACGTTTTGCATCGTAATGTACAATATGAAAGTAATATAAGCTACTATATCATAATTTACCTCGTTATACAAGTTAATATTAGAATTTAAAATACATGTACAATTTTTATTATATTTTTTATCATAAGGTTTGACCATTAAAAAAAAATATATTAAATGTTTTTTAACTGACTTCACAGAATGAGGTGGTTCTCAATTCGAAGAGTTGTTTTTTTTTACTACCCTGTTGAAAATGACGGGTCTGCGCGGGTATAAATGTTGCACAAACCTGAGTTAAGCGTATGAAACACTCACTAAAGTCCGGTTTGTGCACCATTTATACCCGCCCAGACACGTTATTTTCAATCGGGTACCTATGCATTTGCAATGCGTTTACTGATGATACCGTTATCTATGTATTTATGTATGTATTTTAAAATTAAACTACGATAAATCGAAATTTGTCGCATTCTCTATTTACGAGAGTGGACAGCCTAGTGTAGACTCTATAACTGAAATGAAATGAAAAAACATGTCAAAACAAAAATAATTGCACGTGCGTTAAAATAAAAAGAACCGATACTGTAAAATACCTAGGAATAGTTATAGACTAGCATATGCGATGGGACTCCCATATTTCTGGACTAAGCGACAAATTACGAAAACTTCAATATTGTTTTTAAATATTAAGAAACATCATTTCAACTAAATTAATGAAAAATGTGTATTTTGCTATCATCCAATCACTGTTAACTTATGGGCTTTTGGCATGGGGGGCCACCAATAAAAAGCTTTTATCCTACGTTTCAGTCATTCAAAAATAAATAATCAAAATAATATTAAATAAACCAGTAACATATCCGTCAGAATTAATATTTAATGAACTAGATGTGTTTAACTTACAAAACCTTTATATACTAGAACTTACAAAATATTACTATCAAAATAAATCAATCATAAGTCAACCTTTACATGAACACCATACTAGATTTAAAAAAAATCTGAATGTAAATATTCCAAAAAAAAAACAAGTCTATAGGACAAAAAAATTTTGTACACAATGCACTTAAAATTTATAATCTATTACCAGTAAATTTAAAAGAAAATTATAGTCCTTACAAATCATTTATCAAAAAAATTAAAAACTGGATTAAACATACTAACATAAATTTAGAATAATACAATTTAATCCTTTTTTTTATCAATATTTTAAATATAAAATAAAAATATTAAGAAAAAACGCATGCGAGACGACATTAATATAAAAAATAATGTATACTATCCGAGGGCCACGCACAAACTACAAGTAGCTTTTGTGGCCTTAAATGTCAATTTAATTAGTAGAAAAAAACAATAAATTTTTACGTCTCACTTAATAAACCGTCTACTTTAATTTTTAAGTAATTATATTTATTAGTGTTATTATATTAGTATTATATTAATAAAAATGTAACTTACGAAGTGTAATAATTGTAATAAATAAATAAAAAAAAAATAAATGCATATGATGCAGGTCATCATTAAATTAAACCAAAAATTGATATTGGTAGCTGAATACCTACCTGTATTTTAATTTTCTGATTTTAGTAAAATCGTAGAGGTTAGTTCTTAGAGCATATTAGCTTAACAATCTTGAACGATGCAGAGATTTTAGCTACATAAACTTAGCTAGAGGAAAGTCGCCTAATTTCGGATACCATTTACAATGTATTCAATATTTAATACTCGGTATTACTTTTTGATATTTTTTTTATATAACCAGATACAACTTATTATAGCGAACCATGATTTATTATAAAAGCAATTTTATTACAGTTTATTTTTTCCAAAAAACACGGTTAAAAAAAATCAGCGCATTTTTGTGCATTTGAAAAAGGGCTCCTAATTTCGGACATATCCGGAAAATTTTTTTCAAGAGTAGATCTGGATCCCATTGCTTATGTTTCTTGTTATTCCTTCACATTTAAGACGTAATTTAATCATTAAGCGATTTTCTACGAAATACTATAGGAACTATAATTTTAGATTCCCAATTTCGAATATCTTAGTATCTTAGGTAATTTTCGTTTTTTCAAAATTGTTTCTTAGTTTGTTTTATCATTATAAAAAAAATAATTAATGGTTGGTTATCCTGAATAATAATTACCTTGCGGATATCCGAAATTGGGAATCAAATGCACAAAAAGGTCTATCCGAAATTAGGCAACTTTCTGCTTTTTAGATTAGAAATTTGTAGAATGTTTACGTTTTCAAATTGCTTAATTATGAATAGTGGATCAACTTAACTAACATCATAACTTACCCAAGATAGAATCACGAACTTTTATAACGATTATTTATAAAATAAACAAGCATAATAATGCAACTAAGCACAAAACTGCCATTTGCAATATAAACGATTTGTGCTGCCATTTAAAGGGGAGAAGCTCTAGCGTTATCATATTACAGGACGGATTTAGTTTGACTTTTGGCTTCACATAAAAGTAGGTTTCTGTTTACCTTTGCAGACAGTAACCTAAAAACACTACTATCCGAAATTTGGAAACCATCCGAAATTAGGCGCATTTCCTCTATACATTTGTAATGTCATTAAAGAGATATTAATTTATTATTCCATCAATCTATTTTCTAATCATCGTACAGGGTGATATTGGTAGACTGACAGTTTCGGGCTGCTACCACTTTTCCGTACCAAGAGTCAAATCTGCACGCTGAAGAAAACATTTTTAGATTTATTCGTAAAAGGAGTATAGTCATTAGATTGATGTAGACTTGTCCGCCATCTATTGCTAGATGTAGACAACTACTCATACCTCTCCTAGTCTGGAGACTTTGAATGGTAGCAAGTTGAAGACTTGTGTGTCTCAAGCACATAGTACCACTAACGTATGGTTAGACGTAGAATTAATAAGGACTGAAATTTTTAATTTTAAACAAATTTATAATAGTATATTAAAGTACTAGTTTCATAACATACGTTTTTAGTGCACGAGTACAAGTTTAGAAAACGAGCCGCTTGCGGTGAGTTTTCTAAAGTACTAGTGCGCTAAAAACGTGTTATGAAACGAGTGCTTTATACAATTTTTTCTATTTTGCTATAAAATTTTAAAAAACTTACATTTAAATTGATGACTGATTTAGGGATTTTTGTTTCTAATTGGCATTACAGTTTTTGCCATGTTTAAAATTCTAAGAACGAATATTATTTTGATATATTTTATAGTCATTTCTTCTCTTTTTCACTGCAAGTAACCAAGCCACAATTTTAATACGGTAAAACATAACCTAAACACAAAATTTTGTAGAAAATTAAACTTTAAACCGACTTTCACAATTGCACGGCAAACGTCAAGAGATAGACTTTTGTCTGTTGCCAACCCAAAAGAAAAAAAAGTAGAGACCTCTTATGGGCCTATAAGAACACGCAAAACGCGTGTGATTATGAGCTTATAAGAGTCGTAAAATAGAAAAAAAAATATTAATTTATTATTCCATCTGCGGATGACGACTCAAGGCATTCAGCATTCGAGATAAGTTCCACTATTTTGGATTAGCAGCGAAAGTGTTAAAATTATAAATTTAAAATGGCTGATGCCTAATTTTGTTTAAATTTAATAAGAATGAAAAAATCAATTTGCCATTTTTAATTTCCTTTGATTATAATTATGATTAATGGTATGATATATGTAATAATCCAAAATAGGTAAAATCCTATTTCTTATTATACCTTTTTAGGAAGCATCAAGTAAAAAACATATTAAAATTTAAGGAAATTTGTTTTAAGTTTTAACGACGACTTTTATTATTGTAGTTTTTTATTAGCACTTAAAACATAACTAGGTAGGGCAATATTTAGTAACGATGAAAAGTTTAACAATTTATTTGTTCTCTACAAATTAAAAAAAAATAGTATATTATAATCCTAGGCAAGAAAGTGACTTTTTTCCAGGCCGAAAGAAGAAATGGCCAGGCGAGACGAAGTCGAGACTGGCCACTTCATGAGGCATGGAAAAACACTTTCTTGCCATGGTTTACATATTATTTTTTATTATTCCATCAATGTATTTTCTAATCATCGTACAGAGTGATATTGGTAGACTGACAGTTTCGGACTGCTGGCCCTCTTCAGTACCAAGAGTCAACTCTGCACGCTGATTAAGAAAACGTTTTTAGACTTTACTCGCAAAAGGAATATAGCCATTAGATTGATGTAGACTTGTGCGCCATCTATTTCTAGATGTAGACAACTACTCATACCTCTCCTTATCTGGAGACTTTGAATGGTAGCAAGTTGAAGACTTGTGTGTCTCAAGCAGAGGGCAAGCAGTCCGAAACTGTCAGTCTACCAATATCACTCTGTACGATGATTAGAAAATAGATTGATGGAATAATAAATTAATATTTTTATAATTTTGTTTAAAATTAAAAATTTCTGTCCTTACTAATTTTACGTCTAACCACCCGTTAGTGGTACTATGTGCTTGAGACACACAAGTCTTCAACTTGCTACCATTCAAAGTCTCCAGATAAGGAGAGGTATGAGTAGTTGTCTACATCTAGAAATAGATGGCGCACAAGTCTACATCAATCTAATGGCTATATTCCTTTTGCGAGTAAAGTCTAAAAACGTTTTCTTAATCAGCGTGCAGAGTTGACTCTTGGTACTGAAGAGGGCCAGCAGTCCGAAACTGTCAGTCTACCAATATCACTCTGTACGATGATTAGAAAATAGATTGATGGAATAATAAATTAATATTTTTATAATTTTGTTTTAAAATTAAAAATTTCTGTCCATATTATTTTTTATCCTACACATTTTTTACTTCCCCCAAGGAAAGTCATGTGTCAGAAAAAATAAATATTTTTAAAAAATTTAAAAATTTACATTTTGAAAATAAATGAAAATAAACTATAAAAAATATGTTGGGAAAATTTTTTGTATTTTAAAAACAAAGCATTTAAATTTTATATTTAGGGCACTAACTAAATTTAAGATAAATTAATTTTGCTCAGAAATATTTTTTGTTTTTTCGACTCACCCTTGACAAAGCAACGAAGGAACATTAATTTTTATTGTTGTGGTAATGCTGAAACTACCTGTTAAACATAAAGCCTTTTCGTTTTGTTAATGGCGGCTACGATTACCTATACGTGGTAATTGATTTGACACGTTGCTCACAAGACTTAGACAAATAATAAACACTAACAGACAATTACTAACATATTTTGAGACAAATTGGTTTAGTCCGCAAGTAAACAAAGCATTGCGAATGCTTATATGGTAAATAATAAACAAAGTAAAACGAAAAGCCTTTCTGACAAAATGTTGATAGCGCCACCTGTTGGGATATTGATTAAATTATTTTCCAGCCTAGCCTGGCAAAGATATTTTCTCGCCTAGACCGGCAAAACTACGCTTTCTCGTCTCTAAAGAGACGTCAAAATCGAATTTTTAAATATTTTCCAGCCTAGCCTGGCAAAGATATTTTCTCGCCTAGACCGGCAAAACTACGCTTTCTCGTCTCTAAAGAGACGTCAAAATCGAATTTTTAAATTATTTTCCAGCCTAGCCTGGCAAAGATATTTTCTCGCCTAGACCGGCAAAACTACGCTTTCTCGTCTCTAAAGAGACGTCAAAATCGAATTTTTAAATTATTTTCCAGCCTAGCCTGGCAAAGATATTTTCTCGCCTAGACCGGCAAAACTACGCTTTCTCGTCTCTAAAGAGACGTCAAAATCGAATTTTTAAATTATTTTCCAGCCTAGCCTGGCAAAGATATTTTCTCGCCTAGACCGGCAAAACTACGCTTTCTCGTCTCTAAAGAGACGTCAAAATCGAATTTTTAAATATTTTCCAGCCTAGCCTGGCAAAGATATTTTCTCGCCTAGACCGGCAAAACTACGCTTTCTCGTCTCTAAAGAGACGTCAAAATCGAATTTTTAAATATTTTCCAGCCTAGCCTGGCAAAGATATTTTCTCGCCTAGACCGGCAAAACTACGCTTTCTCGTCTCTAAAGAGACGTCAAAATCGAATTTTCAACTTGTGTAGGATAAAAAAAACCTTCGAACATACTGAAACTGAAAGATGTAATTAATTATTTTTCAGAACGCGCTCCAAGTAGCACTGAAGTTATTCTCCAAGGTAGGCCTGTACCTCATGAGTGGAGCATCCCTTCTGATAGTCGGCGGGATCTTCACCACAGCTGTATGTTCCCTGACTCCCCTGTGCACCATCTCCTTTGCTGGTCTAGGAGGCTTGGACAAGGAATCTATGCGCTCCCTTATCACTCCAGACCGAATTTCCCAAACAGCCGCACTTGTTCAAGACGCCATCGGAAAATATCAAAGACTTCAAAGAGTGGCGGAAATTAAGTAAACTTTACCTTAAACCAAAGAACTTTTACCTCAAGAAGTAATTTCAGACCAATGTTTATGAAGGTGTCATCTTTTTGTTTGTATATTTACTAACAGAAACTCGATACAGCTTTGTGGTGTAAAATGTAGATGTCGCTAGTCGACTTTCAAGCTACCTAGTAGCGATGTTGCGTAGTTTCCACCTTATCATGGATTCAAATCATTATACTTAAATTAAAAATGTAAAAAAACTTTATTGTGTATACTATAATTATGTTTAATAATATAGTATATTTAAATCTATTAAAATTAAACTACTAGTTCATATAAAACTCATACATAACTAAAGTTTCTTAAAATTTTACAATAAAATATCCAAAGTATATGTTTCCAATCGGCAACACTGTATACCCGTCAGTCATTTTAAGACATTAGACTGTGAGTTTACACATTCTTTTTCTCTCTTTACGCGTAAACAATAGTCACTACCCACCAGCCACTTACCGTAGTTGGTTCACGCTTCAAACAAAGCATACGGTAGATTTCATCATGTTCATTCTTGAGGTAAAAGTTCTATGCGTTAAACACTCTTAAAAATGTTCTGAATATTCAGAAGAATTTTGTAATTGAGTAGAATCTTAAAACTAAGACAGAAATCGCCTTGTAAATTCCAAAACATCGTATCTGAAATATGACCACTTGACAGGTATAACAAATTATCCTTTTTTAAACAATTAATAAGGTATTTATTTAAAACTTTATTAATTACATATAAACAAGAATAAGTTCTGATTCATATAAATTAGTCAATTATTAAAATACTACTCTACTAATTCCGGCCGGCTCGAGGGTTATATAACTACGTAAACAAAAACTAACTTTTCGCCCGTGTATTATACCATATTTTTTATTCGATTGTTACTAATTCTAAAAAATTATTATTATTATTAAAATGTATTTAATTTTAAATCGCAAAAAATATTTGCTTTCACGGACTATAAAATATGTCTATCTGCCTTGGTATATACTGCCCTACTACACTAGAAAGCAGTAACTCCATTTGTCGCATAGCAACGTTTTCAGGTCAACTCTGATGTAATATTTTAAAAACGCAGCTATGCGATAAATGGAGTTACTGCTTTCTAGCATAGTAGGGCAGTATAGGTAATAACTATTATCTTAATTACATTGGCAATTAATGAACAATTTCGCAGCAAACATGGTAACGTCAATTGACGTGAAATACACGTCAATTGATGTCTATTTCACTTCAATTGACGTCAATTGATGTCTATTTCACGTCAATTGACGTCAATTGATGTCTATTTCACGTCAATTGACTTCAATTGATGTCTATTTCACGTCAATTGATGTCAATTTCACGTCAATTTACGTGACCATGTTAGTAGGGTGCAGGCGATAATTTCTTCAAATACTTGCGTGACCCAAAATTCAAATAATTTTGAATCTTTAATTTCTAAAGATATCACTTACAATGTTTAACAACCTACTGTGATTTCACAATGTGGATTAACATGTTATTGCAAAACAAAATTTTGCACTTTTTTTGCAGTATTAAAAATAATATCAATAATTAAGTAAAAAATTAAATAATAATGTTCGCTTTTTACTTAAGATTAATGAATAATTCTGTCTTATTTTCCACGTTTGCCTTTAAAAATTCTTTCAATATTTATCTGAATATTCAAATAATTTTTTAATGTGAGCGAAAAAAATCATAAAATCTATGTCAAAAAATAAACAAAAATTATAAAACCTATATATAATTTATATAAAAACACAGGGTATTTTTTACCTTCTTTTAAAATTTTATTATTAAAATGTTCATATTTAAATATTAACTATATATATTTTTTAACTTAAAAACCCGGCAATATCTACTTAAACTGTATATAGTAAATATTAAAAATACAAAAAAATAAATAAATAAAAAACTGAAAAATATACTTCGCTTCAAAATTAACGCACCAATAAAATTGAACACAATTTTAAAGTTGAATGCTGTTTCTTATAACTAGCTCGCTAGTCTGATTACGATATTTTTTTTTTTTTCTTCAAGCGTACTAAAATGTTCATATTTTATAACTGAACACAATAGTTAGAAGTGATCTATTTTTTTACAGTAAAAAAATGAGTTCATTGTTGTACGCCGTAAAAAAAAGTTAGTTAGCAAAACCACCACTGGCGGCAGCACTCTTTGACTTTGATGACAGCCATACTTCAAACTTCTTTGTTTATTATGGTAACAGGTGGTTGACTCGAGGTTCTGTGCAAAAACCTTGTGTGAAATTGATTAAAAATGATTGAAGAAGAATATATGGTTTATACACCTACAAATCTCTCCGAAATTGCGAACGCTACATCAGACAAGTTGCCATCGAAATCGCGAAAAGAGTACGATTAAGCCTAAGAAAAAAATTTAAAATGAGTTAAGAAAGGTTTAAGTTTATTTCGAAAGGGTTTTATTGGCCTATTTTAATAAAAAAAAACATATTATATTACTGAATAAATTAAATTCAAAAATTAATATTTAAAAAAAATATATATGAAGAAAAAATAGTATGTTTCACTCAGAGGAAAATTGCTTTTTTACTCGTCTGTAGTTTCCGGACTCCGCTTCGCGTCGTCCGTAAATTCTACAGACTAGTAAAATAAAGCTTCACTTTTCCTCTTAGTAAAAAAATATACTATTTTAATGTAGGTCTATCCCTCACTAAAAATATCTTGCTGTTTTTTGTTTTAATAACAGAGATATTTAAGTAAATTAACCCTTTGAGACCCAGTGGGACATATATGTCCCATCCTGTTTTAAGTCATCACTTGTGTACTGCATGTCCCATTTTAGGTTGTAAAATTATTTAAGTTTTTTTTAGTTACTTAGCGTATTTCTACAAAATTTAATCAACAGTGGCAAAGCTATTTGGATGTTATATTTTTTGGCCTAATAAAAATTTCATTTTAAAATAACAATTATGTTATACTATACCCAGGGTTACATACAGGGTTACTCTTTTAAATGGTATACCCACCGTAACTTTCCATATTATGTAGCACTTTTTTTTCTATGTAAAATATTTGTTTTATACAACAAAAAAAAACATTTTGTAATCGCCAATGACAGGTTATAACACAAAAAAGTTTATATAAAAAAAAATAAATCAATCAATTAAAGTTTTTGAAAAAAGATAGGGCTATAGTTCAAGAACACACCAGCTGTTGAGGCTGTTACAAATTTCCGGAAAAAGCTTGACACTCTTGTACCCTGTATGCCCATAACTGAAAAAGTAAAAACATCTATTACAGTATCATTACTGAGGGATAAACCCACACTTCAAAACAAAATTATCAAAATCAGAATAGCAGTTC
>OY294046.1:6608309-6783191 GCA_958510825.1 Brachypterus glaber
CGAATAAGCTTTCCTGTTAAAAATAAGAGGCTTAACGGCTAGTATACCGGGTGTCCCCAGCGATCTTCTCGAAAACTAAAAGAGATAATCAAGTTCTGCAAAAACCACCTTAAATGGGACAATAATGTCTATAAAAAGTAGTCAAAAATAAAATTCACTTGTCAAATTAAAAATAGCAAGTATGATATACTTGTATTCGCAAGCTCAAGGTCTATCTAATACAACCAAAAAAATATAGGGATGCTATTTGAAACTAGATGAAACGTTGCAAGCACCCTATCAAAACATCGGCACTATTGTACACTAGAGCCATCTAGTTTTCAAATTCCAAACTAGGTGTTTTGTTTGATTTTAAATTCTGTATCTTTAACACATTATATTCTAGCAAAAAACTGTATATAACATTTTTTATAGGGCTTGAAAAGAGCTTTTATTTAAAATATAATTTTTTGAAATCGGGTTATAAATATGTGAGATATGCTAAAAAACCTTTTACTGCTTTAAACGCCAATATCTCGAAAACATTGCCTTTTAGGAAAACGTTGTTTATAACATTTTTTGACAAATTTAACATTATCTTTTATATAAGTGCTAAATTAACCAAATACAATAATAATTGCCTTAATTATAAACAAAAAACGCTAAAAATAGGACTTTTACCCTATTTTTACCCCCTTAACCCCAATCGTTTACCCCCAAAATCTAATCAGTTTATCGGAATACGATAAAAAACAATATGGAAAAGTCGATATCTCATGTAGAAATGGAGTTAGAGAGTTTACACCCAGACAGACAAACAGACAGACAGACGGACGCAAAATTTTTTTTTCCTGATTTCGACTTAGAATGGTCCAAAACGTCGAGAAATGTGAAAAAAAAACGTGGTCAAAGATTTTGACTTTTCGGCGAAGATTTCCATACATCGGCACTCTTAGTAGCACTAAGTGCCGATGTAAAAATAAAGTTAGGAGTAAATTAAGGGAGAGGGTTTGGATTTTATTTTTGGATGCCTTTGATAGATATTGTTGTTCTATTTAAGGCGGTTTTTGCAGAACTTGATCATCTCTTTTACTTTTCGAGAAAATCGCTGGGTAAAGAGAGTTGGGACACCCGGTAGGTGTAAAACGTAATAATATTATGTAAACATTCCTAACAGCAAAATCTGAAGGAAAATATAAAATTTCCTCCAATCCATCATTTATAAAAAGGATATGCTAGTTTTGCAAGAAAACTTTTTTAAGTGAGCTTAAGAGACGAAAATCCTTCTTGCTGATGGATGGTGTCAATATCTCAATTTTATACTTCGGAAAGTATTAGTTTTCGAAAATATATTTGTTTTAGCATATGGTAAAGAAGGAAATGTGAATATCTGCAGAAGGCCTAGCTGGAATTAACTTTAACCCTTTAAGTATACTCAATTTTCAGATTTAACTTCTTTTGGTTTGTAATACATGTAAGCAATATATATGTCTTAAAATAAAACGAGTCTAGATCATACGGCCGAAAGTTGTAGAAGAAGAAGAAGAAGAAGAAGAAGAAGAAGTTGCCGAAGAAATGCTTTTACCCCATCTACTGCATTCTCCAGAGGTTCTCAATATTTGATTAAAACAATGAATTTCTTATGCATATAGCTACACCAGGCGAGCATTTATTATTTAATTAGCTAAAGCTAAATTATTTAGCCTAAATATAATCCTATTTTATTCTTAAAATATATCACCTTCTAAATTCTGAAATATCGTACCTGAAAAATGCATCCCATTAAAAAAAAACACCAAACCAGCAAACTACCAAACCAAACCATTATTAACGTAAACCAACGCCTCTCATAAAAAAAAACACCAAACCAGCAAACTACTAAACTACCAAACCAAACCATTGTTAACGTAAAAAAAAACACCAAACCAGCAAACTACCAAACCAAACCATTGTTAACGTAAACCAACCCCTCCCATTAAAAAAAAACACAAAACCAGCAAACTACCAAACCAAACCATTGTTAACGTATACCAACGCACCCATTAAAAAAAAACACTAACCAGAAATTCGTGAGTATTTTAACAATTTTTTGTTATAAAAATGTCAACAATTATTGTATTATATTTATTAATTTTCAGAGAATAGTAATAAGCAACCAGTTATATATCAATGTATAAATACATTCCTACGCTTTGAGAGCCACTGAAATCAGTGCTGCCATTACTTCGGCCGTAATACCCACCTCGAATAAAACCCTATTGTAGACGTCTTATTGTACCCGTCGAACAGCTTTTTCTGCTTAAACCCTTTAATCAGCCTGCAATCAACATTTTTTTGGGCCCCTAAGGGTGGAGGTCTAAATAAATGTTACTTAATGGAAAAAGCTTGGCTTGGCAGTTGTACGTGTATTTCAACATAAATTATTATGTAGTGTCCAATAATTCACAGAAAAATTGACGAAATTATGTATATTATTAAGGACAGAAATTTTTAATTTTAAACAAAATTATAAAAATATTAATTTATCATTCCATCAATCTAACATACAATTATTTATCATGTTTTCATACTGTGAAATCAATTTTCTTCACCTATAGCAATAATAATTTTTTCTCTACTAGTAGGAGTAAATTTTATAAACAATTGATTTCTGTCAACTTAGATTTTTATTTCTTTGTTCAATTTTTACTAATTAAACCCAAGAAAATAGCTTTAAATAACGTTTTATTTTACTAAATATAATTAATTGTAATTATTACTAATTAAAAAATTAAAAAAAAAAAAACTAAAGTTTTAAACGTTATTTGAGCAAATGTGATTGATTTTTATGAAAATTTCAAGAAATATCATTTCTGTTAATAATTTATTTTATTATTTGAATAAAAATAGTTAATTAGTGCTAGTAGTGAAAAAACTAATATATAAACTACGGTAGAAAACATTATTATAGCCTCGCACTCTTAAATCCCTCGCTGCTACGCAGCTCGGGATTTAATTCGCTCGGCTATAAAAAAAGTCTTATCTACCTTGGTATATAATTTTAACTTAAAATCACGATCGTATTAAAAAAAAAACAAATGAAAATCGTTTTTTTTTTAATATCTACCAATTTGTTTTTTGATTAATATAATCGTAGGCTTGTTGGAAACTAAAAAAAGTTAAATCTAAAATTTTACAGCACTTTTGGGTTAAAGTTAATTCCAGCTAGGCATGACAGAGTATGTGTCGATATGTAAATTGTTCCTGGGATGCATTTATATTCCTATAAAATCATAATGTTATCAAAAGCTTTTACTTTACCCAAGGAAAGTCGTGTATTATAGCCTTGCACTCTTAAACCACTCGCTACTACGCAGCTCGGGATTTAATTCGCTCGGCTATAAAAAAAGTCTTATCTACCTTGGTATATAATTTTAACTTAAAATCACGATCGTATTAAAAAAAAAACAAATGAAAATCGTTTTTTTTTTAATATCTACCAATTTGTTTTTTGATTAATATAATCGTAGGCTTGTTGGAAACTAAAAAAAGTTAAATCTAAAATTTTACAGCACTTTTGGGTTAAAGTTAATTCCAGCTAGGCATGACAGAGTATCTGTCGATATGTAAATTGTTCCTGGGATGCATTTATATTCCTATAAAATCATAATGTTATCAAAAGCTTTTACTTTACCCAAGGAAAGTCGTGTATTAGTAAAAAATACACTGTCCAGTAAAGGAGCTTTCCCATTTTTCACCTCCGCGCGTGATATGGATATTTATTATCAGATTCACTTTTAGCAACCTTAAAAATATACCAATTTTCACGAAAACTATACCCCGCCCTTTATGTGGTGTAGTTAGAATTTTTTCGTTATCAGCAACCTCCAAAACCCCAATACACCAATTTTCACGAAAACTACCCCCTGCCCCTCAGGGGGTGGAGTTAGAATTTTTTTATTATCAGATTTTCTTCAGCTACCTTAAAAACCCCAATATACAAATTTACTAAAAAACTACCCCCCATCCCTCAGGGGGTGAAATTAGAAAAATTTTATTATAAAACTCTTATATACCAATTTTGAAGAAAATATTGAAAAAATTAAAAAATACTTACTCCCTCACCCCCTGGAGTTACAAAAACTTTATTATCAGATTCAATTTCAGCAGCCTTAAAAACCCCTATATAGCAATTTTAAAAATTTTCTAAAAAAATATATTTTTCCTCATTGCCATGCCCCCCTTGCCTCACCCCAATGTTCACCAAAAACAATCCCGAACGAGAACTTTTGCTAACATAACTGTATGCCAAATTTCAAGTCTCTAGCTTAAAGCGTTCTTAAGTTATCGTGCCCACAAGATTTTCCAGATAGACCGATCGACCGACCGACCAACCGACCGAGCGACAATTTTTTTTACATGTAAAAAAGTTTACACTGTGTGCTTTAATTTTGTTTCTTTTACATTTATTTACTTTTTACGAACAAACTAAGTAAAATAAAAAAAATATTTGTATAAATATTTTTGTAGAGAATTTTATGATCTACAAATTAAGTCCTAATAAATTTTTATTCAAATTTGATAGTCTTGCCACAAATCAGCAATTAAGTAAACTCTACACTTTAATTTTAAGCATTTTATTTTTTTTCAATATACCCTAAAATTTTCAAAATGCTACTCTTTTTTTAGGATTTTGAAAAAAAAAACGTCATTATTTCCTGGACTTATATCTCAACAAGGTGAGGTGCTGGAATATTTCTAAGGGCAGATTCGGATCCTACGCTCTCGAATTAGTAAGAAAAATTTCAGGTCAGGGCAAAAATTAAAGTTGAGATTTGTTGCCTAGGGAACGTTCAAGTATTACGTAACGCTCCTAGGGGGGGTGGGGGCCATTTTGGAGTGTTAAGCCCATGTTAATGGTATAGGAAAATAGCGTTACAGGGGGGTGGGGTCCAAAATGATCAAAATTTGCGTTACGTAAGGGCATATCCACAGGCTCGCATAACAACATCGTACATAAGAATGCGATGCCGTAATTGGCTTGAAGTGCCGCCATGTATCTTGTAAGCCAATCACGGTACAGCATTCTTAAGTACTATGTTGTTATGTCAGCTTGTGGATATGCCTTAATACTTGAACGTTCCCCTAAGGGTATAATATTGATTCCAGACGGTGGACGGTTGACGGTGCACCGTATCAATGTTAAGACCACTTTACACGGAACAATTTGTACGCAAGTTTGATGCTATGCAAGTTTGCTGTCAGATATAGCATGAGGACAATTGGACATTGATTTGCCTTTTCACGGAGCAAGTTGTACGCAAGTTTGGTGCTATATATTGCAAGGTAAACAGTGCTGCCAACCAGACAATTTTGACGTGTCTCTGCGTTTGTTGACAAAAACATACCCTAGCATTTGCTTTGTTAAGGAAGTTTTTTAGTTAGACAGACCGACCTATTATTAATAATAATAATTATTAACATGTGCAGTTGCTACTATATTAGTAAAATGAAATCGATTTGGTAACTTTTTTTCCAGGTTGGTACCACGAAAATAACCATAAAACTTGCGTGAAAATCGCCGAAAAATAGAACATGTTCTAAATAATTTAATTGCACGTAAATGGCCTCAAACTTGCCTGAAGGCATGCGCAGTGACTGAATCATTCTTGCAACAAACTTGCATAGCATCAAACTTGCGCACAAATTGCTCCGTGTAAAGTGGCTTTTAAAGGTAAATACGAAATAATTTAGCTGACAGTATATAACGCAAAGTAATGTTTACATCGAATTTCAATTGTAGGTTAGTGTAAACAAGTCAAGCCAGATGAAGTACACTTACAACGAAGTGAAACAAAAAGAACCACTAGTGGGCTTAGTAACAAAATAGTACATCCATCCATTTCAGGGTTGGCAGGGCAGGTTTCTCCTTCACAGAGTTCCTGAAGGATTATTGAGATGAAGCAGCTCCACAGAAAAATATAATTATATAAAAGTCCATGACAATAAATAGCATATTTTGTTAGACAATACAATTTTTTTGGCTAATTCCGAATATCTTTAGAGTAAATCGCATTTTTATTCCATTCTTGAGAAAAATGCTTTTTACATTTTTTTTTTCCTTTTATTAAATGCTTATTTGAAAATTATTATAGAACCTGAAAAAGAATTTTCTCGAAAACAGAAAAATATAGCGATTAACCTACTTTAAAGATTCGGAATCAGTATATTAAAGTACTAGTTTCATAACGCCGCAAGCTGCTCGTTTTCTAAACTTGTACTCGTGCGCCAAAAATCCGTTATGAAACGAGTGCTTTATATAATTTTTTCTATTTTGCTCTAAAATTAAAAAAAAAAATACGTTTAAATTGATGACTGATTTAGGGATTTTTGTTTTGGATTGGCATTACAGTTTACACCATAAAATTCTAAGAACAAATGATATTTTGATATATTTTATAGTCATCTCTTCTCTTTTTTACTGCAATTAACCAAGCCACAATTTTAACATGGTAAAAATAACCTAAACACAAAATTTTGTAGAAAATTCAACTTTAAAGCGACATTGACATTTGCACGGAAAACGTCAAGCGATATGCCAGGTCTGTTGCCAACCCAAAAGAACAAAAAGTACAGACCTCTTATGGGCCTATAAGAACACGCAAAATGCGTGTGATTATGAGCTTATAAGAGTCGCAAAATAGAAAAAAGTACTATCGAAATCACCTAACAAAATAAGAAAATCGTCACTGTTGACCAGAAACGAGTTTTCTGGATTTAGCTGTGAATGGTTCTATAATATACTTCATTAATGATTCTATCTTAGAGTCCGTTAATTCTATTAAAGATCTTGGTGTTACTTTTGATCGTGAGCTTAACTTTATAATGCACATTAATAATATAACATCTAAAGCATCTAAGATGTTGGGTTTTGTTTTAAGAAACTGTGGTGAGTTTTCTGTTAGATCTTCAGTTAGAGTTTTCAATTCTTTAGTTAGATCCAATCTAGAATATGCCTCAATTATTTGGTCTCCTCAATATAATAATCATATTGATGGGTTGGAAAGTATCCAAAGAAAAATGCTTAGGTTTTGTGCTTTTAAATTAAACACTCCTATTCCTGATCATAACTACTCCCACATTTATTCATTTTTAGATGTAGATTTATTGGAAAGTAGGAGAAAAAAGTCAGATTTATGTTACCTTTTCAAAATATTTAATGGGCTTATTGATTGCCCAGACTTACTAAGTCAAATACATTTAAATGTTCCGGCAAGGGTCATGCGCAACATTTCTCCGCTTTTTAAAATCCCATATCACCGTACAAATTACGGTTGTAATTCTCCCATGGATAGAGTCATGACTTTAGCCAATAGTTTGGATAATTGTGACTTTACTTTTTCCACTTTAGCATCGTTTAAAACCTCTTTAAAAAGCATTAACTTCACTGATGTTTAAATTTCTTATTAATGTTTAATTTTTTTAATTTTAGTATTGTATAGTTTTTTGTTATTTGCAAGGTTATTTTTTCTATTTTTTTTTTGTTATAATTATTATTTTTTTTTTACATTATATTAGGTTTCTATTATCATGTTATCTTATGTACATTTAATTTTTGTAGTGGGGTTTTCCCGTTAATAAATAAATAAATAAAAAAAAAAAAATAAATAATATGTAGACCTTCTGCTACCATGATTAATAGTCAGATTTTTCCGTGGACCTACTACTTCATCTAGTTGATCCTTCCAAACGACGTGCCTTAGGCAATACTAGGCAATTGCCTAGGGCCGCATATTTTCAGTTGAGAAACTTTTTTTTGGAATGGTTGGGTTCAAAGGGGTGAAAATTGTGATAAAATTTGGTGTCCAAACCAACATTTGCAAAATAAAAAATAAAAATCAACCTGTTAAGCGTTTTTTTTTAACTTGTAACTGGAAAGTTAAAAACAAAACAAAACACACAACTTCCCTTTAATTTGAATAATATTTTTTAGTTAGAGGACGAAAATCAATTATTTTTATTGATTTGACGCACTATTTTGATAAACACCCTTTTCTATTGTTCATTAATTCAAACTTATGTAGTTTAATTCCAAACACGTATTTCATTATTTTACATGTGGTCCAAAAAAGTACATATATTATGAATAAAACATACTTATAAAATGAAATGTCCAAACTTTTTAAACAAAAAGAACAAAATCTGCCGAAAATTTTTAAAAAGCATTAATAAGTTTTATCAAGGTGGGCACTGAAATCGTAAATTTTGCAACATTGTTTGATTTTGTTTGATAGGTTAGAATGGTTTTTTAAATTAAGGTTATTTATTTGTCAAATTTAAAACAAACAAAGCAAAAACATAGTATACGCTTTGATTTTTTTTCTAAAAATAAAATAAAAAAGATAAAATAACCTAATTTACATAATTTTTTTAATTATAAAGTATTATAAAAGTTATTTAAATAGTACAATACAAAAAACTAACAAAAAATCCAATACTTACTATATTTTACCCTAGGCGGTTCTTGTCAAAAGTTTAACCCAACTTTTAAAATCTGTTGTCAGAATGATATGATGTTGTAAAACTTACGATTTCAATGCCTACCTTGATAAAACATATTAATGCTTTTTAAAAAAATTCGGTAGAAATTTATTATCTTCATATAATAATTTAAACATTGCTTTAAAAACACAACTAATAAACAACAAAGTAATAAAATTATATGTATTAGCTAAATTTAATTAAATTAAAATTTTATTTAAATAGGTGGAAATTTTTCTATTATACAGTGCTTAAATTAAGTCTGGTATCACCCGATTAACTTTTCAGTTAAAAACATACGCTCGGGCAGGTCGATTTTTATCTTTAATTTTGAAAATTTTGGTGTAAAAAAACTTATCAAAATTTTCACCCCCTTGCACCCTCTCGTCATAACTTTTTTTTCAAATAACAACCTACCACTTGTGACACATGGTTGGAAGGGTAATTTAATAAGCTTTCTAACGGTGTATAATAAAGGGCTTATAAAAAAATGGGTGACTATTTGAAAAAAAAAATAGAATGGGTGAGTGCAAGAGGGTGAAAATTGTAATAAAATTTGGTGTAAACCAAATTTGCAAAATAAAAAATAAAAATCGATTTGTATGAGCTTTTTTTTAACTTGTAACTGGAAAGTTAAAAAAAATACAATAGTAGCTTTGCCTCTGTCAATACATTTTTTTAGAAATATGCTCCAAGTAACTAAAAAATCTCTGAAATAATTTTACAACATAAAATGGGACATGCAGTCCACAAGTGATAACTTAAAATAGGATGGAAGATATTTATCCCACTGGGGCTCAAGGGGTTAAATTCCTCCAAGGAGTAGAGCGTTGTATTATTCTAGCGCTTACTTACGCGTTGTGAATAGTATAATAATCGAAGAGCTCAGGGGAAAAACGTTCATAGTCTATTTCTTGTCGAAAATTCGTTATACACGCTACCTAAAAGCTTGGGTCGCGAACTACAAGATGGCGTGTCTAACTAATTTTCCACAGAAAATGTACTATGATCGTTTTTCCCCTGAGCCCTTCAATTGTATATTTTGAGCCCCCAGGTAGTGAAGCAATAAATTTTGGTTAATTGTCTTTACCAAAAACGAGTAAGAAATTATATGCAAATTTTATTAAAATTTCATAGAAACATTTAGAAATATAAAGCAAAGTTTTAACTTCTATTAAGCCAATAAATTACAATTACGGTTTTAAATTATTCATAAAACAAATAAGAATTCCGAGACTATTATTGTCAGAAACCTTGACATGGAAAATTATTATTTCTATAATCTACCTATCTATTATATTTTCAACTCACCACGTGTTACTTTTCGTCGAATATTCATCATTTTTATTTTAATCTTGACAGTTTAAATAAATATAAGGTTCCAAGGGTATATGCCAGGCTTTTCTTTTGAAGGCGGGCTAACAGTATTGGATTATTCGTTTAAAGAAGGGTATCGTTTTAAATAGGAGTTTTGGGCTAAATAAGAAAAATATGTTTTTGTTTAAAAAAGTGCAAAATGATGAAAAGAAATGATAAAAAAGTGTATTGTTTGTTAATAAAGAACAAAATGAAAAATCAAATTAAAAACTTAGGAATTATTTGTTATCGTAAACCCGACAACATGGCATTATTCTTGCGCTAAATGTGATATCATATTGAAAATCCTAAAAAATCTGCAATTATACAGTTTAGAAACCCATATAACGCTCAAAAAAACTACAGCATGTGGGTTCATGCGCAAAACAACTCCATTCCTGTTGTAGAAAATACTAAATTTCTCGGTGTTAATATAGATTCTACACTCGGATGCAGTACTCACGTCGACTTCTTAACCAGGAAAATCAACAGCGCTCTTTACGCAGTTCGGCTGCTTAAAGAAAAAGTGTCGTTGAGCATTCAAAGAATGTTTTATTTTGCCTATGTTCAAAGCTACCTTAATTATGGTATCACAATTTGGGGTTCATCTGCTAATATGGAAAGAATATTACTTGCTCAAAAACGTTTAATACGAGTATTAAATGGATCAGCTTATTTAGATCACACTGCACCAATTTTCATTAAATTAAACATCATGACCATATATTCTCTTTACATGTACAATATGGCTATATTCGTAAAAAACCATCCTGAACTTTTTGTAACTAATGGTTCGACTAATAAAAAAATGCAGACTCGAAACGCACATGTACTCAGTATTCCCCAACATAGAACCGCCACTTTTGAAAAGTCACCCCACTACATGGCAATACAGATCTACAATAAACTTCCTACGCATCTAAAAAGTCTTACATTAAATAAATTTAAAAATGAGACAAAAAAACATTTCATGAGCAATCCATTTTTTAGTTTGCAGGAGTATTTTAGAGCGTAGGGATGGTCAACTTTATTACTGTTGTTTGATAACAATATATTGTTTATTTTACTTTGTTCTAATTAAAACTTTTAATCTGTTTGTATATGTACTCCATACTTTATATTTATATACTATTGTCTTGACATTATCCAACAAATTGTAAAATTTTCTATGGAAATAAATACTTTTATTTATAAAAACGCAATATTTTTTGTTTGTTTAAAAACCAACATAAATACATTTAGGTAGAATGTATAATAAAAACACAACACAATATTAATTAAATATATCTATTTTTAAATAAGTATATTTAATTAATATAAAAAATTAAAGTCTATGTGTAACTTTTTCATAATCTAGTTTTGAATCATATCATGGAAATAAAGTAATTTAACATGTTGAAAGCCACATTAAATTACTTATCTTGGGTAACACTGTCCCAAGGAACTACATGCTTTGGGTTATCGCTGAAACAGCTGGTTTGCTTACAGTGTTATTATAGTATAAATACCTCAAAAATACCTCCATAATCGTACTGAAACATAAGAAACTAGTCACATAAGTCCAGCCTAATTACACATTGAATTACAGTATATTGAATACATAAAAAAGTACTCTTTCTGTAACACCGTAGCTACGCGTAGGGCCAACCCTTTTCGAAAAAATTGCAATTAAAGAGGCACATTTTGAGCATAGAGAAAAGGAACTAAAAAATGCAACAATAAAAATGTTAATACTGCAGGGCGATTCTAAATCAAAAATTACAAAAAAAAGTTCCCATACACAAATATCTACAAATAGCTTTTAAGGGAGCTACGGTCCCTTAAAAAGTGGTATACTTTAAGAGGCCATGGTACACTTAAAACTGATTTTCAAACCTAGATGCATAGAAGCTTTTTTTCATAGTTTTTAATGTAGAATCACCCAGCAGTATTGAAATTTTTATTGGTGCATTTTTGTTGTGGTGTTACACAAAGAGTACATTTTTTATATATTTTTAATCAAAGATTAATATTTTATTGAGAAAATGTCAAAAAAATTACAGATAATAAAGTTTGCTGCATCGCCCCCCATTTTGCACGTCCCTGGTTAAAATTACTAAATAAAAATTACATAAAATGATAACCTTTATCAAAGTTAAGGCTTGCGCAAAACTTCGTTACTGTTGTTCATAGGGTTCCAGATATATTAAATAAAAACTACTTTTCAGATGTACCCTTAGGAGAAGTTAACAAAGAAAGAAAGGGATAAGGCCATACTTATTTATGGTACTAGTGGGTAAAGTAAGATGTTGCCCATGAGAAAATTAACCTGAGGCGTCAGCCAAGCAGGTTAATTTTCGAGAGGGCAATATCGGTTTACCCATGAGTGCCATACAAGGTTTTATCCAATTAATAGCTTAGGAATTCATATTTTTATTAAAAATTTTAATGACATTTACAAGAAAATAATTTGACAAGTGACAGTTGACTGGGTAAAATAAATAATTATCCACTCAATAAAGTAAAAGCCACGCGGGGGTTATTATTGAGTTTATCTATTTAAAATAAAGCTGGTAATTGTCTTATTGTCTGTATGTATTGGATAAAGTATTTTATTTCTCTGTGTACACTACATACACTACATTATTGTTACAAAAAATAACCCGAAACATGGAATGCTAAATTCTTGTTTGGAAGGAATATGAAAAATCTATCAATATACACGGAAAAAAAAAATTATAGCTAGGAGCGCTATAACACACATACCAAGCAAATTATAATCGCTTATTATATAAATACAAGGCTTTCTCTTACAATTATGGCAGTCAGTGTAAAAATTTATATGAAATACTTTAATTGTTTAGTGAATAATAAAATATAACAAATAGTATGGCATTTATAGCTTAAATAGATTTAATTATTGTCCGTGCTAATAATTTTTATAATATAATAAAATTTCTGTAAATTTATAATAGTGCCTGTAATAAATATAATCGTGTCTGTAATATATATAATCGTTTCCAATTTATTTTTAACATTATTAGTTATTGTGTCCCTTATAATCTATAGCTTAAATCACTATAATTTGCCACTGTTACCAAATATCTTATAATGTATAGGGCAGAGCCCACTAATTTCTTTCCGTGTACAAAAAAAAAATACAAAAAAAAGTAAACATAACAAAAAATGTGACACGGGAATATATCATTATGGAAAACTAATAAATATTAAATTTTTATGTATTATAGTACACGATACTTTATTATACCTACCTTTGTCCCTATAAATAAACTTTTATTATCAATATAAGGATTTTACAACTCTGACCGAAAAGGTTATATAAAAGCCTTATAATAATTATATGAAATATTAAATTTTTAGTAGCAATAAAAATTAATAAATAAAATGCTTGGAAGAATAAAGTATACCGGGTGTCACAGTTCCAACGTACACCCCCCTTAACTTCTGTATTTGTAAAGTTAGCATTTTGAAAGGAGGGTATCGCATTTTGGGCTAAATCGCCTGCAACGATAAGACTTTACAAGCTTATAGATAGATATAAAATAAATACTTAGCCAAAATTTCAGCCCTTTTCAACATACTTTAATTAATTATTTTAATTAAGAATTTGACATCTGTCAATGTACGATTTGGCAACATTGCACGAAACTTCAAGTGTCAAATATCATCTCGTCAAAATAAAAATAACTTTGCATGTTAACTACTGCAGTGGGGCCAAAGGAAAGGGTCTGTGTTGTGTTCACTGCTTTTGACTATAATATTAAAATATTTTGTTGTGTTTTATTAGTTTTCACGGATTCAATATACTGTAATTCAATGTGTAATTAAGCTGGACTTATGTGACTAGTTTATTATGTTTCAGTACGATTATGGAGTTATTTTTGAGGTATTTATACTGTAATAACACTGTAAGCAAACCAGCTGTTTCAGCGATAACCCAAAGCATGTAGTTCCTTGGGACAGTGTTACCCAAGACAAGTAATTTAATGTGGCTTTCAACATGTTAAATTACTTTATTTCCATGATATGATTCAAAACTAGATTATGAAAAAGTTACACATAGACTTTTAACTTTTAATATTAATTAAATATACTTATTTAAAAATAGATATATTTAATTAATATTGTGAAAGTTGTGAGCACTTCCGGTAAAACCGGAAGTAGCAGAATGTTGTTTTATAAGTCAAAGGTTGAGAATCCTTAAGTACATTGTAGGTACCAAATTTCAAAATGTTATCTTTACAAATACAGAAGTTAAGGTGGGTGCACATTGGATCTGTGACACCCGGTATAGAGAGAAATCCGATAAACCAAAAAAGTAGTATCTAAAAAAGAAGGTCCTAGTAAGATCGTTGTTTCAGTGAGAAGTTAAGAGAACAAAAAGTACGTAAATATTAAAAATTAAACATGAAACATTTTTTTATCAAAACTTTTATGCTCCATGAAACAAAACGAACAGTATCGATATAATTTTAGGATAAAAAACAAATAAGAAATATTTTTCTTTCACTCTTTCTTTTCATTTAAAAGTAACATTTCATAACAATCAAAATTAAATCCCTTGTGGGTTTAGAGAGGAATAAAAACTAAAATTTTTAACTAATAACACAGGCACACAAAAAAAAGTGTAGATCCTTTTATCCTGTTAACCAGAAATGTGACATCAGACAAAGAGGCGGACGGAGGGATGGACGGACAAAAAAAAGGAAAGGGGGAGCCCAGCACTGAAGGTACCCCACTATGATGAAAACCATAGTTTGTTTGTTTTTGTTTGTTTTTAACCTCGTACTATTCTACTTAATTACGCAGCCCCTAAGTCCAGGACTTGTGTGGGCTAGTAGTAGAGGGACCACCGGCTTTAATTGACTTTCGAACCAATATATCTAGGGAGTACGCCTTCGCCAAATTTCAATTATTAATTAACTGAAAAAGGCAATCGGCGCCAGTGAGGTTTGAACTCACGATCATTAGATCAGTGTCAGGCTATATCGATGCCATTGACCACTGAGCTAAATCTCCCATAAATAGTGGCCACCACCCCTGGATAGTAGATGTACTATACAGACAGACAGATAGACAGATGGATACACGGACAAAAAAAAGAAAGGGGGAGCCCAGCACTGAACGTACCCTATCATAGCGGAAACCATGGTGGCCACCACCCCTGGATAGTAGTTAGACTATACAGACAGACGGACAGCCAGGCGGACAAACGGATAGACGGACATTTTCAAAGTTTCTTATTTTATCATAAACACATTTGTATCCAAGAATTTTTTGTCTAGGGAACGTTCAAGTATTACGTAACGCTCCTAGGCGGGTGGGGGTCATTTTGGAGTGTTACGCCAATGTTACAGGAAAATAGCGTTACAGGGGGGAAGTGGAGGTCCAAAATGATCAAAATTTGCGCTACGTAATACTTGAACGTTCCTCTACGCGCTGTGAATAATATTATAATTAAGAGAAACAGAACACATAAAAATATTCAAAACTAAAAATATTTATTTTTTTGCATAAAATATATTCTTGTATCAAAATGTTGATATAGTTCTCCGCATGACAGAAAGTCTCCGACGAAAGGGGAGAAATCATTCGCGCTCTCTTCTTTCCGTCAAGAGCGTTATAAGGCGTGTGTGCCTACAACGGGTCTCCCACTTGCTCACACATTCTAAACATATTTCCCGTAGCCACAGATCCGTGGGTCAAACTATACTTTATGGGGAAATATGTTAATATGTACGACAATATAAATTTATGATGAAAACTCGTTTATTTTTTCCCTCCCTTTCTTTTCATGTAAAAGCAACATTTGATAACAATCGAAAAAAAAATCCCTTGTGGGTTTTAAGAGTGGGTAATAAAAATAAAACTATTTAACTCAAAACGTTTATTATTATTTTTTGTTTAAAGCACCCTCTTATATTTTTTATCACATTTTAATACAAAAACAAAAGAAAGGTTTGCTTAGAAAACTTTTGTTTCTCCAAGGAAGGTAATTTAAGAAAAACAGTCACCTTTCTTCTATTTGTATTCATAGGTACAATACCGTTGCTATGTCAACAAATGGGACCAATGAATAGTTTTATAAAACAGATAAGCCCTCTCCATTACTATGTACAGAGTAAATTGAATTCAGTTATTTTGTTTTAAAGTTTGGGATTACGGTTCAAGCTGGGAAATTGTATGGAATCAGAGGGAGTTGTCCCTTTAAATAACACGTGAGTTTTAAAATACCCAGTAAATATTATGTAGGTAAATTACCCTAGATAATAAAAGTGTAAAATATTCAACAAATAAAACCATTATTTGAAGATATTAAATATTTACCTGCTGAAAAATCGTTTTTAATGCATATTGCCCTGTAAATTTCAAAACGTCGTATCTCAAAAAAAATTATTTACGGTTTGTTGTGCTAACCAACTCTGCACATGATGACTGGTAACTTATACAAACTCAAGTTTATAACTCGAATATAACGTAATTTATGTTAGGGTGACCATACGTCCCGGTTTTCCGGGGACATCAATATTTTCATCCACTCACCCTAACTAAATAGGACATTTTTACGTATTTTTTTTTTTAGTTCACACATTTTTGAGAAAAAACTACAGTGCCTGTCCCCGGTTTTCCGGGGACAAATCTGGTCACCCTAATTTATGTATATATGTTATTATTCATTGTGTACATACAGGGTGATCCATAACTGGCATGCCAAAATTTAAGAGGTGATTCTAGATCCAAAAATATAAAAAAAGTTCCTATAAAGGTTGGTCCGGAAATGAGCCCTAAGGGATCTAGGGCCCTTTAAAATTGTAATAAAAATAAGGTTTTTAATTAATAACTCGGGTACCGTTTAAGCTAGAGCGGCGAGCTTTTGCATGTATACTAGTATTAATAAGGGCAATAAGTTTATGTTAATTTATTTTTTTAATTTATCCAGAGGCGTGCCCAGACGGACAAAATATATGAGGCTTAAAACATTTTTGCCCCAAACTTTTCTATGTGTATGTTTATTGGATTTGTTGTAAAAAATATAGATTTCTAGAGTAAAAATACATATAAAATATCATATAGTGTAACACTGTAGGAGCAACCGTTTAAAAAAAAAATGCAATTAAGGAAGGAAGTAACATTTTGTGCCACCAAAAACGTTACTTTTTAAAAGGCTATTACTCCTTTAATATTAAATTTAGGTGTTTTGGTGTATAATACTTTTTTGCTCAGTTTTAAATGAAGAATCACCCTGCAGCATTAAAATTTTATTGGTGCTTTTTTTTGTTCCCCATTCAATACATCATCTTCGAAGGGTCGTAGCTCCCTTAGGACTCATTTCCGGACCAACCTTTAGAGAAACTTTTTTTCATATTTTTGGATGTAGAATGTAAAATTATAAAATAATATATGTAAAATTACATCTTTTATGCCGTAGAATTAGAAAAAAAAAACAATAAATGTTTGTTATTTTCTTCGTAAAATAAATAAAAATTCTAAATGAAATATAATAGTAGATTACATAACTAGTGTGGAAAGTAACATATTTCATGCGAGTGGGAAGGTTTGGAAACCCCACTAGTGTACAAAGCACAAAATAATTATAAATAGCATACAAATTTATATATGTAGGTATGTCAAACAGGAAATATGATTTTCATTTAGCTTTAGTTTTCTTGGTTTTATATTTAATACAATACATAGCTGTTTAATGGGTTGCCTATTCCTAAATAAATGCAAACTTGAGTTTGCTTAATTAATTAGATTTTTGTGGTTATGCTGCCATATAAGACAGTAAAATTGTACTGTTTTACGTTTCATAAGAAAAATGCTGTGTATTTTGATGTTTTTTTATGTAATATAAGGTAACTAAATAAAAAAATCAAGTAATTTTTATAAGATCCAGACTGTCTAGACAAGACAGTAATGGTCAAAATAGTAACGTTATAATAGTTTTTATTTTTGACATGAAAAACAGAAATATTTGGATTAAAACACTTAAAAGATATAAAAGGCTTTGGTGAAAGGTGGAAAATGATTTATAAAACAAGATGAATCAAATTCGTACGAGGTAAATATCTAAGTAAAATTAGGCAAACCTCCATACATAAATATCACACGAGTGTGATATAAGAATATCAAACAAGTGCGATATGAGGCGTTTTCTAAATAACAAAAGATTGTGCTAAATGTCATTTTCATAGAGGATCGTATGAAAAATACTATTTATTAGTTTTGAAAGTAAAAAAAATAGATACAACTTTGATACGAGATATCCTCCAATACTCTAGAGGCGGCGATTTACTCACTTCCACTAAATTGAAAAGCACGAATTTAATTTTGCTGCGGTTTTTCAATTGCACCGAACTGAATAAATTAGCTCGCTTAAAAAACACGAATTTATTTTGTTAGTTAATGAAAATTTGTTGTAAATTCAATTTTCTATAGCTTTGCAAACCACTGTTGGATTAAATATATTTTAAAGCCATTGAACATTATTTATAACGGCTTTTTAAATTTTTGTGTCATTCATCAGCAAAATCAATATCAGAGAATATTATGTAATTCATTAGACATAATTTATTAATTTAAAACCCAAAAAAATATATTATTTTTTATTCGTGTCCTACTAACAAAATAAAAAAAATTGACTCGGTAATTTAATAAAGGCACCATTTCAACATACCCAATTTTATAAAATATTAAATTCAGGTTTTAATGCCATAACAACTGAGAATAAAACATTGTACCACCGCGGTCGAAGTCGAGCTAATTTAACCTAATCTTACTTTATAATTTAGTAACAGATTCATTTTTTCACTATCCCAAATAAAAAATAACCCCCTCAGAAAAAAAGCTTTGCTCCTGACGGTTTCTCCGGAAATAAGCTTTGTCTCTGACGTTTTCTCAGGAACTTGGCGCTTCTACCAAAAAAAAAAACTTTGTCCTTTGCGCCCCAACCAAAACAATAAAACACCCTGACAAAAAAAAGCTTAGTCCCCGACGTGACGGTATAAAAAAGCTATGTCCCTGACGATTTCTACAAAACTTGGAGCCCCTACCAACCCTCCCAAATTTTTGAGGACTAAAAAAAAGGTCCTCACCCAACAAACATCACCCTGGGGGAACCAAACGTGGGGGCGAGGGGGCGTAAGATTTTTCTCACTATCTCACCTGTCCAGTCCGACACTTATATAATATTATTATTATTATTATTATTATTCCTTATAGGAATAAATATTTAAGCCACATTTGTTGTTAGACTAGTGTATTATATTTTAGTTTTTAAAGGATTATAAAGAATATACATAATTATTTTCCTAAGATTCTCTATGAAAATGACATTTAGCACAATCTTTTGTTCTTTAGAAAACGCCTCATATCGCACTTGTGTGATATTTTTATATCACACTCGTGTGATATTTATGTATGGAGGTTTGCCTAATTTTATTTAGATATTTACCTCGTACGAATTTGATTCACTTTGTTTTATAAACTATTTTCCACCTTTCACCACAGCCTATTATATCTTTTAAGTGTTTTAATCCGAATATTTCTGTTTTTCATTTCAAAAATAGAAACTATAGTTATAACGTGACTATTTTGACCATTACTGTCTAGTCTAGACAGTCTAGATCTTATAAAAATTACTTAATTTTTTATTTAGTTACCCTACATTACATAAAAAACATCAAAATACACAGAATTTTTCTTATGAAATGTAAAACAGTACAATTTTACTGTCTTATATGGCACCATAACCACAGAAATCTAATTAATAAGTAAACTCAAGTTTGCATTTATTTATGAATAGGCAACCCATTAAACATCTATGTATTGTATTAAATATAAAACCAAGAAAACTAAAGCTAAATGAAAATCATATTTCCTGTTTGACATACCTACATATATAAATTTGTATGCTCTTTATATTTATTTTGTGCTTTGCTTTTCTTAAAAATTAATAAAAAATAGAAAATTTTAAAATAAGAAACTTCATATTTTTTTGGGGACAGGAAAAATAGTGTATATAACTCGTTGAAAAGTGTATTTCACTCGAGTGTTAAGGTTTGGACGAGCCGCTAGGCGAGTGAGGAAATCCCACGAGTGTATGTAATATAATATCTAATATAATATAATATAATATCTTCTATAAAGAGAATAATAAAGTAATATTATAAACATAAATTTAATAATCATAAGTTGGAAAATCAATTTTCTTTTTATTTGAATTATTAATAACATATTTGAGTGCTATTAGTTTATTGATTTTAAATGTTACTAAGAAAAGAACCAGAAAATAAAAGGCTATTAAATAAACGCTTTAAGCTGTTTAAATTAATTAGTTCAAATGCACGGAAAATTAACAATTGAAAAAACATAGCTACTTTTATTTTTTCCTAAACTACTCGTCATATGCCTAATAATGAGTAAATGAGTATTCGGCGTAAACTCAGTTATGACTCATCAACGTTTAAATAAACACAGAAACATAGGCTTACGGAATAATTTTGCCGAATTATGAGGGAAATTTTTATAAATCGAAACATTTGACGACTAATTTGTTACCCACAACAATATTAACTATACATATTATATAATATTTTTGGAAATATAATGGATATTATGCATAAAGATGTATTTAAGCAGGTAAACGGACTGACTCTGGACCTCATATTTTGTAGAAGATGTTATTAAGAAAAGATATCCTGAGAGCTCACGAGAAACAAGCAGACTGCCAATGATTCAATTTAAATTTATAATTATAATTATAATAATATATAATATAATAATAATTATTGTAATATTTACCAGTGTAAGGTATAAAATAACTTCGTAGAAAGGTCCCTATTTCACTATATATAAATACTAATACGTATATATATCGGTGTTTTTCAAAGTTAAAAAAGACATTCGATTTTTATTCTTTTATTTAAGAATACGAAAGTTTTTAATTTTTATTTGTCGATAACTTTTTTTCCACCTTACTCATTTAAATGGAATCATTAAAAAAAAATCAAGGTAAAAAGTCCAAACCTAGCGAAATTTTCTTTGGCATGGGAATAGGTTGTACTAAGCCTAAAGAACCTCTTCGCATGCCTAACAAAATTTCGTTAAAAATGTCACTTGGTTCCTTTCAGATAAGGGGTATTACGTATTACGTTTTCTTTTTTATTGAAAAAAAAACTTAACTGTAAAGCATCGGTGGTTCGATTTAACTTTGAAAAGCGTAAGCGCTTTTACCAAAAAATTAAAATAATTCATAATTTCGACGACTCAGCCTATTTCGACAAAAATTGGAGTTAGCAACTTTGCGGACGCAGCCGTTGATTTGAAATTTTGGCGAAGGCGCGTTGCATTGAGAGAGCGGGTATTTTATATATGTCTTAAAGTACATTCAAATTAAGCTTTTTCTAAATATCTAGGCTTCAGATCCGTTTCCTTTCGGTGCTAGAAGCTCAGAAACCTGTGGTAATGAGCTTCCAAAAACTCTATTTTTAACTTGCCTCATATACTGCCGTTCTAAGCTGAAAGGTCCTATCTACATAGGCTTAACATACACAGATAGGACCTTTCAGCTTAGCAAGGCAGTATAGGTACCATCGTTTTCAAAATAAATAAAAAAAGTTACAGATTATATTGAACTTTATCAAGGTCTCTTTGACATTTATTTGTCAAATATTATTATGACATTACTTGTTAAAATAATTCACATTAGTTATGCCGCAGCTTACAAATTATCAAAAATGTATTATAATAGCAAGAATAAATGACAGGATAAGTGTACGTGAAATAGCCACTGAATTAAATGTTGCAAACAGCACTATAATGCGAGCAAAGAAAAAACTTGAGGAAACTGGACAGATTAGCAGAAAGCGGGGTTCTGTTCGAAGTAGAATGAGTAGTGCAGAAGAAGATATGCAATTAATGAATTATCTGCGGGAAAACCCTTTCCATACCGGAGTCAGAGCCAGGGAAGAAACTAACTTTCCTGGGTCATAATGCTGAAGAATTACGACAGGCCATCATTGAGGCTTGGCACGCAAAAATTGCACCAAATTACACAAACCAACTGTTAGAATTACAAAGAAGATTTTTTTATTTTTGATATCTTAAAATAAGTCACTCTTGATGATGTTTTTTTTTCTTTATATTTTTGAAGACACTATTTTGAAGAAAAAAACATTATCCCATGAACCGTAAGAGTTGTACAAAAAGCGCTTAGTGTTTTGTGAGTTTAAAATCAAGCAGGGCAAGTTATAAAGAGTGACTTTTTTTGAGATCAAATCAAAAATAAAAAATAAATTCCTGTTTGTAACTCTATCTGGAGACATACTGTATAAATATCATTTATAATAAAATTTGTTAACCTTTTTGCTTATAAGCATATATGCTTAAAGACAGTTATAGGACTTGCACTATATAATATAGACTGTACTTTAACCTTACTTAATTATTACGGAAAATTTCAGTGTCAATCTTAGTAAAGTACATATACCACAACTAAAAATTTAAAATGTTGGGGTACCTCAGGGTTCTGTGATGTGAGCGTTTTCTATGAAACATTACATTTATTACATTCAGATTAAGCTTTTTTCATAGATATACACAATAACTCTGAGACTTTTTTTTTGTAAGGACAGTGTTTAAAAAGTACCTTAGACATATATGATTAAAGAAATGACAATTTATGAAATGACATTTTGATTAAATGGAAATTCTTTCGACTTTTTAATAACATATGACATATGTCAAATAAACTTTTTAAAGCCTTTTTTACTCCTTGGCCCGCTGAATAATTGTGTAAAACTGTGAAAATAGACTAATTTAAATGTAATAAATGTGGTGAAGCTGGAGCTAAAGTGGTCTAACTAACATTTTTGGCCAAAATGAGTTACGGCCATATTTCAATACTAGACATTATATATTTTTAGTTTAAACGCATTTTAGGTCTATAAACCTGCCCAAACCCCTTAATTTAAACGATAACATTTAGGAACTCTACATTTATTTATTTTTTAAATTTGTTAAAAACGGTTTAACTCATTGTATTTTAAATATGTATTTTCCTATTTCTAAATAATGTTTGCAAAAAATATATATATATATATAAGCGAGCTTTATATAATATAATAAAATTATTTTTGGGTGTACCCAAGTATTACGCAACACTTTTTGGGGTATACTAAATAAGCCTGTTTTTTACAAAAAAAAAGGTCACAATATGAATAATTTTAGCTAAAAACGCAGAAGAAACGTAATATAGAACATAAAAAGACCCACCAAATAAGATTATAATTAATTTAATCATTTAGTATACCCCAAAAAGTGTTACGTAATACTTGGATACACCCAAAAATAAGTTTAGTATAGTTTAAAGGTAGAACTACACTATTTCATGTATAACTGTTTCAATAGTTGCTTTTGTTTGGAAAATAATGAGTGTTGAAAAAAATGATAGTTAGACCACTTTAGCTTTTTTACTTTTGGCGAAAATAGCAATTTCTAAAATTTATGTATGAAATAGCTTTAAAATGGCATTAAAATAATTAAAATTATATTATATGGTTAGGTTTAAGTATTATTTAACACCTACTGTGCCAACTTACCCAAAAAAAATTAAACTTTTGTGTGTGAAAGAGCCTATGAGTTTTTTCCTAAAAAGTGTCGCGTAATAATTGAAGGCACCCAAAACTAAAGTTATTTTAATGAGATAAGTTTTTTTATATTTTAAGCTAACATATGCCCAAAAAGTTTTGTTTTAAAGGTAAAGGTGATTATATTATAAGTCAAAACGCGTTTTCTTCATTTTCTCCATATTTACATTTTGTTACTTAGACCACTTTAGCTCCAGCTTCACCATGTAATGTACTTGACTTGGTTGGTTGACATTTAATTACTTTTTTGGGGCTTTTAACACCCAAATGAACCCGATCCAGGACTTAGCGATTTAAAAATGTACTTTAAGACATATATAAAATACAGCCGGGAGCAAATAATGAAATAAAAATGGTAAACAGCTCTTAGACTAATAATTATTAGTCCCTATTATAATAGGGAATTATAATAGGGAATTTCGACAAGAATAAATTTGATAACTCTGAAAATAATAATTTTTAGAAAAATATACATTTTGAGCGGGACATCCTTAACTTAAACATTTTATTAATTTCATATTAATTTCCTTCAGTTTCCTATTTTTGTAAATTTGCAAACAGAAATTATATTGCTTAACCCCTTCCGCTCCAGCCGGTTTTTCAAGGTATCGGTCTCCAAAATGTATATGGAAAATCCCGTAAACAAATATCCAACTGTGGATATTGTGGTATATTTTGCTATACAAACAAATATCCATACCTGGATACAATGGAGCGGAATGGGGTAAGAATAAAAAATGTAAAAATAAGAATAAAATTTTCCCCACCACTCCCTGACCTAGAACTATGGATAAGGAACCTAGACCGACAGATAGACTGACAAACAGACCTACAGATTTTTTTTACGAAAATGTTTTTTGGACATAAAACTTGTAGAAACGTAAAAAAATCAAATAAAAGAAATTCAATTTTTTTTGGTAACCCAAGATTTTCCTCGGGAAAGTAAAATGACTATTAAGCTTTTACTTAAATGTAAAAAAACTTAGAAATTTTAAGTCAGCCACAATACTTGGTTTTTGAAAGTAAAATATTAGGCATAAAGGTTATTCACTTTTTTGTGGCACCCGGTATACAATCCGATGTTTTTATCCAGTTGCAAGATGGATTTCAATTTATATTTATGGTATCATTTTTAAAATAACATTTTAAATCTTATTATTTTTAGAGTTTTTGATCCCAAAATGGCTGACCATTCAATTGACATTTACTTTTTTCCTGCAAGTCCGCCGAGTCGGGCTGCTCTGATGGTAATAAAAGCACTGGGATTGAAGCATAATATAAATATAGTAAATATTATACAGAAAGATCACTTAAAGCCAGAATTTATAAAGGTGAGTTTACACTAAGAAAATGATTTAACCTATTCTTACCTATTTTTTCTTACGTAATGATACAAATATGCAGAGATAAAAAAGTACTTGATACATAAGGTAAAATTGACCACTGGGGCTAGTTGTCGCATGATCTGGAGATATGTTCATAGTATAACATTTCCTTTTTCGCATTTTTTTACTCAAAACTTTTTGGTTTGGTTTGGTTTAGACAAATTTGGAAAAATATTATTTAGTTATAAAGTTGACAATTTTGGTACAAGAGTGAAAAGTTAGATAACAATCGGCTTTTGGGAAGGCAGGTATCTTATTTCTTAAAAAAAAAATACTTGAAGTGCCGCGACAACGTGCCCCGTAACGGGGCACGTAGTAGCATTTGTCGAGACTTCACAAAAAAAATCATAACTCTAATACCCTAAAAATATTTTCATGTTTTATCTTATAATAATATTACTGAAACATGCAGCTAAAATTACCATTTGGTCAAGTAACAAAAAAAGACAAAAGTAAAGGAAAAAACTGACTTTGAATGAAAAGTGCGACAATTAGCCCCGGTCACCCCTACTAATATATTTATGGAAACAATTATAAATACATTTAGATTTTTATCTTTTAATTATTTAGTATGTATGATGGTTATCAAACCTATCACTAATGTTGTATGACAATAAACATGATTTCGAAACATTCATGATAAAAGTTACATCTGAAAAGTAGTTTTTATTAAATATCTTTGGAATCCTATGAGCCGCACTAAAGACTTTTTGCATATATCTTAACCTTGATAAAGGCTATCCTTTTATGTAATTTTTATTTGGTAATTTTATCCAGGGGCGTGCAAAACAGGGGGTTGACACCGCCATAAATTTCAGGCGCAGTAAAATAACGTAGGTCTGGGGGCTCTGGGATCTTACTCTATTTGACCACCCTACCACAATCCGATTTTAACCAAAATTAAACCCAGCTGAGGATTTTAAATAAGGAACCAATGTTCTAAATATTTATATTTATAAAGACTTTAGCTCAGAGTGTTTACCAGTTATCTTAGACTAACCGACCGGCAGAGAGTGACAGACAATTTTTTTGCGGATAGCAGCTTTTTTGCATATTAAATATTTAATATTTAAATGTGAAGTAGCGAAAAAAAAACAATACATTTTTTTCCCTGGAGAAAGTAAAATATAATTAATAATTATACACACTGTTCCCATCTAGACCCGCTCTCCTCCACCTATATTGTCAAGATCTAGATAATTCTCCAAAAATAATAAATTAAATTATTATTTTTTAATTTATGCTTACAATAATAATCTACTTATTTGTCCTAAATTAATTAATGCAAGTTATAAATTTAAGTAGATTATTAAACAGAATTATTTATAATAGTCTCACGAAAAGTCCTTAGATTGTTTATAAGCATCACTTGAAACGGTGCCAAATTATTATTTATAAAAACAATCTTGTTTGAAACAATTGTTTAAACTGTAGTACACATGTAAATCGATTATAAACACGATTGTTATTATAAACAAATGTTTTATAATAAACATTTAAACAGCATAAAACTCTTCTCCGAATGTATGGGGATAATCATTAGTAGTAGTAGTAGTAAAAGGTGGGTAAGCTCCGACGCCTGACAAGTAGGCCCAATAGCCCTTTTTGTCTGCCCCAAGATTACCTACCCAACCTGCTGCCTATCCTCCCTCTTCCTGAATCTGCCAGACCTTCTGATGAAGTTCATAACATCTGACCAGGCTAGGAGGCTCATCTCTTCCTTCGCTAGTGTTACCACTCCGAAGACGTCTTGTCTGAGCCTGCCCAGAGCCTCACACTCCCCTATGAAGTGGTAGGGCGTTTCCTCGTCCATCCCACACCCAGGGCAGGTCGGATCGTTTACCGTCCGCATGAGGCTTAGGTGTCGCATAAGCCCACAGTGGCCCGTAAGGACCCCTGTAAGGAGGCTTATGGTTGCTCGGCCCCTTCCTAGTAGCCAGACCGACCTAGCTTTGCTTGGCCTGGTCAGGAATTCCTTTGCCTATGGGGATAATCATTAAGTTACGAGTAATCTTACCGAACGTTTCGTGAGGCTAACGATGATCACCTCAGCAATCCTGCTTGTTTTGTGGTAAGCCCTTTTAAGTAATGTCCTGAAATTGTATTTCTGAGTTTTATTTCACTTAGACCTAGGTTCGCCTAGGTTATCCTCTTCCCTCTCCCACACGAAATAACCCACAATTCGTGACAATATTATACTATAAAAATGAAGTGTTACTTCATAATTACTTTTTCTGTAGTATATTGTTTTAGCTTGGCATCATTGTAATATATAATATACATTTTAACCCTCAACTGCATATTGTTTTGAATCTAGTAAACTGTATTTTTAAAAAGATATATAAAATTCGATATCTAACAACCGCACTGCAAGCTAATTAGTTCATAGTCTGTTTCCTCAAGCAAGATAGTAAATTAAAAATCGCACAGTGAATATTTTCAAAACAGATTCGAATATTGGATGTGCGAATATACTGCGAAGTTTATTTTATTATTTTATAAAACATAACTATATTCTATACACAAACATACAGGGTGATCCATAACTGGCATGCCAAAATTTAAGAGGTGATTCTAGATCCAAAAATATAAAAAAAGTTCCTATAAAGGTTGGTCCGGAAATGAGCCCTAAGGGATCTAGGGCCCTTTAAAATTGTAATAAAAATAAGGTTTTTAATTAATAACTCGGGTACCGTTTAAGCTAGAGCGGCGAGCTTTTGCATGTATACTAGTATTAATAAGGGCAATAAGTTTATGTTAATTTATTTTTTTAATTTATCCAGAGGCGTGCCCAGACGGACAAAATATATGAGGCTTAAAACATTTTTGCCCCAAACTTTTCTATGTGTATGTTTTTTGGATTTGTTGTAAAAAATATAGATTTCTAGAGTAAAAATACATATAAAATATCATATAGTGTAACACTGTAGGAGCAACCGTTATCAAAAAAAAATGCAATTAAGAGGAAGTAACATTTTGTGCCACCAAAAATGTTACTTTTTAAAAGGCTATTACTCCTTTAATATTAAATTTAGGTGTTTTGGTGTATAATACTTTTTTGCTCAGTTTTAAATGAAGAATCACCCTGCAGCATTAAAATTTTATTGGTGCTTTTTTTTGTTCCCCATTCAATACGTCATCTTCGAAGGGCCGTAGCTCCCTTAGGGCTCATTTCCGGACCAACCTTTATAGAAACTTTTTTTCATATTTTTGGATGTAGAATCACCTCTTAAATTTCGGTACGCGAGTTCTGGAACAGGCTGTATACAATTCAAATCTGTTGTAAAAATATTTACTGTGCGATTTTTAATTTACTATCTTGCTTGAAAAAACAGACCATAGGTACAACCATTACAGATTTCTTGATTTTTGTACTTTTTAAGGCCTATCCAGAAGCTTGCATAAGAACATAAAACATAAGAATGCGATGCCGTGATTGGCTTACATCGCATTGTTATGTACTGTGTTGTTATGCGAGCCTGTGGATATGCCCTTAGTAAAGAAAATGGTCATTAAACAGTTAAAACATAAAACATGAAGTATAAAATTCTTAATAAAATAATTAAAAAAGGCTTATAATCGACTTCACGTTAATTTTATTATTGAAAACAATTAGTGTGACCGCGGTTTCGCTATAATTAGGTTATGTTACATAACCTAATTCATGCCACTAAAAATGCATATTTTTAATCTGTAACCTAATTTATTAATTGTGTAATGTCCTTAGTGTTATTTATGACCAGAATGTTAAAGATGTCCCATTATATGTATTTAAGTCCGTAGATGCTATATCTATTATAGCGAAACCGCGGTCACACTAATTGTTTTCAATAATAAAATTAACGTGAAGTCGATTATAAGCCTTTTTTAATTATTTTATAATAAACCACTTCACTATAAGAAGTTCAGACGTTCAGAACCATGAATGAATTTTCAAACTGGATAAAATTCTTAAATTAAATGTTGTTTTGTTTATTTATTTAACCCAGTGATCAATAAAATTAAGCATGTTTATATGTATTTTGTTAAAATAAGCAAACCCTGGGTTTAAACAGCTAAATACTTGCATATTTTTCTATGTTCCGATTGAGAATAATGGGCAATGAAGGGTTATTTATTTCTATCCCGACAAAAGAAAAAAATAAAGTTTTATCTAAAACCGAATCTTTTAAAAGCTGCTAAAAAAATAATTACTTTTTAATTTTAGATGAATCCGATGCACACTATACCTGTTATAAATGATAAAGGATTTATATTGTGGGACAGGTAAGGCAAACTATTAACTGAAACAATTTGCACAATGATATTCATCCCTCATATAGAGTGTATTTCATTTAGTGTTGCCGCCTAAAGCGATAGTTATCTCCAATAAACACCTCTCGTATCGCAACTACGATGCGATAGTTCAAAAATTATCGTCTCGCGCAAACGACAACGAGAGGCCTCTAGTTAGAGCCTACCTCTCTCCTACCTCTTCCTATAACGATACTTATCGTTTGGACTTTTGGACTGCGTAAAAGTTGAATATTTCAGCCATCTAATATTAGTTAAATGAATTTGACTCAAATGTCACATTAAAAAAAATATATGTCAAAAATTACTAAAATTCATATATCTTGTTAAAGTGATATTTTGCTGCATAAATGTGACTATTATAAAAGGCTTTTATCTTTTTAAATCGTATCGCAGGCAGAAACTGCTTCAACATTATCCTATTTTTATAGCAGATATAAAAATATGAACTCCTGGCACTAATTAACCTAATACTAAGTACGGTAGTATCTGACTAATACGAGGGGTAATTTAAAAGAAGGCAAAAATGCTAGAGCTGCTGTTAGTAGGATTTGAGTGATAAAAATCAATTTAAATTATTATTTTGCTTTGCATTTTTACCTCTCGACGTTTCAGGAAAAAATAAGATGATTTAGGTAAAAAAGTGTTTGCTTTATTTTTTCTATAACAATACTTTCTTTATGAGAAAGTAAAAATGGGAAAGCAAAATATATAAAGACTATTAAAATTGATTTTTAGCACTCAAATCCTACTAACAGCAGCTCTGGCCTTTTTGTCTTCTTTTAAATTATTCCTCGTATTAGTCAGATACTACTGTACTTACTAAAGGGCCTAATTAGGTACCTAGTGCAAACTGCCAGTAGTTAATATTTTTATATCTGCTATAAAAATAGGATAATGTTGAAGCAGTTTCTGCCTGCGATACGATTTTAAAAGATAAAAACCTTCTATAATGGGCTAATGTATGCTCCATAATGCCTACTAAAGAATATATTTGCATTTTAAAAATCATTAAATTTCAAAATAAAATAATGACGTTTTTGTCAAATATTTTAATCTGATTTTAGGTGGCTTCAACATTCGACTGTCTTTAACTGTACGATAGTTATCGCTCTCGCTTCGGTCTCGTTACGGGCGAGAGACCTCTCCTTATCGTTACAACGATACGATATTTTTCCACCTCTCGCTATCGTTCTGTTCAACGATAACGAGAGGATAGCGAGACGATAGGCCTTAGGCGGCAACACTAATTTCATTTATAGACAGCGGGAAGTAGAGATTCATTCGGTATATTGCTGGTTTACTGTGGTGCTCCATGGTAAATTAAAATTATAACACTGTGCGACAAAATCGCACAGTTTTAATCTTTTAGGCAAGCGTCATTCGAAAATATAGGTCTAATATAGTCCAAGGGGTTTGGACTTTTTTAAAGTTTTCAGCTCACGCTAATATACAAGACCCATTTTTCAAGTTAGCGTTTCATAACTTTGGGAGGTGAATTTCTATCAAAAGCATGAAAAAAAGTTCATATTAAATTATGTCCAAAAATGCTTCGTAAGGGAGCTACGTTCCTTCAATGACCCCAAATTAGATTTTTGTTTAATACCTCAGGAACCCTTTGACCTACAGAAATGAGTTTATCCACGTGTTTTTATATCAACAAGGCCTAGTAATAATAATAATATGTGGTAATTTTAGCCAGGGGCCGGTAAACGGGAAGGCCCAAGCACTTTTTGCGATTTTCTAATATTGTAAGCTACACATAAATTTAAAGTTCTCGGCTGGGATCGTCACACTATTTTGGGACACTTTTGCGTCACATAATTTTGGGACACTTTTGCGTCACATGCTTTTGGGACGCTTTTGGGTCACATAACAACAATGATCCCAGCCGAGAACTCAATGATCCCAGCCGAGAACTTTGTTGATATTGTGTGTCACATATTAATGTTATCTCGGTTTTGCTTTACTTGTACAGTAGAAGGTATTTAACAATGATCCCAGCCGAGAACTTAATGATCGCAGCCGAGAACTTTAAATTTATGTGACGCTTACGATATTAAGAAATATACTAGTAAAGAAAACCGGCTTAAAACATTAAAGGGATCACGGTTTAGCTTTACTTGTACAGTAGAACGTTTTTAACAATGATCCCAGCCGAGAACTAAATGATCCCAGCCAAGAACACAATGATCCCAGCCGAGAATTTTTTTAACTAAAGAATCATATTTTATTTAGAATATGTCAAGAATAAACTGTACAAAAAAAATGGGACAAAAAACTCCAAACGCCCTCCTCCCATTTTGCACGCCTCTGGTTAAAATTACTAAATGAAAATTAAATAGGATTAACACGTTCGCTGCCAATGATGCTTACAAGCGTCAAGGAATGCTTAGGCCAAATGGCACTGATTCTTATGAGCGTTCTATAGCCATTGATTTTAAGGAGCCAGTATTGTCGGATTTGCAGTTGAGTAAATTAGTAAAAAGTGCACGCGGTTCTGACTTTTTTCTTTTTTTTTTTTTTTTGTGGCCATGCAAATAATTTCAAAAAAGTGTTGGTTTCCGACAAACCTACCATTTTTGTATTGGCAGCGAACGTGTTAAAAGCTTAGGGCTCCGGATCAACCATCATAGGATTTTTTGAATGTTTTTGCATCTACCCTTAAATTTCGTATGTATATAAAACATCCTGTATAGATTTTTATATCGTATTAAATTTTCCAAATAATTAACTTTTTAGCCATGTAATTATAAAATATTTGGCAACTCAATATGCTAAGGATGACAGTCTTTATCCCAAAGATCCAAAGAAAAACGCAATAGTTGACCAAAGGTTATTTTTTGAAGCTACAACGTTGTTTCCACGATTTGTTGAATATGCTGTAAGTAAAAAAAAAATGGGAACGGGAGCGTTCGTCGAAAAATTTACCGCGAAAACAAATATCGCGAAAATAATTCGTCGAAAAAATTACCGCGAAATATTTTTTTCCGCGCAAAGGATTAAAAGCGATAAAAATTCAACGCAAAAAAATATTAAAGCGAAATAAAAATAGCGAAAACTCTTACCACGAAAAGTTTTAATAGCGGAATACAATTACCGCGAAAAATATATAGCGATAGTAATAGCCGCGAAAATATTTAACGTGCAAAGCAAATTCCGCGTCTAATTGCAGAACAAAATCTTAATATAATTCAGTTGTTAGGTTTGGTTTTTAAAAATATATGGAAGTAAAATTATGATTATATTACTAATAAATATAATATATAACCAATTTCTTTATACAGAGCGGTCCAAAAGTCACCCCCCCCCCTCTTAACTTTTGAACCAGTTGAGATATCTACTTCAAATTTAGAACTTTTAAATAAGACAACTTAAACTATCTTTTAGCATATGTTTAATACTTTCAGCCCTTAAAATGTGGGCAGGGGGGCATGGGGGCATATTTTTTTAAATAGAAAGGGGAGTCGTGTAATACATCATTTTAAAGCTTATAAAATTCTCCATTTAACTCCATGTTTTTAAATAAAAAAAATATTTTTTTTGGGGTTAAAATGGGGTTAAAAATGGGTATTAATGTAATTCCTCTAAAAAAAAAACAATTTTTTTTTTAAAATGCTTAATTTCATCATAAAAAAATGTTAATTATACTTTTAAACTAATTTTAGTTGACATAAATAAAAATTTATAATAAAAAACTTAAAAAATAGAATATTTTAGCACAAAAAAATGAAAAATCAAAACCTTAAAAAACATTTTTAAAAAATTTAAAAATGTTAGTTTAAATAGATAATTTTATAAGCTTTAAAATGATGTATCACACGACCCCCCTTTCCATTTAAAAAAATGTCCCCCCATACCCCCCTGTCCACATTTTAAGAGCTGAAAATACCAAATATATGCTAAAAGATAGTTTAAGTTGTCTTATTTAAGAGTTATAAATTTGTAGTCGATATCTCAACTCGTTCAAAAGTTAAAAGGGGGGGGGGGTGACTTTTGGACCTCGCTGTATATTGGTGTTATACGTTTAGTATTTTAAAAAACATAAATATGATTAAATTGTTTGGTTTGTTTGGTTTTATTTTTGATAAAATAAAAATAAAATTATGATTATAAAGTAAGCTTTTTATTCAAAAAATTATAATATATATTTTAAGGTTATTTTTTTAATTAAAATTAACCGCGTTTATATTATTGCGCCGAAAAAGTATATTACGATGCCCGTTTTTTATTGTGGCGATAATAGTTTCCGCGGTAAAAGTTTTCGAGGTAATATTTTTTGCGGTAAATGTTTTCGCGGTAATAATTTTTGCCGGTAATTACTTTTTATCGGTGAAACCTTTCGCGGTTAAATAATTGAGCGGTAAATGTTTTTCCGGTAAATGTTTTCGCAATAAAAGTTTCGCGGTAAAATTTTCGGCAAAGTCTCCTAGATCCAAAAAAATTTGCTGCTATACTGGAAATTCAATAAAACCTGCAGTGACTCATACCTCTGCTGCTTTCGTATAAGGGGTCCGCCTTTGCGAAGCTTTGACGAAATTACGCGAGTCACACCCGAACTGGTATGATCTTCGCCTTTTACCACACATTCGCAAATAAATCACTGCAGGTTTTATTGAATTTCCAGTATAATAAAAAATGAATTCCCCTGTGATTAGAAAAAAAAAATAATAAAATTTCAAAAACACTTTTTTTAAATATATAAATTAATAAAAATGTTTTTTCGAAAAGAAAAATGTTTTATTTGAATAAAATTGATTTTGCTTCCATTGACTTCTTTACACAACCCCAGTTTTTAATCAAACATAAACCGAGAACTAGATGAGGAATATATGCTCGAAATTTGAAGACTTTGGTTCAAAGCGTTCTTGATTTATCGTGATCACAATGTTTCCCATACAGGTCGAAGCTTCGCGAAGTCTGAATTTTCTTTTTTTGGATATAAAATGTCGTAAAATATAAACAATGTACTAAAAATTTGTATTTTTTTACTATGGGAAAGTAATTTACAGGGGAATATAATAGTTATTTATGGTACTAGTGGGTAAAGTAAGATATCGAGAGGGCAATATCGGTTTACCCATGAGTGCCATACAAGGTTTTATCCAATAAATAGCTTAGGAATTCATATTTTTATTAAAAATTTTAATGACATTTACAAGAAAATAATTTGACAATTGAGTGGGTAAAATAAATAATTATCCACTCAATAAAGTAAAAAAGCCACGCTGGGGTTATTATTGAGTTTATCTATTCAAAATAAAGCTGGTAATTGTCTTATTATCTGTATGTATTGGATAAATTCTTTTTATCAGTGCAGATCCGTGTGTCAAAGTATATGGAGCTGCCAACGAACTAATAACTCTTCTCTCTAGAATAGGCATTTTATTCGTTAAAACTGATAAAAAGGTAGCCAACATATACATTCGTCTGTCTTACTCGCACATCTTTGTTCTAACAGAGACAACAATACCAGTTACGTGTAATTGTTATTGTTCAGGCCTGAATATACCTACTATTTGTTTACAAACAAACCGATATGTTGGCGATACTTTATTTTACGGTATGCGTATTCTAGAAAGAAGAGTTATTAGTTCGTTCAGAGCTGCGAGGAATAAAATTACTATTTAAAACTAAAATTAAACGTTATTTTTAGGCGCCAGTTTTATTTAAAGCGCAGAAACCAGATCAGGAGAAAAAACAAAAATTAGAAGAAGCATTGGAGATTTTAAATGGTTTTTTGGATAATCAAACGTGGATGGCTGGACAGTATATGACAATTGCGGATTTCTCTATAATAACTGTTATTGCAACCTTGGAGGTAATAATATTTTCACGGTGGTGTGATAAAATATTTTATCCACGGCCATGATTAATGGGCCTATTAATCACGGGTCTGTAAAAATAAACAGTTTAATTTTTAAAACGACCGTGGATAAAGTATAGAATTCTACTCGCGTATAATAGCTATTAATCATTTGGATGATTAGGTCACTCGCCTTTCGGCTCGTGTCCCAAAATTCACCCTCATTGATTAATAGCAATTATTATACGCTCCTTATCATAATATACTATAGTTCGACTCTTAATAAACCCATTTTTGCTTTCCCATTTTGAAAATTTTCAAAATTTTGGAAAACTTTGTATTCGTGCAAAAATTTTCAAATTTTTTTTTTTCGTATTTTTTCGTTTTATGACGTTTTATGTCGATATAAATCAATTCCAAGCAAAAAAAAATTGTCGATCGGTCGGTCGATCGTTCTGTCCGGAAAATCTTGTAAGCACGATTACTTAAGAACGCTTTAAGCTAGAGACTTTTTACGAAGATTTAGCCAACCTGGCGTCCAAATAGCTCTATTCCATTTTAGATTTTAAGCTTTCACGGCCATTAAGATATAAAGAACTTTCACTTTCGGGTTTAGACCGTGTTAATGGATTTTCACTTTCCGACGTTTCGTCTCTTACTACTAGAGACATCTTCAGGGATTAATCTGAAACTGATTTCAGATTAATCCCTGAAGATGTCTCTAGTAGTAAGAGACGAAACGTCGGAAAGTGAAAATCCATTAACACGGTCTAAACCCGAAAGTGAAAGTTCTCTATTCCAATACGCTTTCATCCGTAATTCATGCCAACGTTTCGGTTTGTTTTTTGTAACATCTTCAGGTATTTGTTTTTTCATTTTAATTCATGGGTTTTTGGCATTAGCCAGGGCTGGATTTAGCACAAAGCAATACTAGACAACTGCCGAGGGCGGTAAATTTTAGAGGGCGGTAAATTTTAAGGAATACGTGAGAATGAAGTGCAATGTAGTGTAATGCTGTGTAGTATAGTGTAATATAGTGTAGTATAGTATAGTATAATGTAGTATAGTGTAATATAGTGTGATATAGTGTACTAGTGTATTAGTATACTATACTCCGTCCAGTTATGCAAGATAGTAAGGGACGCGGCCCGTTTTACACCATAGTGCGCACAAATAGCATAATTATGCATAAATCATAGCGTATCAAAAATTTAACAGATGTCGGTACTGTTTTCCTGGAAAGGGCCTATCCAAAAACTGGCATAACAAGCATAGTACATAAGAATTGGCTTGATGTGTCGTCATGTATCTTGTAATGGTTGTTATGCGAGCTTCTGGATAGGCCTTAAGTTGTAATTGTAACCTAAAAATTTGACGTTTTCCTTGTGTTCAATATAATTTACGTGTGTACAATATGTAGAATATGCTAATTTAGTGTGAGTGAAGGAAAAATAAACCAAAAAAGTACCCTTTTCAATACCATACAAAATAACATTAAGTATAACCATTTTTTCATGTAACTTTCTCTTCTTTGTTTAGCTTTAACGACCGTCAATCATTGTCATAGACAAAAAATGTCACAATCTTTTATATGTTAAAAGGTACGAGTTTTTAACCAATGATGTAGCTTAAGAATCGCGGGAATTTTAAACTAGTATCTTGCATAATTGGACGGACTATAGTGATAATCTTTTTTTTTAATCATAATTTCACTTTTAAAAACAGCAAAGGAACAAACAACTGATACTTCAAAAAGATCTATGATTTATCATCCTTTTTTCTTTGGAAGGGTGTGGCATTTATCCATTGTCTAGGGCGGTAAGTGTATAAATCCGGTCCTGGCATTAGCGATTATGCGATTATTTGAGTCTGGATCATACGGCCGAAAGTTGTACGGGCGAAGAAATGGTTTTACCCCCTCTACTGTATTCTCCAGAGGTTCTCAACATTTGATTAAAACAATGAATTTCTTATGCATATTGTTACACCAGGCAAGCATTTATTATTTAATTAGTTAAAGCTAAATTATTTAGCCTAAATATAATCCTATTTGATTCTTAAAATATATCGCCTTCTAAATTCTGAAATATCGTATCTAAAAAATACCTCCCATTAAAAAAAACACCAAACCAGCAAACTACCAAAGCAAACCACTATTAAAGTAAACCAGCGCCTCCCATAAAAAAAAACACCAAACCAGCAAACTACCAAACCAAACCATTGTTAACGTAAACCAACGCCTCCCATTAAAAAATCACCAAACCAGCTAACTACCAAACCAAACCATTGTTAACATAAACCAACGCCTCCTATTAAAGAAAAAAACACCAAACCAGCAAACTACCAAACTAAACCATTTTTAACGTAAACGTCCAAAAGTAAAAGTAAAGTCCAAACGCACCCATTCAAAAAAAACAATAACCAGAAATTCGAGTATTTTAACAATTTTTTATTATAAAAATTTCAACAATTATTTTATTATATTTATTAATTTTCAGAGAATAGTAATAAGCAACCAGTTATATATCTCAATATGTAAATACTTGCCTACGCTTTGAGAGACACTGAAATCAGTGCTGCCACTACTACAAACCTCGCTTTCGGCCGTATGGTCTTCGGCCGTAATACCCACCCCGGATAATTTTAACTGATACCCCAAATGACACCTATTTTATCTAGGCCACTGGTCAATTTGATATAAACAAATATGGAAACCTGTCCTCATGGTATGCAAGATCCAAATCTGCGATGGCAGGATTCGGTTACGACGAAGTAAATCAGGAAGGAGCAAATGCCTTTGGTGGTATATTTAGGAGCCAGCTGAGTACAGCACTGGCATCTTGATTTTAAAAAATCGTATTAATAAATTAATTAATTTACAATATTTTATTGTTTATAATTTTAATTAAATAGATTTGACTCTAGGATAATAGTATATTAAAGTACTGGTTTCATAACATACGTTTTTAGCGCACGAGTACAAGTTTAGAAAACGAGCCGCTTGCGGTGAGTTTTCTAAAGTACTAGTGCGCTAAAAACGTGTTATAAAACGAGTGCTTTAAACAATTTTTTCTATTTTGCTCTAAAATTTTAAAAAACTTACATTTAAATTGATGACTGATTTAGGGATTTTTGTTTCGAATTGGCATTACAGTTTTCGCCATGTTTAAAATTCTAAGAACGAATATTATTCTGATATATTTTATAGTCATTTCTTCTCTTTTCCACTGCAAGTAACCAAGCCACAATTTTAACACGGTAAAACATAACCTAAACACAAAATTTTGTAGAAAATTAAACTTTAAACCGACTTTGACAATTGCACGGCAAACGTCAAGAGGTAGACTTTTTTCTGTTGCCAACCCAAAAGAAAAAAAAGCTTATAAGAGTCGCAAAATAGAAAAAGTTTTAAAATTTCTTAAAAGATTAAAAAATTTAAATTTTATTTCTTATATTTATTACATTTTATATTTCATTAGAGCTATAATTATAGCTATAGCTATAATATATTATTATATAGTTATGGTTTAGTAAATAAAATTATTATATATAAATATATTGCTTTTTTGATTATAGTTTATTACATAACTAGTGTGGAAATTGACATATTTCACGCGAGTGGGAAGGTTTGGTTTGGACAGGTTTGTACAGCTTTGTAGAGGGCACAAAAATTGAAAAAATAAATTAATTAAAATATACGCTTTTTTTCTCTTTGCAAGACGATTCTTTCCTCCCCCCGCCCCATTCTATTTTCAAATTACAAAATAAATAAAACACCTATATAGGAACGGCCCACCCCAATTTGCAAGCTTAAGTTATATTCAATGCAACCGTAAAAATATAGGGGTGCTATTTAAAAAATAAAGTTAAGGGTAAGCTGTTGGGGGGGTGTGTGAGTAGATTTATAGATATTGTTGTCTTAATAAGTATTAACCAGGCTTTTTTTAGTTTTCGGGAAAATCGCTGCCAGATTTGGGACATCCCGTATAGTTTACTAACATATAATAGCTATTAATCAATCGAGTGACTACGCCACTCGCCTTTCAGCTCGTGTCGTAAAATTTACCCTCATTGGTTAAGAGCAATTATTATACGCTCGTATATTATTTTCTTCAAGCGTACTAAAATGTTCATATTTTTTAACTGAACACACTAGTTTAGAATATTTTACAGTAAAAAAATGAATTCATTGTTGAACGCCGTAAAAAAAAGTTAGTTAGCAAAACCACCACTGGCGGCAGCACTCTTTGACTTTGATGACAGCCATACTTCAAACTTGTTTGTTTATTATGTAAACAGGTGGTTGACTCGAGATTCCGTGCAAAAACCTTGTGTGAAAAGTCGAAACGAAATTGCAAATTCTACATTAGACAAGTTACCATCGAAATCGCGAAAAGTGTACGATTTAGCCTAAGAGAAAAATTTTAAATGAGCTAAGGAAGGTTTAAGTTTATTTCGAACGGGTTTTATTGGCCTATTTTAATAAAAAAAACATACTTTATTACTAAATAAATTAAATTCTAAATTTAATATTAAAAAAATATATATAGGATGCTTGAAGAAAAAATAGCATAGAAAATTCTACAGACTAGTAAAAAGAAGCTTCACTTTTCCTCTTAGTAAAACAATATACTAATTATCTTTTATTTTATCTAGGCCACTGGTCAGTTTGATTTAAACAAATATGGGAATATTTCTGCATGGTATACAAGATCCAAATCTGCGATGGCAGGATTTGGTTACGATGAAGTGAATCAGCAAGGAGCTAATGCCTATGGTGGATTATTTAAGAGTCAACTAAGTGCAGCAATGGCATCTTAAAAGTTCATAGCTTAATTTGCTTATTCATTAATTAATAATTATAATGTTAATTAAATCTTATTTAATAACTTAAATATGGTTTTCCACTACTAGCCTTAGAAAATACCATTATTTATCATGTTTTTATACTGTGAAATCAATTTTCTTCACCTATAGCAATATTAATTTTTTTTAATTAATTAGACAATTGATATATGCCACTTGATTTTCCTAGAATTGCAAAGACATGTCATTGCTTATAATTTTTAATGGACAAAATGCAACAATATTTTGCCATTGGATAAAAAATGAGCATGCCAAATATTATAAATGAATTAATTATAATATAATATAACATAATACGTTTATACTATTATTTAGTAAATAAACAACTTACCGATGTTTTCATACATTTCAAAAATATCAAAATGCCACTCATAGAACTGTCAACTTACAGTGAATAAATCGATTTATTCATTTGTTTTTAGAAATGGCTATTTCAAAGGCTACTTGTTTTTGTGCGGTTAATTAACCCGGCGCGTGTGTGGTGGGGTTAAAACCACCCGTGGCATATTTTAAACGTAGACTGGTTCGCAGTATTTTTTGTTTTTATAATTTCCTCTTCACTAGCTGTAGATAAACGCATAGAGAACATATTGCCAATTTTTGTTTGATACTTATCCTACACGTTTATTTTTTAGCTGTTTTAAAGATCCGTACAGGGGATTTAACTAACCACACTTAACGTTATATAATTATTCATAATTTTAGATACGTACCCTGGTAGAAAAGTACATAAATTTAACTTAACATAAAATTAGATTAGTGACATTTTTATGTTTAGTTTCAAACGTTATACAAAAACGTTATAAAATATATAAATCTAACCTTAAAAACTAACGTTTGACAAAAACCTTATAAAATACATAAATCTAACTTTAGTTTGCTAACTTAATTGTAACCTTTTTCTAACCTTATTGTAACTTTATTTATATAATATTTTTTAAATTTCCATTATTAATACGTAAGCTATACTAGAAAATACTCATTTTAGACAGCTATGTGCCTAGGTTTGATAATTATTTATTATTTCTATAATAAGTTTAAAAAATATCCCCCAAAAGTCAAAATTATAGTAATTCTGGCAACGCTGTACTATAATTAAAAAAATATTTTAAGATTCTGAATGTATAAATAAGTATTAAGTAACTAAATATAAAGTTTTTCTGAGAAGTAAACGTATTTATCGAAGTATAACAGAATATTACACGAAAAATATTTAGGGCCACCTAAAAAGATGGCTATTTTATAAATAAATGTAACGAAATTATGTTTAAAAATTTTATGATTGCAGGTAGAAATTTCCTAGTTCGCCACGCCCACTCCGAAAGTTAGAAATTAAACGTACTCATAACGTATTTCTAACTTAAAAATCTAACGTTAGATTTACGTTTGTAACTAACGTCAGATTCCAATGTTAAAAAGCGGGACATTTGCACATATTTTATAACGTACTTTTATACAGTTTTCTAACATTAGAAGAACGTTATTCTAATGTTAAATTTCTACTAGGGTATACAACATGTAAAATTTTCATTTTCTTAAAAAAAAAATTCTCATTGTTTTTCATTTTACGTTATTTTATTTAGATAAATAAAGTTGTTTTTTGTGTTTTAAACAAAGATTTGTTTGACCCTGATTTATATCACCAAGTAAGCATTTTTTCTTGTAAATATGCATTCTATGGAATCGAGTTTTGTATTTTTGTGAAACGATAAAATAAAAATATAATTTTTATATTAAATATAGATATTTAATAGAAATTTTCTATTAAAAATGTTAGTATAGTAATCAAAACAAATTATTATTTTAAGTAAAAAAACATAACTTTTTTTTATATGATTTTTTAAAGTTTGGGGTGGATTACACCCCACCACACAAACGTTCTAGTTTATTATTGATATAAAAATGTTAAATAATAAGAATAAATGCGCTAGTAGTGAAAAAAATAATATATAAACCAAGGTAGAGAAGACTATTATAGCCACCCACTCTTAAATCCCTCGCTGCTATGCAGCTCGGGATTTAATACGCTCGGCTATAAAAAATGTCTTCTTTACCTTGGTGTATAATTACTATTAAATAGGTTATTACTACTAATAATAATAATTAATTTAAACTGTTAATTTTTTAGATATTTAAATGCACGGAATTACCCTTCACGCGGTATTCCCCTATCTCTAAAATTTCCTCCATTTTGTACACCTGAATTCCTCATCGGTTTACCCCTCGAGGAGCAGTTTTCTCAGTACACCCTAGTATAATAATAGGTGCTTAAATAATTCATTGTGTCTGGAAATACCTTTCAATAAATTATTTAGAGATCTCTGGTAAACACAATCCTGGAAAGTTCCAACAAATTGATTTCTTAAATAAACTTCAATAAAGCATACACATGTAGTAAATTGTAGTGCTAATTTAATAAAAGTGTTTTTCCATCTAGTCACTCTACATAGCGGCGGCTTTAAGGCGCCTCTTCACCGAGCAATTTGTACTCAAGTTTGGTGCTATGCAATTTTGTTGCAAGAATGATTCAGTCACTGCGCATGCCTTCATGCAACTTTGATGCTATTTTCGAGCCATCAAATTATTAGAACAAGTTCTATTTTTCGACGATTTTCACGCAAGATTTATAGTTATTTTCGTGGTACCAACCTCGAAAAAAGTTACTAAATCGATTTATTTTTAGTAATATATCAACTGCACATGTTAATAATTATCATTATTAATAATAGGTCGGTCTGTCTAACTAAAAGGCTTCCTTAAAAAAGCAAACTCTAGGTTATGCTTTTGTCAACATATGCAGAGGTACGTCAAAATTATCTGGTTGGCAGCATTGTTTAACTTGCAATATATAGTGTCAAACTTGCGTATAACTTGCTCCGTGAAAAGGCAAATGAACGTGTAATTGTCCTCATGCTATATCTGGCAGCAAACTTGCACTGGCAGAAGCACTCTTTGACTTTGATGACAGCCATACCTCAAACTTGTTTGTTTATTATGTAAACAGGTGGTTGACTCGAGATTCTGTGCAAAAACCTTGTGTGAAATTGATTAAAAATGATTGAAGAAGAATATATGGTTTATACACCTACAAATCTCTCCGAAATTGCAAATGCTACATTAGACAAGAAATCGCGAAAAGTGTACGATTTATCCTACGAAAAAAATTAAAATGAGCTAAGGAAAGTTTAAGTTTATTTCGAAAGGGTTTTAATGGCATATTTTATTAAAAAAAACATACTTCATTACTGAATAAAATAAATTCAAAAATTAATATTTAAAAAAATATATATAGGAAGAAAAAATAGTATGTTTCATATTATGTTTTACTAGTCTGTTTTACATACTAAAAACATACTAAACATACTAAAAAAAAACATATGAAACATACTGAAAAAAAAGCTTCATTTTCCTCTTAGTAAAACAATTTACTAATTTGCGTTTGCTTAATTTTATAATTTTTTCCTTCAAAAATAACATTACTCTGACATGTTTCTTAGATACCCTTCACGTTCTGACACTTTAATCAGCTTAACAGAAATTCTGACTCAGTTTTTCTTTCAAGTATATGGTGTGGATTTTGTAGGTAGCTTTCAACTGTTATTTTTGACGTGGCTACCCTACCGAAAATCTAGTAAAATCGAGTAAAATTTTAAACTGGATTTTACTCGGTTTTATTCGATTCTACTAGGACTTTAAAATTCCTAGTAAAAAATATACTCGATTGAACTAGGACTGATTTACTTGGTTTTACTCGGGAAAATATTATATATTTGTCCATATTTTTACTGGTTTGAGCTAGGTTTTTTCAAAAAACAGTAAAAATGTTTCACTAACCGACCACAGACCAGTAAAATTTTATTTATACTCGGTTTTGGTCGGATTTTACTAGCTAGTAAAATTCGAGTATTTTTTTTACTCTGTTTTATTAGAAATTAACTAGACATTTTCAGTAGGGTGTACTCTATCACACGTCGCGACGGCTGACGCCGCTAGATAGAGTGACTCATTTCCTTCTACTATAAAACTTACGTGTATTTTTCTTTTGCGACAAATGAAATGATACTTTCTTACAGTAGCAGGATATTTTTAAAATATCCTTTTGTTTTATTACAGGATTTACGATATTAGGTTAGCCATATTTTATTATTGCATCCCTATAGGGATGCTATTAGGCCTAAAAGCACATTTTGTAATAGTTTTTTTTCTTTAAGTGGGCGGAACCGAACGCATGGGCGTTTGGAAAGTTATTCTTTTTCGCACTAGTGTGGAAATAGTAGTTTTCGTAACGAGTAAGCGACTTTAGTTCTTAGTGCACGAGAATGAAGTTTTTTTGACGACGCGAAGCATTTTTCTTTATTTCGTGTACACTAGGTCGTACGAAAAGTCCAAATGTTGTTCGCAACTCGTTTAAGACAAGTCCTTAGTCCACTCGAATGATTTTTTGATTTCGTTCGCGTCGTCAAAAAAACTTCATTCTCTTGCACCAAGGACTAAAGTCGCTTACTCGTTACGAAAACTACTACGAAAACTGCAGTCGCTTGTAACTTTTCACACTTGTTAGGAAAACTATTTGGAACGTACCTACTAAGAAAGAATATTCTAGACAGAGGACGGGGAAGACTTTCTCCATCGTTTTTTGAAATGCTGGGAAAACTGAGTTAAATTTTAAAAGTTGTGGTTTGGTTGGTTAATTTTTGTATGCCGTTGTAAAAAAAGTATTCTACGTAAACTATGTTGTCATTCTATTGCCAAATAAGTTGGAAAGTCTAAGTAAAAAAATTTAATTTGGAAATAACAACAACACCCAGGCAGCACAAAGATGACTTAAAGAGATCTTAAAGATGTCGTAGCTCGTCATTCAAGACGTGTTAAGAAAGTCGGGTTTCGCCGTATATGCATCTTGAAGACGCCCTAAAGACGTCGTATGTTACAAAAGGTAACGTCTTTAAGACATCTTTTTTAAGACGCCTAACTGACGCCTTGCACAGGCGACTTTACATAATACCCCCTCCCATTTACGTTGCTAGGTACCGTCGTATTGATATAAAAAGCGTAATAACAATTAGAATGAGAGGTAATTTGTTTGTCAAAAAAAGATTTAAAAAAAATGTGATTTTTTTTTATTTTTAATTTTTTTGATTTTTTTTCAGTTTTATTTTTAAAAATTTCTTTTTTGTTTTTTTTTATTTTTGTTTTCGTTTTTCGTAAAAAGAAGATAAAAATGAAAAAAAACTTATTTTTTTTGTTTTTCAAAAACAGATCTTTGAAAAAATGGTAATTTTTTTAATAGTTAATTGTGGTTAATTTATTTTTAGCGATGAGTAAGACGTCTTGTACCGATACTTAAAGACATCTTATAGACATCATAATCAGATATCTTTTAAATATCCCTAAAAAGAAGTCCATAAGATATCCTTTTAATGTCTTTAGGCGTCCAGACATAATTAAGATCTAAAAAAAACGTCTTTAAGATATCATGTGCTGTCTGGGCCCAGACAGCACAAAGATTACTTAAAGAGATCTTAAAGATGTCGCAGCTCGTCATTCAAGACATCTTAAGAACGTCGGCTTTCGACGTATATGCATCTTAAAGACGTCCTAACGACGTCGTATGTTACAAAAGGTAACGTCTTTAAGACATCTTTTCTAAGATGCCTTGCACAGGCGACTTTACAACATAATACCCCCCTCCCATTTACGTTGCTAAGTACGGTCGTATTGATATAAAAAGCGTAATAAAAATTAGTTTGTTTGTCAAAAAAAGATCTTAAAAAAAAACGTATTTTTTTTTTTTTTAATTTTTTTGTTTTTTTTCTGAAAATTTCTTTTTTGAATTTTATTTATAATTTTTTCGTTTTTCGTAAAAAGAAAATAAAAAAAATGAAAAAAAAATAAATTTTTTGTTTCAAAAAAAGATCTTTAAAAAAATGGTAATTTTTTTAATAAAAGTCCAAACCAAATGTGGTTAATTTTGTTTTAGCGATGAGTATCGAAACTAAGACGTCTTGTACCGATACTTAAAAGACATCTTATAGACATCATAATCAGATATCTTTTAAACATCCATAAAAAGAAGTCCATAAGATATCCTTTTTATGTCTTTAGGCGTCCAGACATAATTAAGATCTAAAAAATACGTCTTTAAGATATCATGTGCTGTGTGGGATAATTTGCAGCTAAAGTATTAAAACCATACCTCATTATCTTTACCAATATCCTCGCATCTTTGACAGTTCTTTTTATTCGAAACGTCTACATAGATATTATTTATGTGTATTATGGTATCGTCATCTTACCCGCTTTTGGTATCCGCCTTGATTAATATTCCCCAACTTTTCCCCAATATTTTCCCTAATAATCCATAATAGCTACAATATACACATAAAACTCCTATAAAGCGGTTTGTTCATAAATTACGGAACGCTTAAATGTGAGGGTCAAATAAAGTTAAGTTGACACAGATACATAACTTAACGAAAAAAAAAACGCAAAATGTTATAACGTCAAACTGAACATAAAAAAGACAAAATAACAGTTTCCAACAATAGCAAGCAAAGAGTTTATTTATACGATATCTTAGGACTAATTTTTATAGAATTTATTTGACGTTTGGGACAGATGAAGATATTGTTTGATCGAAATAAAACTTTACAGGCTTATTATTGCTCCTAAAGACCAACTTTTCTCCACTATTAGAATTTAAATTTTTGAAAAAAAGATTTTAAGGTTCGTTCCACCCTAATCTCTACTGACATCTAGTTACTAAAAGTCTTACTAAAGTAATTAGCAATTGGGATTCCTGTTTACAAGGAATTAAATTTTTGTTTAAAATAAAGAATTTTACATTTTATTTATTATTTACAGGGATACTTTTAAAGAAAACAAGAATCACAGTTGGTTTAGTTCAAGCACGAATAGATAGATGGTGCATATTTATTAATTTAAAACTTTTTCTTTCCAAATCAATGATTTATTGCCCCAAACATTTTCAAAAGGTTGCAAAATGAAAAAAAAAATATATTAATAATTCTTCCCAGGCATAAAATTGGGAAAAGGAAACTATGGTTCAAATTTGAAGTCTTTTTTTAGAATCTAGAATCCTTTGGGTTCTCGTGGTAAAAAAATTTCCCGGTCAGACAAACAGGCTTACGGACAAATATTTTTTGAAAATCATTTTTTTTTGCACAAGCGCACGCATCGCGACCTTTTAAAAAAGTAAAATTGTTACAACGTTTGGACTTTAATTTTTCCTGAAAAAGTTACGTTAATCAGAATTTTCTTTCAGCTTTTTTCAGTTTTTTTTTTAATTTAATCATAACTTTTTTGTTTTTGTGGGGATTACTTTTAAAAACAATAGGGACCTTCCCTCATAGAACTCGATTTTTACTGAATGTTTGTTCTTGAGTTATCGTGTCAACAAAAACGTGACATCGGACGGACAGACGCACAAAAAAAAGTTTATAATTTTGTCATGAAATACATTTGTATCCAAGAATTTTTTGTCTAGGACGTTTTTTGTCAATTTTGAAAAATTCGAAACTACCTTATAATACTATTCTAGCGCAGGCGATGTGAATAGTATAATAACCCAGACAGCACATGATGTCTTAAAGACGTCTTTTTTAAATCTTAATTATGTCTGGACCCCTAAAGACATAAAAAAGATATCTTATGGACTTCTTTTTAGGGATGTTTAAAAGCTATCTAATTATGATGTCTCTAAGATGTCTTTTAATTATCGGTACAAGTCGTCTTAAGTCCAAACAGCACATGATGTCTTAAAGACGTCTTTTTTAAATCTTAATTATGTCTGGACCCCTAAAGACATAAAAAAGATATCTTATGGACTTCTTTTTAGGGATGTTTAAAAGCTATCTAATTATGATGTCTCTAAGATGTCTTTTAATTATCGGTACAAGACGTCTTAAGTCCAAACAGCACATGATGTCTTAAAGACGTCTTTTTTAAATCTTAATTATGTCTGTGTTAGGAATCTGCCTTACCGGCATTTTGTACGGTTGCAACAGTTGGCAACACTGCCAATCTCTTCTCCTTAACCGGCTAATGGAGTCGTGTCGTGTCTGTAATGTCTGTATTGTAAACTGTGATATTAATGTATAAACGTAATGTATAATAAATAAATGTATTGCATATCAAAACCTCGTATTAATAAAAAGGCAATACATAACATTTGGCGACGATTGGTAAATAAATTTGGACAATATAAGCTTCTTCTTCTTCTTCTTCTTCTTCCTTTTGTTGGCTTTGGCACTAGACCATATCAGCCAGTGTTTAACCTTATTCTAGTCGTCGTTGCAATCCGGGGTTTTCGATTGTTTGTTTGGGCCTAATAGAAAAGGGCGAGATAAATCTCGAAAAAAATTTTTTTTTTTTTTTTTTTTTTAATTAAAAGGATATGGTAAAGCAGGAGATAAAAATGGAAAGCTAAAGCTTAAATTGTATTGAATCAAGAAATTCTAGTACTACTTTTATGACAGATGATTGCGGGTGATTTAGGATTTGGGATATTGTAATGGGAGTGGGGATGATTTTGGATAGTTTGATGTATAAGATGTTGATCCTGTCCTGATGTAGTGGGCATTCCAGAAAAATATGTTGAATGTCTTGCTCAGGGTTTCCACAATGGCAGCTTGGATTGTTCTCAATTTTAATTTTATGTAAGTGGGATTTAGTTAGGCAATGGCCACTTCTTAGGCGCAGGAACGTTGTTAAGTGTCGACGGTCTAGGTTTACATCAAAAATCCAGGGGCGTGATAGATCGGCGGTGTGTGTAGCAAAGAATCTTCCTTTTTGGTTAAGAGAGGCTTTCCATTTTTGTCTCCATTCGTTGGCTATATTTTCTTTAGCATTTTTTATAAATTCCAGCCAATGACCCTGTACCCGAGTAGTATTCGCTAGGGAGCATCCAGCGGCGGCAAGCCTGTCGGCTTCCTCATTACCAGGGATTTCTGTGTGACTGGGGATCCAGCAAAACTCGACAGTTCCACCTCTGTTTTCGAGGTCCACTATAAGCTTTTTAGTGGAAAAGGTTAATTTATCTTTCCTTGAGGAGTTATTTGTTTGGCATATTTTCATTAGGGCGGATCGGGAATCTGAGAATATAATAAATTTTTTCTCTAAGTTTGTGTGAAATAACTCGTTGATCAGAAACAAAGCTTTTTGGATGGCGTAAGCCTCAGCGGTTGCTATGGAAGAGTGGTTGGATATTTTTTTTGTTATGCGAAAGTTAGGAGGTTTGTATACACCGATGCCGACGTTATTGTCTTTGACTGAAGCGTCCGTATAAATGGGTTGGAAATCCGCCCAATGGGAGTTGAGGTAGTCTAGGAATAGTTGAGAGTTGTTCTGGTCTTTATGTAGGGGGGAGATGTGAATCTTTTTAAGAAGAATAATTGATTCCCAATCTGCGTCAAAGTAGGGGATGTTAGGTGACTTCGATATTTGTGGGGCCTTATTAAGAAAAAAGTCCAAAGCGTGAATGATGGGGGCCTGAGTAGATCTTCTCCAGTAGGAACTTTCTTGATAGTCAGAGTAGACTGATATCATTTTAGCTAGTATGGGAGAAGTGTTGTGAGAAAAGAGTTTACCAATATATCTGGTAGCCAGCCAGTTCCTGCGGAGATCTAAAGGGTGTTCGCCTGTTTCTGCTAGGATTACATTTGTGGGGGTGGAGCCCATGTAGCCTCCAACTACTCTTAGAGCTTCAAACTGAATGGTGGAGAGTTTTTTAAGGTAAAGTTTTGGGACCTTGTAGAAAAGGGGGCTGCAAAAGTCCAAAAAGGGCCGAATTATTGCTTTATACATCATAAGCAGGGTTTTAGGGTCTGCTCCCCATTTTGTACCGCAGAGTGATCTCAGGATGTTGATTCTTGTCCTTACTTTAATACAGAGCATCTCGATATGTTCTTTCCAATTTAATGAAAAGTCCAGGATGGCACCTAGGTATTTGATGGACTCTTTCCATTCGATGATACCGTCGTCGATGAAGATTGGGGAAAGGGGGGGATGGCGGGAGGTTTTACGGAATAAAATGGCAGAACTCTTTTGTGGGGATATTGACAGTCCATATTCCTGAAGCCAGGCATTAATGTTAGCTAGTGTTTTGTTGATAGCATTGATTATTATGTTTAGGTTTTTACCTGAGCAGATGATTGCCAAATCATCTGCGTACTGAATTATCTTGCAGCCAAGAATGGCAGCAAGATGAATTAGGTTGGTGAAAAGATTAAAAAGAAGGGGACTGAGTATGCAGCCTTGGGGGAGACCTAGGGAAGCAAGATTGGGGCCTATTACCCCGTCCGGGCTGTCAGGATCGGCAACGTAAATGTTGCGGTTCTGGTAGAGGAGTAAAATGATATCTGCTATATCCTTAGGGAAGTTGCTTTCAGCCATCAGGGGATATAGAAGCGATAGATTGACGTTGTCAAAAGCAGATTGTATGTCAAGCGTTACCAAAACAGTATAATTGCCTTTACTTAGTTCGCTATGTGCAGTGGAGGTGATATAGGCTAGGGGGTCTAATGTACTCTTGCCTTTTCTAAAGCCAAACTGGAAGGGGTAAAAGGTGTTTCCCTTTTCCAGTCTGTGTTCGATGCGGTTTTTAATTAATGTTTCCATAAGCTTTAGAACGCACGAACTGAGAGCAATAGGTCGATACCCTGAAAGTTGGGACAAGTTCTTATTGGGTTTTGGGATTGGGATAATTAAATATTTGGACCATTGGCTAGGGGGAGATAGTTGGTCGGATTTAATTTTATTAAAAAAGGACAAAAGTTTGATTTTTGTGCTAACATGAAGATTTTTGATCATAGAGTAAGAAATTTGGTCTAGACCAGGAGATGAATCTGATTTTTCGTTAAGCGCAAAATGAAATTCTTCAAGGGTAAAGGGGGGGGATTCTGTGTCTGAAAATATAGCCGAAGGAGTTGGCTGTAGGGGGAACGGGGGGCATAGTCTTGTTAGTAAGGATTTTGAGATGTCTTGAAGAGGGCGGGCTTTGCGGGGGGGGTCTAGTCCTCGAGAGAAACGTCTTATATTTGTCCACACGGATGACAGAGGCGTATTACGATTTAGTCCTGAGCAGAATTCGCGAAAGCCGAGTGTTTTTTCTCTACTTAAAATCGTTTTAGTTTCGGCAGCAATTTGTTGGGCAAGGGTGGTGTTTTCCTGTGTAAAATTACGTTTTAGGTTTCTGAAAGCTTCTTTACGTTTTAGGACAGCTTCTGAACAGTTTTCTGTCCACCAAGGGCATCGAGGGCGGATTCGTTTCGGGGATCTCTTTTTAGGTATGGCAGAGTCTGCTGCTGTTTTTATAAAGTTTTCCAGGACCTCGTAGGACCCAAACTCCTCTAGGTGTGATGAGTCGGTTAGCGCCATGTATTTGGACCAGTCTGCTAGTTTCAAGTTGTAAGGATTATTTGGGGGGGAAGGTTGTATAGGCGGGGGTTTTTGTGCGTCAAAAATTTCTACAAGTACAGGGAAGTGGTCACTGGTTCCTGGGTCTTCTAAAGTAGAAAAGTTAGATATGCGAGCGACGGAGGGGGAGGCTATAGCAACGTCTGGGGCGCTAACGTCTGGGGGAATAACTACTCTGGTTCCAGCACCGTTATTTAAGATAACCAAGTTTTCTTCGGATACTAGGTCGAGAAGGAGAGTGCCGTTGTTGCGGGATATATTGCTACCTATAGTGGATCCCCAAACGCGGTTCTGAGCGTTGAAGTCCCCGATAAGAATAAACGGGCCCTGTATGTCTTGTATAAGATTTTTGAATATTTGCTTATGGAGGTTAAGATCTGGGGGATTATAGACGGATATAATTGAAAGGTTTTTAAGTTTAATTCCTATAATTTGGAATCTTTCATGGCAGCCTGCTGTCGAAATATCTATAGCATTATATTTAATGCTAGTTTTGGCAAGAATGGCGATTCCTCCCTTGCCGTCCTGTCTGTCCTGGCGGTAGCAAGAATAGCCAGAAATTTTAAAGTTTTGTTCGAATTTTAGGTGGGTTTCGTTTAAAGTGATAATATCAGGGTTTTCCTGTCTGATTATGCCTATGAGGTTAGCTTTGTTGCTGAACGCTGAGCGAAGGTTCCAATGTAATATTTTCAGATTCCCGATTTGAGACATTTTTAGAATTTAAGGGCCAATTAATAAAAAGAAGGGGAGAAAAAAAAATAAACAGGAAGCGCGGAGAAAGGAAAAAAAAAAGGTAATAATAAACAACAAGAGCGTGACGGAAAAATAAATAAAATAAATAAAAATTTAATGGATAAAAGGGTGATAAATAAGAAAATATGCGAAAGAGAGAAAAAAAATAAAAAATAAAAAATAATATAGTGAAAATAAAAAAAAAGAAAAAAAAAAAAAAAAAAATAATAATAAAAATAAAATTAAAAGATGGGAAAAAAATCAAATAATTAAAATCGTAATTATGCAGAAAGATAAATTAATCGGCAGATGTATAGTGTAGTCTATCGAGTTGGGCTGTTCATATTTGAGAAGCGGGAATTTGCGTGGGTCGCAGGGGAGGGGGTAGGGATAAGGGAGGAGGAGGGGAGTTATTGGAAAGGCTTCTCATATTTTTTATTATATATGCTAAATCATTAAAAATTTGTGGTAAAGACGAATTGTCGAAATTAATTTCGTTAGTGAAAAGATCCGCGAGTTTGCGGGCTTGGGATCCGTTAAGAATCTTGGGAGAGGAGGGGTTGAGAAGAACGTTTGAATAATTGGGAAGGGAATAAACTGGAGTACCGCTATTACCTAGTCTTGGGGAATTAGAAATCAATTGGCTGGCGTGAGCCCCTTTATCATATCCCTTGGAGGGAGGAGGAGGGTTTGTTTTTTGTTGTTGTACAATTTGATTGTAGTGTCTATTTTGTTGTGTAGTATAGGCTTGAGAGTTGACGTTGTGAAATTGTTCATTTTCTCCTGGCAGGGCAGGGAAAGTGTTGAGATCTTGTATTGGGGGAGGGGGGACTGCAGATTTCTTCTTAGGGCCGATCTTTTGTTGTGCTTCATAAAAAGATACTTTGTTTCTTACCATGTAGTCATTGATATTTTTTTGCCTTAAATGTTCTTCGCAGGTTTTTTCTGTTGCCAAATGGGCACCTCCGCATGAGAGGCAGGAGGGAGAGATGTTGCATTCGAGTTGAGAGTGAGAGGTATCTCCGCATTTTATACATCTTGCCTTACTTTTACAGATCTTTTTGGAATGACCAAATCTGAAACAACTGTAGCATTGCGTAACTGCTGGTATGTAAATGCTGACTGGGATAGGATAAAAATGAAATCTGATTTCTTTCGGTAGTTTCTTTCCCTCAAATGTGAGAACGACTGTTTCTGTTGGGGCATAAATCCTATTTCCTTGCTCATCTTTTACTAGGTTGCCTGTTTTGTCTCGTTTAGGTCTGGTTATTCTTCTGGATGATAGTATTCTAGCAGGAGAAGTTGCTGCCAAAAGTTCGTTTAGGTCTAGTTCTATAGGAATGTTTCTTATAAGTCCCTTGCATGTTGTTAGGTTTGTGGGGATGTATTTCTTCCATTTTGAGATATGTGTGTTAAGAGTAAACTTGTTTGCATCTTCATATGTCTTAAAATCAATTCCCACTCGGTTGAATCCTTTATTAGTTATATTGATTACTGCTGGTATCTTTTTATCATTTAGCTCCTTGGCCACTGTGATGCAATGGGCAGCCGATATGTTTTTGTCAATGCTTTCTATGATAACTGTAAATGGTTCAGATTGACCCTCCTTGTAGAGTACAGTGGGGCGAGATGCCTGACTGGTGTCCATTGGTTCCTCTTGTTGGGAGGAACCTGGTGCTTGTGAGAGGTTTTGGTTGAGGTGAGTGCCTACTCCATTGTTTGTGTTTTGAGTTTGTATTGCTGCCTTATTATGATTCTCACCTGCCCCAGGGGGAGGTTGTTTAAAGGTGAGAGAGTTTTGTTGAGTATTTGGAGAAGATAGAGAAAATTGTGTAGAATAGGCCGAGTTGAAAGAGTCATCAGGAAGTTCGGTTGAGATCTGACTGGTTAGTGTGGTTTGATGAGGTTCGGGGGAGCCAAGGGAAGTGAGAACTTCCTCTCTGGGAACCACTTTGTCTACAATAACTACTTCTGATGGAATATCAGTTGTAATTTCTCTATTTTGAGTTTGTTGAAGGTTATCCGTAATAGCTTGAGAGTGTTTTACTTTGCTAGTTGTTTTTATTGAGACTGACAGTTTAGAGGGTGCTAGAAGGTGTGTTTCTGTGGCTAGTTTTTTAAGCTTTTTGATTGTGCTGACTAAATCTTTGTTTGGTTGATCTTTTTTCTCTATTTCTTCCTTAAGGCGTTTGTTTAGTTCGGCTATAACATAGTGGTATTCTTCGGGAAGGATATGGTTTTTGGTCTGGAGTTTGTTTAGGATAGCATTTGCTCTTTTGGTTAAAGCAAGGGTTGGCTTTGGGGGGGCTCCGGCCCCCCCGGAATTACTACTCATGCGAAGAAACTAATAGAAGCGGGAAAAAATTTTTGAAGCTGGGAAAAGCAATGATAAAGGCCGGATTGGCCGCTAAAAGGCTTACCCCGGATTGTTCTGTATGTTGATTGCACTTTAGGGCCTTGTAGTTGTGGATTTTAATAGATAAATAACAAGTTTTCCAATATGAGCACAAAATTTTCGCACGTTACTCTTTGACCTTTAAAACACTCTTCCGACAATATAAGCAAGAAACAAAATCGAACTGGTAAGAAGCCTCCATTTTGTAATATTCCATATATGGGCACGCATCATTTTTGGGTCTGTCATTTTCAAGGTGGGTCAAGGATTTATAAAATTTAAGTGAAATACTTAAAATGGAATCAAAATTCAGAATTTTTAATCCGGAGACGGATAAATTCGACTTATGGGTCGAACAATTAAATGAATTTTTTAAAGCAACGAGTGCAAAGGACACTATTAAAGCATCAACCTTATTATGTAATTTAAACCCCCAAACCTACCAACTTTTAAAAGATCTCTGTTATCCCGAGCTTCCAAGCGACAAAACGTATCCCGATCTAATAAAAACGCTAGAAAAACAGTATAAAAACCAAGTAAACATATGGAATGAGAGAAGAAAATTCCATGATTTTAAACAAACAAATGAGACTATTATAGAATTTTACGCAAAGATCAAAAGATTGGCGAGCACCTGTAGTTTTGAAGACAACTTGCAGTTTATTCTTAAAGAGAAATTTATGATGGGTATTAAGCAGGGACCAATATATGATAGATTGTGTGAAGAAGGCGTAGAAAAGACACTAACACAGTTAACGGACATTGCGATCAAGAAAGAAAACATAAATAAAGAAAAGGATGAAGTAAATTGGGTCAAAAACGTAAGAGGAAATCAGAACAATACCATAAGAAGAAAGAAAACTTTTGGTAAAATTGAAAATGAGAAAAAGCAGTTCCACCCTAATGAACAAAACGATAAAAAGTTAGGTTATGAAAGGTACCAGAAGAATGTCAGCAAAGACAGTGCTGGCTCGGTTCGCGGGCGAACGACGTGTAGTGAGAGCTGTATAAATTGCTAAATTTTCTGATTCAGACTTTTAAATATTAAGTTTTCAACATATTTCTAGCGGTAAGTCGAACTAATTTAGAACATTCTTTCTTATTATTCCGATTTTCCACTGCTTATTGCTTTTTCTTTATCACGCTTTTTTCACATAACCTATAACCCTTGCTACGTATGATTAATTCGGATGGGGGGGGCCCGACCCCCCCGAATGCTCCAGACGCCAAGAATACAACTACAAAACCAGTTCTGGTAAATCAGGCCACTAAAATCGTTCTTCAACTAATCAAAGAAGCTAAAAAGGTACCTCCAACCCAACTTACTAATGCATACAAAGATATCACCTACAGGCTAGCGCAAGCAAAAAAATCAAATTCTAAGAAAGCCATTACTACTTTAGCAGACATATATGCAGAACTAAGTACAGAAATACAAAAAGATGAAGAATTAAAAGTGTTACTTTTCCAAAAACCTAAAGCACGAGCCAAAACTACAAAAGAACTTACATTAAATTTCGAAGTAGGCACTGATGTTACAGACACTGATAGCCAAATGGAAGTATCTAGCGATAGTATAGACAGCAATGATAAACAAAACAATATCGTACCAAATATAACAACTATAACAGATAGCCACATAGTCAATGAAATGCTAAACCTGAATAAGGAAAATGATAAAGAAACATTTGAAAGTGAATACAGGGAAAACACTGGTAATTCTCAGGATTTACATAGTTCTGGAAATTCCAGAAACCAACATAGCTATAAATACAAGTCCACAGATGAAAAACCATTTACAATCATTCTAGAATCCCAAAGAAATAGTCTGCACCCCATGCAAATAGCGAAACTTGTTAAACAAGAATTAAATATACAAGGTACATACACGGTTACAAGAAAAGGACCAAAGAAAGTGGGACTGATGTTCGATGATTACAAACAGGCCAACACTTTGCTAGAAAGACAAGACCTGGCCCCTAAAGGCCTCTCAGCTTTTATCCCCATTAATATGGTCACAATCAAAGGTGTTATTAAAGGATATCCGCTAAAAACAAATATTGAAGAACTTAAAGATCCTAATGAATGCTATTCGGAAAAAAGTATTTTAGATGTAAGAAGGCTAAAGAGGAAAATCATAGATGAAAAAAAAAATGCAAGTTATGTGGATTCTACAACCATCGTTATCACATTTGAGGGAATAACCTTGCCAAGAGAAATAACATACAATGATTATCCCGTACAAGTTTACAGATATATTAGCCCAGTTGTACAGTGCCACAATTGTCTTTTATATGGACACACCAAAAAATTCTGCAGATCAAAGATGAAGTGTAAAGCTTGTGGGTCAACCCAACATGAAGCTGAAAAATGCCCCCTCGAAGATCCAGTTTGTTATTATTGTAAAGGTCATCACAAGGCCACATATAAAGGTTGCACTGAATATGATAGACAAAAAAGAATAAATGAATATATGGCGGAAAAAAGAGTATCTTTTCATGATGCACTAGAAGTATTTCCTAAACAGAAGCCTAAGTTTAGCATAAACTCAGAAACTGAGTATCCTAAATTGCCTAGAAGTCAAACCTACAGTGCTAGCCAGGACCCATTTCAACAAAATAGAAGAGATTATAGGCATGCAGCATCACAGCCACCAAAAAAGAAAAGGGTACATAGTCCACCATCACCAGCATATAATAGGTCACAACATAGGGATTTGATAATTTCTGAATCACCAAGAATTGGTGGTCGCCCTCTGTCTCACCCTAGCGGATCACAGCCCATGGGGATCCGGCACAAGGTTACTGATTTGCAAAGTGTCGCAGGCTTTGTAAACACACCTAAAATAATAACTGAAGAAAAGTTTTTTAAATTAAGAGATGTTCTTACTAGAGATGTAGATCTGTCAGAGATCTCTCTGACTGATATGTTGGCGGAAGTTAAGATGTTTATAAAGACGATATATGGGAGGGACACTATCTCCCGTGAATCGTCTGTAAGTGATTAATTCCACCCGCTCAATCCAAAAAAAAAAAAAAAAAAAAAAAAAAAAAAAAAAAAAAATAATAATAATTTAAAATGTATAATTTAAAATTTATTCACTGGAATATGAGAACTGTTTCTAGAAATAGAGACAGTTTACTATTGCTTATTCATGAACTTAAGCCAGACATAGTATCGCTTAACGAAACTTGGCTTAAATTCGAGACTAATTTTAGAATTCCAGGATTTACCATTTACAGAGAGGATAGAGCGGACGGAAAGGGAGGTATAGCTCTCTTAGTGCGCAAAGGTATACCTTATAACAGCATAGACATTGACACACAAAATTCTCCAGATAGATTTCAGGTTATTGGTATAAAATTAAACAATTTAAATGTATATTGTGTCTACAACCCTCCGAATGTTAAACTTTCATATGAAGTTATATCCTCTTTTATCAATGAATCACAAGGCGAAATAATTATGCTAGGTGACTTTAATTCTCATAACGCACTATGGGGATCTACTTTAATAAATAAAAATGGCGATATTATTATAGACATTGTTAAAGATTTTGATTTGACAATTATAAACGACGGAACCGGAACCAGGTTAATCCCCCCTCCCCAGGTTAGTGCCCCTGACCTCATAATAACCACACATAACACCGCTCTTAGATCAGAGTTTAAAGTTATCCCTGACCCTGCCCTGAGCGACCACTACCCAATCTTGGTCAACCTCATCAACCCAATACCTAACCTAAGCGATGACACATACAGGCCTAAAAAATTTCATAACCTCTCCCTTAAACACATAGATTGGGAATTATATAGTATTTTTTTTCAAAGTTATTTACCCAACACTTGTTTAACTTATCGTGAATTCAATGATACACTTACATATGCTATTGAGAGGGCAACCCCACCTAAGAAAACTAACACCTACAAAAACCCCCCAACAGTATGGTGGTCCAGTAAATGCAGTGAGGCGGTCGATAGCAGAAAAAAGGCCTATGCAAATTTAAAACACTGTTCCTCCATGCAAAATTTCCTAGAGGCTAAAGCGGTTGCCGCAAGAACCAAAAAAATTCTTAATCAGACTAAACGTGACAGTTTTAGGAACTATTGCGCATCAATTAATTCATCTGAAAACCTCTCAGACGTTTGGAAAAAAATTAGAGCTTTTTCTGTTAGCCGGTTGCCTCCTGCACCAGCTAGGCCACTGGAGTCTATAGCCGAAAACTTTTTAGACCACATCTGTCCCCATATTGTCACACCAGATATCAGTAATATCTCATTCTTAGAAGAGAAATCTTCACCATTCACATTAGATGAACTTAATTTTGCCTTAAACGCTAGAAAGAATACATCCACGGGTATGGATGGCATAAATTACAACATTCTTAAAAATCTACCAGTGGGGGGAAAAAAATCTCTCCTTAACATTTTTAATAATATCTTAAGCGGAGAGCACTCTGTACCAAATGAATTTCTTGAGCATTTAATAATACCCATACCGAAGCCAAATAAAGATCCTAAAACAATTAAAGGGTACAGACCCATATCTTTGGCTTCATGTGTTTTAAAAACATTGGAAAATATAATTAAAAACAGGGTAGAATTTCAGATGGAAAAATCTAAAATGATGTATAATAAACAATTCGGGTCAAGAAAGGGTAGAGGAGTCAATGATGCATTAGCCTTTTTAACTTCAAAAGTATATAATGGGTTTTCTGAGGGAAAATATACTTTACTAGTAACACTTGATGTCGAAGGTGCTTATGACAATGTAGATCTAGAACTTTTGTTACAATATTTATCAGATTACCATATACCTAAAGATTTAGCACTCCTTATTTATAAATTAAATAGTGGTCGGTTAGTGTATGTCCAAAAAGAGAAAGCGGGTTTCATTATCGGGCCTAAAGTCGCTAAAAAAGGCCTAGCGCAGGGATCATCCCTTAGCCCACTAATGTTCATTATTTATGCTATGTCCATTCAATATGCTACTATACTGGGGTGTATAATAATAGAATTTGTAGACGACTTCGGGGTTATGGTGACCGGCAAAGACCCTCAGTCTTTGGTAGACATTATGAATGCTAACTTACATAGAATAAACGAATGGATGACTAATCATGGGTTAAATCTGTCTATAGGCAAAAGTGCAGCTATTTTGTTTCGCAAAACCAAGAGAATGCCACTTATTGGTGACATTAAAATAGGAAATACAATAATTCCCCTAGTTCCAAACCTTAAATATCTAGGAGCCACGCTCGACAGCAAATTAAACTGGGCCCAACATATTAACATATGTTGCAATAAAGCTAGGAAAGCAATCAAATTAATCAAATCTTTATGCGGAAAAAAGTGGGGTTCAGATCCCCAGACACTACTACTACTTTATAAGGCACTAGTTAGGCCTCATTTAGATTATGGGTCCATCTTTTATTTTAGAGTACCTATAGATAAATTAAATTCATTGCAAGTAGTTCAAAATTATGCTCTACGTACCTGTGTAGGTTATTTGAGTAGTACTCCAGTTAACGTCATTATGGCGGAAACTGGAGAGCACCCCCTTGTATACAGAAGAAACATGCTTGCGGCTAAATTTGTAGGAAAACAATTTTCCATTCAGAATAATGTTCTAGTAGCTAATTTAATTAGCTTGTATGGTCATTTTAACCAGAATCTACCCTATTGGAGAGGCAAATCTAAACCCCCACTCTTATCTGCTATGGATAGCTACCTCAACTATCAACACCTAATTACAAAATCAGATATTTTCCCAATGTTCGACCAGTCTTTGAATTCTATAATAAAACAACGCCGACTACACATATCGCCTTTAAAAAAAAATGAGCATAACAAAAAGTTTTTTATAGAGTATGTTAATAAGCACTGGGATAACTTTAAGCAAATATTCACCGATGCTTCAAAAACTTCGGAGGGTCGTGTGGGCATAGGTATATATATACCTCATAAAAAGTTGGAAATATCACAAAGATTAGCTATCGCTACTATTACTACAGCAGAAACCTATGCTATACTCTGTGCACTAAGAGCGATTTCTGACAGTACGGGGGAAAATATTATATTTTTTGTCGATTCCAAACCGGCTCTATATAGAGTATGCAACCCGGTAAGAACATATAAAACGGATAAAATAATTATGGAAATTAAAATAATTCTCTGCTCATTAGAAAGTAAAGGTAATCAGATTAAGTTTTGCTGGGTCCCCAGCCACACCGGCATAGAGGGTAATGAAAAGGCTGACTTGCTTGCTTCCATTGGCACCAACAAAACTATTCAAGTTAAACCTCCTATTTCATGGCTAGAATTTGAAGCAGAAATCAAACAAATTGAATTATCCAAATGGAAAAATAAATGGACAGAAGACATAAAAATACGAGGTAAATTCTTTCACAGTCACACCAATATTCTACAAAAAGTTCCCTGGTACAAAGACCTTAATATGAGTAGAAGACATGTCACCACAATTTGCAGACTTAGAAGTGGACACTGCCTCACGAAGTCGCACTTATGCAGAATTAGAAGAGCTGATTCTCCTTTATGTACCTGTGGCTCCCCAGAAGATGTGCAACACATTTTGATGGAATGTCCCAATTACGAAGTAGAGCGAAATATTATGATGAACAGTCTAGCTTCTGAAATTGTATCACCTTTCAACCTTCAGATATTACTGCATAATGCCAACCTGACAACAGCACTTATAATAACTGAATTTATCACAAAAATTCAAAAGAATTTATAATCCTATAAACATATCCTCAGACTTACCGCTTAATTACACATTTTTACGCTCCTGTAGTTTGTATCCTATGCTTGTGCTAAATTTATAGACCGTAGATTCGCTTAGCTTTCCTTAGTATCTTCTAGTTAGGTATTCAATCAGTTATATATTACAGCTCTCACGATTTAACAGCCCGCGGTCGAAAATGGCGGAAATGTGCAATACAACGCCAAAAAATTAGAGAAGAAGAAGAAGAAGAAGAATGTCAGCAAAACAACAACAAAATGTAAACATTGTGGTAAAAATCATCGAAATAGATGCAGATATGAAAACTTCAAGTGCAATGTGTGCAATGGACCACATTTGGAAAGAGTGTGCTACAGAAAAAGAACCAATTATGTTGAAGTAAATGCACAAAGTTCAGACGAAGATGTATCAATCAACAACGAGATATTTACGCTAGACACATGTAAAAAGGTTAGTTTTCCTGACTATTTATCTGAAAATTGTCATTTTAATGTAAATTTAAATGAACAAATTAATTTTATTGACAAAAATTTTTTAGTAAATATTGAAGTAGATAGAACGAGCCATAGATTTTTGTTAGATACAGGTAGTGGTATTACAGGTATCAGTTACGAATACTATTTAAACTATTTTAAAAATAAAACCATTCAAAATGATAATTTAACATTAAAAGCATACAACGGTGTTAGCTTTAAACCGTTGGGGTTTATTTATATTGATATAGTATTCAAAGGTATAAAAAGGTCACAAAAAGTTTATGTATCAAAAGAAGGTTGTGCCAACATACTTGGGCGAGACTTTTTAAATAATTTTGATATAAAATTAAATGTAGAAAAAGAAATTCATGCAGTCTGTGACGATTTAGATTCACTGTGTTTAAAATATAATAGTATTTTTTCTAATAAAGTTGGATGTTTCAGACACGCAAAAATTGACCTAAAGCTGAAGCCTGAAGCCACGTCTGCGTACTGTAAAGCCCGACCTGTACCAAATGCGCTCAAGGACAAAATAGAAAAGGAACTGGACCGACTTGAAGAAATAGGAATCATAACTAAGGTGGATTCTTCAGATTTTTGTACTCCAATTGTGGCTGTCATAAAAAAGGACCAGTCAATAAGGATTTGTGGCGACTATAAAGCGTCTGGACTAAATCAAATGTTCAAGGATGTAGTGTACCCCATGCCAAAACCAGAAGAGCTTTTCGCTAAGCTATGTCATGGGGAGGAATTCTCAAAAGTCGATCTTATGGAAGCATATACTCAAATGGAACTTACGGACAAATCAAAGGAGTATTTATCATGGACGACTTTCAAAGGGCTGTATCGTGTAAACCGTTTGATGTACGGAATCACTCCAGCAAGTGCCATTTTTCAAAGGAAAATGGAGCAACTTTTCAGTGGAATAGAGGGCGTTGTAGTATTTCAAGATGACGTTCTAATAACTGCCAAAAATAGAGAGCAACATTTAAAGAATCTGGAAGCAGTTTTCAAAAAGCTTGAAGAAGCCAACCTTACGGTAAAAAGAAGCAAATGTTTATTCTTCCAGAAAAGCATAGAATTTTTGGGACATTCCATATGCAAAGAAGGAATCAAAAAGACGGAAGATAAAGTGAAGACGATCTGTGAAGCAAAAAGACCTACGAATGTGTCAGAGGTAAGAACATTTTGTGGTTTAGTAAATTATTATTCTAAATTCATAAATAACCTTGCACATCATATGAAACCAATATATAATTTATTAAAAAAAGAACATAGATTTGAATGGACAAAAGAATGTGAGGTCAGTTTTAATAAAATAAAAGAGCTCATAGCTCAAGATATAACCTTAACACATTTCGATTCTTCCCTTCCCATAATAGTTACCACAGATGCTAGCTTAAGAGGAATATCAGCGGTGCTTTGGAATCGTTTCGAAAATAACGTAGAAAAACCAGTTATGTGCGTATCCAGGTCACTCACGAGCGCCGAACAAAAATATTCAGTCATAGATAGAGAAAGCTTAGCGATTTATTTCGGAATAAAAAAATTCCAGCAGTATCTATATGGCCAAAAGCATTTCATTATAAAAAGTGACCATAAACCTTTAATTTCTTTATTTGGAGAAAACAAGGCTATTCCCCAAATGTATACAAGTAGAATTGTACGTTGGGCAATTTTTTTAAGTAGTTTTAAATATTCTATAGAATATATAAAAGGTTCTAAAAATGTTTTAGCAGACTTCTGCAGCAGACAACCCTTGGAGAGTGCCGCAGGCGAAGAAGATGATGAGAACATCGAGTATATCAATTTCGCAGAAACTACTGCAAAGTGGCCTCTCAACAATGCCAAGATAAGAAAAGCTTTGAAAAAGGACCGAATTCTCAGCAGAATAATAAAGTACGTTGAAAATAACAAATGGCCAGATAAAGTAATGCAAGAAATCAAGCCATATGCGAATAGGAAGTTAGAGATAAGTATTGAAAATGAAATTCTAATTTTAGGACACAGAGTGATTGTACCTGAGAAATATAGAAAAAGAATACTTGAAGAACTTCATACTAATCACTTTGGGATTGGAAAATCTAAGGCTTTAGCAAGAGAGTTATTTTGGTGGCCCAAAATAGACGCTCAAATCGAAGAAACGATAAAAAAATGTTCTGTGTGTTCAATAAACCACAGTGCACCACCAAAAACAACATTAACACCATGGCCTGTGCCAAAAACAGTATTCAGCAGAGTACATGTTGATCACCTTGGGCCAATCAATGGAAAAAATTACCTTATTATCACGGACGCTCTATCAAAATGGGTAGAAGCATATGAAGTTAGAAATTTGACATCCCAGGAGACAATAGAAAAACTAAGAGACGTGTTTTCACGATTTGGACTGTGTGACGTCCTAGTCAGTGACAATGGATCCTCGTTTCGCTCAGAAGAAATGGAAACTTTCCTGAGGAAAAACGGTATACGTCATTTGACGATTTCCCCGTATAATAGTCAATCCAATGGTTTTGCGGAAAATGCAGTAAAAACTTTCAAGAAAAATTTAACAGCTGCTCTTCTAGATAAACGTAACTCCAAAATACCTCTAAAAACACTAATAGCAAGATTTTTGTTCGCATATCGTACAACACCACATTGTACAACAAAAGTATCACCAGCATCAGCTATGTTCGGAAGAAATATCAGAACAAGATTAAATCAGATCAGAGACATAGAAACGGAAGAATTCCAAGAATTAAAACAACGGTTAGAAGAATCCAGAGAAACACAAATAAAATATTACGGTGGTAGAGACAGAAAATTTGAAGTAGGAGATAAAGTCGTAGTCAAGGACTATAGAAATCCCAATAAAGAAAGATGGCTCCCAGCTACAGTCATAGAAAAATCCGGAAGTTCCACACACTTCTGTAGAACCAGCGAAGGTCAAACCTGGAAGCGCCACACAAACCAAATGAGCAGAAGATATGGTAGGGTGCGCAGTACAGTACCAGGCAGGCAATGTTCGCAAAAGGCTGAGGCGGAGGGTGAGTCAACTAGATTTATCTATTTTAGAGACACTAATAAAAACCAACCTGTAAGACAAACCGACAACATACCCGTTAATAAAACCATAAGTAATCATAACTTTAGTCAAAGTAGCCCTGAAAACCCCATAAATGATCGTAATATTATTAGTAACAAGTCAGAATCGACAAATGTTCAGAACATGAATATTCATGATAGTTCGAATATTCAGGTTCCTAGAATCACTAGTTTTGCAAAAAGTAAAAATGATCAAATTAGCATTAGCAATAACTCAGAACCAACAAGTTCTCAGAATATGGATAGTCATGATAATTCGAGTACCCAGGTTCCCAGAACCGATAGTTCTGTAAAAAGTAAAAATGACAAAGCAGATAAAGCAATCGGTAGCAAACCCCTTAAGTTAAATAAAGAAAAAAATAATGACAAACCTTTATTAGGCAAAAGTATTTTTGTAAATAAAAATAAAAGTAATTTAAAATATGACTCAGCAAATGCAACCTCAGATTTGCAAAGTAGATCTCAAAGAACGCGGAAAATTCCGGAAAAATTCAAAGATTACAGTCTCGATATCGATTAAATGTGAAAATCGAATATCTATGTCGCATTTGCAGAGTAATATTAAAAATATACACACTGGAACATTCCAGAAGTAATTACCTAAAATTTACATATTTATAAAATAATTAAATAATACTTACCTATACTTACCCGTATAATATTTACAAAAATATTATAATTCTTTTAAGTAAATCAAAATGTAGTAAATACAGTTTCTATTTAATATTAAATTAACATTTAAATAAACCTGAAATAAAAACTAAGGTACAGTAAAACAAGAATAAAAGTTTAATTATTTTATTAATAAATTTTGGATTATATTAATTGTAATACAATTGAACCTTTAAAGAAAAATTTAGTTAAGTTAAAATATCTTAAGTAATTTAAGTTGAAGTATCTTAAGTAGCTTAGCTGAAATATTTTGGATAAATAACTGTTTACAAAAGCTTTAAAAAGTTTGTAATAAATTGTAATTGTAATATAATTACAAAATAATTATATTATAACTACAAGCTTAGTGTGGGGGTGTTAGGAATCTGCCTTACCGGCATTTTGTACGGTTGCAACAGTTGGCAACACTGCCAATCTCTTCTCCTTAACCGGCTAATGGAGTCGTGTCGTGTCTGTAATGTCTGTATTGTAAACTGTGATATTAATGTATAAACGTAATGTATAATAAATAAATGTATTGCGTATCAAAACCTCGTATTAATAAAAAGGCAATACATAACAGTCTGGACCCCTAAAGACATAAAAAAGATATCTTATGGACTTCTTTTTAGGGATGTTTAAAAGCTATCTAATTATGATGTCTCTAAGATGTCTTTTAATTATCGGTACAAGACGTCTTAAGTCCAAACAGCACATGATGTCTTAAAGACGTCTTTTTTAAATCTTAATTATGTCTGGACCCCTAAAGACATAAAAAAGATATCTTATGGACTTCTTTTTAGGGATGTTTAAAAGCTATCTAATTATGATGTCTCTAAGATGTCTTTTAATTATCGGTACAAGACGTCTTAAGTCCAAACAGCACATGATGTCTTAAAGACGTCTTTTTTAAATCTTAATTATGTCTGGACCCCTAAAGACATAAAAAAGATATCTTATGGACTTCTTTTTAGGGATGTTTAAAAGCTATCTAATTATGATGTCTCTAAGATGTCTTTTAATTATCGGTACAAGACGTCTTAAGTCCAAACAGCACATGATGTCTTAAAGACGTCTTTTTTAAATCTTAATTATGTCTGGACCCCTAAAGACATAAAAAAGATATCTTATGGACTTCTTTTTAGGGATGTTTAAAAGCTATCTAATTATGATGTCTCTAAGATGTCTTTTAATTATCGGTACAAGACGTCTTAAGTCCAAACAGCACATGATGTCTTAAAGACGCCTTTTTTAAATCTTAATTATGTCTGGACCCCTAAAGACATAAAAAAGATATCTTATGGACTTCTTTTTAGGGATGTTTAAAAGCTATCTAATTATGATGTCTCTAAGATGTCTTTTAATTATCGGTACAAGACGTCTTAAGTCCAAACAGCACATGATGTCTTAAAGACGTCTTTTTTAAATCTTAATTATGTCTGGACCCCTAAAGACATAAAAAAGATATCTTATGGACTTCTTTTTAGGGATGTTTAAAAGCTATCTAATTATGATGTCTCTAAGATGTCTTTTAATTATCGGTACAAGACGTCTTAAGTCCAAACAGCACATGATGTCTTAAAGACGTCTTTTTTAAATCTTAGTTATGTTATATATAATTACAAAATAATTATATTATAACTACAAGCTTAGTGTGGGGGTGTTAGGAATCTGCCTTACCGGCATTTTGTACGGTTGCAACAGTTGGCAACACTGCCAATCTCTTCTCCTTAACCGGCTAATGGAGTCGTGTCGTGTCTGTAATGTCTGTATTGTAAACTGTGATATTAATGTATAAACGTAATGTATAATAAATAAATGTATTGCGTATCAAAACCTCGTATTAATAAAAAGGCAATACATAACAGTCTGGACCCCTAAAGACATAAAAAAGATATCTTATGGACTTCTTTTTAGGGATGTTTAAAAGCTATCTAATTATGATGTCTCTAAGATGTCTTTTAATTATCGGTACAAGACGTCTTAAGTCCAAACAGCACATGATGTCTTAAAGACGTCTTTTTTAAATCTTAATTATGTCTGGACCCCTAAAGACATAAAAAAGATATCTTATGGACTTCTTTTTAGGGATGTTTAAAAGCTATCTAATTATGATGTCTCTAAGATGTCTTTTAATTATCGGTACAAGACGTCTTAAGTCCAAACAGCACATGATGTCTTAAAGACGTCTTTTTTAAATCTTAATTATGTCTGGACCCCTAAAGACATAAAAAAGATATCTTATGGACTTCTTTTTAGGGATGTTTAAAAGCTATCTAATTATGATGTCTCTAAGATGTCTTTTAATTATCGGTACAAGACGTCTTAAGTCCAAACAGCACATGATGTCTTAAAGACGTCTTTTTTAAATCTTAATTATGTCTGGACCCCTAAAGACATAAAAAAGATATCTTATGGACTTCTTTTTAGGGATGTTTAAAAGCTATCTAATTATGATGTCTCTAAGATGTCTTTTAATTATCGGTACAAGACGTCTTAAGTCCAAACAGCACATGATGTCTTAAAGACGCCTTTTTTAAATCTTAATTATGTCTGGACCCCTAAAGACATAAAAAAGATATCTTATGGACTTCTTTTTAGGGATGTTTAAAAGCTATCTAATTATGATGTCTCTAAGATGTCTTTTAATTATCGGTACAAGACGTCCTAAGTCCAAACAGCACATGATGTCTTAAAGACGTCTTTTTTAAATCTTAATTATGTCTGGACCCCTAAAGACATAAAAAATATATCTTATGGACTTCTTTTTAGGGATGTTTAAAAGCTATCTAATTATGATGTCTCTAAGATGTCTTTTAATTATCGGTACAAGACGTCTTAAGTCCAAACAGCACATGATGTCTTAAAGACGTCTTTTTTAAATCTTAATTATGTCTGGACCCCTAAAGACATAAAAAAGATATCTTATGGACTTCTTTTTAGGGATGTTTAAAAGCTATCTAATTATGATGTCTCTAAGATGTCTTTTAATTATCGGTACAAGACGTCTTAAGTCCAAACAGCACATGATGTCTTAAAGACGTCTTTTTTAAATCTTAATTATGTCTGGACCCCTAAAGACATAAAAAAGATATCTTATGGACTTCTTTTTAGGGATGTTTAAAAGCTATCTAATTATGATGTCTCTAAGATGTCTTTTAATTATCGGTACAAGACGTCCTAAGTCCAAACAGCACATGATGTCTTAAAGACGTCTTTTTTAAATCTTAATTATGTCTGGACCCCTAAAGACATAAAAAATATATCTTATGGACTTCTTTTTAGGGATGTTTAAAAGCTATCTAATTATGATGTCTCTAAGATGTCTTTTAATTATCGGTACAAGACGTCTTAAGTCCAAACAGCACATGATGTCTTAAAGACGTCTTTTTTAAATCTTAATTATGTCTGGACCCCTAAAGACATAAAAAAGATATCTTATGGACTTCTTTTTAGGGATGTTTAAAAGCTATCTAATTATGATGTCTCTAAGATGTCTTTTAATTATCGGTACAAGACGTCTTAAGTCCAAACAGCACATGATGTCTTAAAGACGTCTTTTTTAAATCTTAATTATGTCTGGACCCCTAAAGACATAAAAAAGATATCTTATGGACTTCTTTTTAGGGATGTTTAAAAGCTATCTAATTATGATGTCTCTAAGATGTCTTTTAATTATCGGTACAAGACGTCTTAAGTCCAAACAGCACATGATGTCTTAAAGACGTCTTTTTTAAATCTTAATTATGTCTGGACCCCTAAAGACATAAAAAAGATATCTTATGGACTTCTTTTTAGGGATGTTTAAAAGCTATCTAATTATGATGTCTCTAAGATGTCTTTTAATTATCGGTACAAGACGTCTTAAGTCCAAACAGCACATGATGTCTTAAAGACGCCTTTTTTAAATCTTAATTATGTCTGGACCCCTAAAGACATAAAAAAGATATCTTATGGACTTCTTTTTAGGGATGTTTAAAAGCTATCTAATTATGATGTCTCTAAGATGTCTTTTAATTATCGGTACAAGACGTCCTAAGTCCAAACAGCACATGATGTCTTAAAGACGTCTTTTTTAAATCTTAATTATGTCTGGACCCCTAAAGACATAAAAAATATATCTTATGGACTTCTTTTTAGGGATGTTTAAAAGCTATCTAATTATGATGTCTCTAAGATGTCTTTTAATTATCGGTACAAGACGTCTTAAGTCCAAACAGCACATGATGTCTTAAAGACGTCTTTTTTAAATCTTAATTATGTCTGGACCCCTAAAGACATAAAAAAGATATCTTATGGACTTCTTTTTAGGGATGTTTAAAAGCTATCTAATTATGATGTCTCTAAGATGTCTTTTAATTATCGGTACAAGACGTCTTAAGTCCAAACAGCACATGATGTCTTAAAGACGTCTTTTTTAAATCTTAATTATGTCTGGACCCCTAAAGACATAAAAAAGATATCTTATGGACTTCTTTTTAGGGATGTTTAAAAGCTATCTAATTATGATGTCTCTAAGATGTCTTTTAATTATCGGTACAAGACGTCCTAAGTCCAAACAGCACATGATGTCTTAAAGACGTCTTTTTTAAATCTTAATTATGTCTGGACCCCTAAAGACATAAAAAATATATCTTATGGACTTCTTTTTAGGGATGTTTAAAAGCTATCTAATTATGATGTCTCTAAGATGTCTTTTAATTATCGGTACAAGACGTCTTAAGTCCAAACAGCACATGATGTCTTAAAGACGTCTTTTTTAAATCTTAATTATGTCTGGACCCCTAAAGACATAAAAAAGATATCTTATGGACTTCTTTTTAGGGATGTTTAAAAGCTATCTAATTATGATGTCTCTAAGATGTCTTTTAATTATCGGTACAAGACGTCTTAAGTCCAAACAGCACATGATGTCTTAAAGACGTCTTTTTTAAATCTTAATTATGTCTGGACCCCTAAAGACATAAAAAAGATATCTTATGGACTTCTTTTTAGGGATGTTTAAAAGCTATCTAATTATGATGTCTCTAAGATGTCTTTTAATTATCGGTACAAGACGTCTTAAGTCCAAACAGCACATGATGTCTTAAAGACGTCTTTTTTAAATCTTAATTATGTCTGGACCCCTAAAGACATAAAAAAGATATCTTATGGACTTCTTTTTAGGGATGTTTAAAAGCTATCTAATTATGATGTCTCTAAGATGTCTTTTAATTATCGGTACAAGACGTCTTAAGTCCAAACAGCACATGATGTCTTAAAGACGTCTTTTTTAAATCTTAATTATGTCTGGACCCCTAAAGACATAAAAAAGATATCTTATGGACTTCTTTTTAGGGATGTTTAAAAGCTATCTAATTATGATGTCTCTAAGATGTCTTTTAATTATCGGTACAAGACGTCTTAAGTCCAAACAGCACATGATGTCTTAAAGACGTCTTTTTTAAATCTTAATTATGTCTGGACCCCTAAAGACATAAAAAAGATATCTTATGGACTTCTTTTTAGGGATGTTTAAAAGCTATCTAATTATGATGTCTCTAAGATGTCTTTTAATTATCGGTACAAGACGTCTTAAGTCCAAACAGCACATGATGTCTTAAAGACGTCTTTTTTAAATCTTAATTATGTCTGGACCCCTAAAGACATAAAAAAGATATCTTATGGACTTCTTTTTAGGGATGTTTAAAAGCTATCTAATTATGATGTCTCTAAGATGTCTTTTAATTATCGGTACAAGACGTCTTAAGTCCAAACAGCACATGATGTCTTAAAGACGTCTTTTTTAAATCTTAATTATGTCTGGACCCCTAAAGACATAAAAAAGATATCTTATGGACTTCTTTTTAGGGATGTTTAAAAGCTATCTAATTATGATGTCTCTAAGATGTCTTTTAATTATCGGTACAAGACGTCTTAAGTCCAAACAGCACATGATGTCTTAAAGACGTCTTTTTTAAATCTTAATTATGTCTGGACCCCTAAAGACATAAAAAAGATATCTTATGGACTTCTTTTTAGGGATGTTTAAAAGCTATCTAATTATGATGTCTCTAAGATGTCTTTTAATTATCGGTACAAGACGTCTTAAGTCCAAACAGCACATGATGTCTTAAAGACGTCTTTTTTAAATCTTAATTATGTCTGGACCCCTAAAGACATAAAAAAGATATCTTATGGACTTCTTTTTAGGGATGTTTAAAAGCTATCTAATTATGATATCTCTAAGATGTCTTTTAATTATCGGTACAAGACGTCTTAAGTCCAAACAGCACATGATGTCTTAAAGACGTCTTTTTTAAATCTTAATTATGTCTGGACCCCTAAAGACATAAAAAAGATATCTTATGGACTTCTTTTTAGGGATGTTTAAAAGCTATCTAATTATGATGTCTCTAAGATGTCTTTTAATTATCGGTACAAGACGTCTTAAGTCCAAACAGCACATGATGTCTTAAAGACGTCTTTTTTAAATCTTAATTATGTCTGGACCCCTAAAGACATAAAAAAGATATCTTATGGACTTCTTTTTAGGGATGTTTAAAAGCTATCTAATTATGATGTCTCTAGGATGTCTTTTAATTATCGGTACAAGACGTCTTAAGTCCAAACAGCACATGATGTCTTAAAGACGTCTTTTTTAAATCTTAATTATGTCTGGACCCCTAAAGACATAAAAAAGATATCTTATGGACTTCTTTTTAGGGATGTTTAAAAGCTATCTAATTATGATGTCTCTAAGATGTCTTTTAATTATCGGTACAAGACGTCTTAAGTCCAAACAGCACATGATGTCTTAAAGACGTCTTTTTTAAATCTTAATTATGTCTGGACCCCTAAAGACATAAAAAAGATATCTTATGGACTTCTTTTTAGGGATGTTTAAAAGCTATCTAATTATGATGTCTCTAAGATGTCTTTTAATTATCGGTACAAGACGTCTTAAGTCCAAACAGCACATGATGTCTTAAAGACGTCTTTTTTAAATCTTAATTATGTCTGGACCCCTAAAGACATAAAAAAGATATCTTATGGACTTCTTTTTAGGGATGTTTAAAAGCTATCTAATTATGATGTCTCTAAGATGTCTTTTAATTATCGGTACAAGACGTCTTAAGTCCAAACAGCACATGATGTCTTAAAGACGCCTTTTTTAAATCTTAATTATGTCTGGACCCCTAAAGACATAAAAAAGATATCTTATGGACTTCTTTTTAGGGATGTTTAAAAGCTATCTAATTATGATGTCTCTAAGATGTCTTTTAATTATCGGTACAAGACGTCCTAAGTCCAAACAGCACATGATGTCTTAAAGACGTCTTTTTTAAATCTTAATTATGTCTGGACCCCTAAAGACATAAAAAATATATCTTATGGACTTCTTTTTAGGGATGTTTAAAAGCTATCTAATTATGATGTCTCTAAGATGTCTTTTAATTATCGGTACAAGACGTCTTAAGTCCAAACAGCACATGATGTCTTAAAGACGTCTTTTTTAAATCTTAATTATGTCTGGACCCCTAAAGACATAAAAAAGATATCTTATGGACTTCTTTTTAGGGATGTTTAAAAGCTATCTAATTATGATGTCTCTAAGATGTCTTTTAATTATCGGTATAAGACGTCTTAAGTCCAAACAGCACATGATGTCTTAAAGACGTCTTTTTTAAATCTTAATTATGTCTGGACCCCTAAAGACATAAAAAAGATATCTTATGGACTTCTTTTTAGGGATGTTTAAAAGCTATCTAATTATGATGTCTCTAAGATGTCTTTTAATTATCGGTACAAGACGTCCTAAGTCCAAACAGCACATGATGTCTTAAAGACGTCTTTTTTAAATCTTAATTATGTCTGGACCCCTAAAGACATAAAAAATATATCTTATGGACTTCTTTTTAGGGATGTTTAAAAGCTATCTAATTATGATGTCTCTAAGATGTCTTTTAATTATCGGTACAAGACGTCTTAAGTCCAAACAGCACATGATGTCTTAAAGACGTCTTTTTTAAATCTTAATTATGTCTGGACCCCTAAAGACATAAAAAAGATATCTTATGGACTTCTTTTTAGGGATGTTTAAAAGCTATCTAATTATGATGTCTCTAAGATGTCTTTTAATTATCGGTACAAGACGTCTTAACTTTGATACTCATCGCTAAAAATAAATTAACCACAATCAACTATATTACTTTTAAAATTGGTAGAATTGTCCCTATATAATAAAAGTAATTTTGCCTGAAAAAGTTACGTTAATCGGAATTTTTTTTCAGCTTTTTTTTATTTTTAAAAAGTTTAACCCCCCATAACTTTTTTGTTTTTGGGGGTATTACTTTCAAAATTGGTAGAACTGATCCTTAAAATAAAAGTAATTTTTCCCAAAAAAGTTACGTTAGTCGGATTTTTTTTTCAGCTTTTTTCAATTTTTTTTTAAGAGTAAAATAATTAGAATGCAAGGTAAGTTTTTGCGTATTATGGCATATACAGGGTGATCCATAACTGGCATGCCAAAATTTAAGAGGTGATTCTAGATCCAAAAATATAAAAAAAGTTCTTATAAAGGTTGGTCCGGAAATGAGCCCTAAGGGATCTAGGGCCCTTTAAAATTGTAATAAAAATAAGGTTTTTAATTAATAACTCGGGTACCGTTTAAGCTAGAGCGGCGAGCTTTTGCATGTATACTAGTATTAATAAGGGCAATAAGTTTATGTTAATTTATTTTTTTAATTTATCCAGAGGCGTGCCCAGACGGACAAAATATATGAGGCTTAAAACATTTTTGCCCCAAACTTTTCTATGTGTATGTTTTTTGGATTTGTTGTAAAAAATATAGATTTCTAGAGTAAAAATACATATAAAATATCATATAGTGTAACACTGTAGGAGCAACCGTTATCAAAAAAAAAAAAATGCAATTAAGAGGAAGTAACATTTTGTGCCACCAAAAACGTTACTTTTTAAATGGCTATTACTCCTTTAATATTAAATTTAGGTGTTTTGGTGTATAATACTTTTTTGCTCAGTTTTAAATGAAGAATCACCCTGCAGCATTAAAATTTTATTGGTTCTTTTTTTTGTTCCCCATTCAATACGTCATCTTCGAAGGGCCGTAGCTCCCTTAGGGCTCATTTCCGGACCAACCTTTATAGAACCTTTTTTTCATATTTTTGGATGTAGAATTACCTCTTAAATTTCGGTACGCGAGTTCTGGAACAGGCTGTATGTATATGGCAAAAATTACCTTATTCTAATTACCTTTTTATATCAATACGACCGGAAACTAAATGGGAGGGGGTATTATGTTGTAAAGGCGCCTAGGCATCAGTAAGGCGTCTTTAAAAAGATGTTTTGAAGATGTTTTTAGTAAGGCGTCTTAAAGACGTTGCCTTTTGTAACATACGACGTCGTTAAGACGTCTTTAAGATGCATATACGGCGAAAACCGACGTTCTTAAGACGTCTTGAATGACGAGTTACGCCATCTTCAAGATATCTTTAAGACATCTTTGTGCTATCTGGGAAGGTACTTTTTAACTAAAAAAACTATGCATTTTTACCGACTTTCCCCCCTTAAAGACACAGTTGTTGCATAATATTTCGAAACCGTCAATCGGTATCTATCAAAATAAGCCATGAAGCGTGCTATGGAATTTTCTGCTACTAGCATGACATGACAATTTGATCAAGGCTAGATGACTAATCCTACTCTTTGACTTATATTTATGATATTTTATGTTTAAACTAGGTTTTCTATAATTTTATATACACAGAAAAATGATTACTAAAAACATGGTTATTCAGATAAAGTCTCTCAACAGTTTGTATTTGAAATAGGGTCATAAATTTTAAGGGGTGGTTCTACATCATAAAATATGACAAAAAGTTCCTATAAACATACGTCTTTGAAAGTGGCTAAAAAATTCGGTTTTGATTTAAGAACTTAGGAACCCTTTGAGATATAGCAACGAGGTTTTGCACGTGAACTAATATTTATAAGGCCCATCTTTATATGTTATTTTCATGTACTTATTTTAACCAGGGGCGTGCAAAACTGGGGGCCTTATTAGTTTTTTGTCCCAAACTTTTTTCTGTGTAACTTTTTTGTGATTTTATTTTTGGTATATGATTCCTCAGGTCAAAGTACATAAAAAAGGCACTCTTGTTGTAACACTGTAGTTGGAAAATTAAATTAAAGCTGAAATTTCACCGTACGAGGACGAAAAATTGAATACTAAAATGTTAAAAACCGAAATTTTAATAGAAGAACGAAAATGTATTGCAAAACATTTAAAACTAACGAAGATATTGATTTTTCCCCCTACTGTGCGTCGCAGGTAAAGAATTCTATTAATGGCTGGCATTCATATTAGTCACTCGAGTGGACTCGGTCAGACAGAATTTCTGTTCCCCATACTCTTTTATTGGTTTAGTTTCAGCGACCTCAAAAATACTTAATCACTAATTTTCGGCGAAAAATATTGAAATTTTTAAAATGTCATATTGGATTCGCCATTTTGAAAGTTGAATTTTTGACACCGGACTCGGTTTCAGCAACCTCTGACAAAATTTTAATTAATTTGTCTATTTAACAAGTTTGAAATTAATGATCTTGAAAACGGTGTTTAGTAGAAAACTTTAAGTTAAGGCACATCTGAAGGATTGCATTACATTACATAATACATAAGAATGCGAAACAGTGATTGACTTACAAGATACATAACGGTACATCAAGCCAATCACGGCATCGCATTCCTATGTATTATGCTATGAGAGTTTGGATGTGCCTTAACTAAAAGTTTTCTACTATCAGGATGGTAACTAAATATTAGGTAGATTCGGTATCCTTTGACAGAACCCTTAAAATGTTTTTTTTATGGAGCTGTGTAACTAGTTGAAAATTTGTTGGCCTGTGTAATTAATAAATAAATTATTTTCAGGATATGAACGAGTTCATTACGATAACAATTATTATTAATAATTAATCCAATTTTAACCTAAAGGTAAACTTTGTAACATGTTTTTATTATCTTTACCGCGGTACCGATCAATAATTATTATAATTAATTTTATTATTTGTGGAAAATAGGACTAGATAATCTATTTTGTAATGTTTGTATCGTCAAAAGCATATGAAAATCTACCCTCAAGGTGAAAATTTCAACCCTTAATGGCCCGAATTAATTCTAGTATAGTAAACTATACTCCGTCCAGTTATGCAAGATAGTAAGGGACACAGCTTGTTTTACACCACAGAGTGCATAAATATCATAACAAGCATAGTACATAAAAAGGCGATGCCAGGATTGGCTTGATGTGTCGTCATGTATCTTGTAATGGTTGTTATGCGAGCCTCTGGATAGGCCTTAAGTTGTAATTGTAACCTAAAAATTTGACGTTTTCCTTGTGTTTAATATAATTTACCTTTGTACAATATGTAGAATATGATAATTTAGTGTGAGTGTATGAAGAATAAACCAAAAAGTACAGTTTTCAATACCATACAAAATAACATTAAGTATAACCATTTTTTTATGTAACTTTGTCTTCTTTTATTAGCTTTAACTACAGTCAATCATTGCCATAAACAAAAAATGTCACAATATTTTATATGTTAAAAGGTTTTTAACCAATGATGTAGCTTAAAAATCGCGGGAATTTTAAACTACTATCTTGCATAATTGGACGGACTATAGTTAGAATGTTATAAATCATACTTTTTGTTTTAATACTAAACAAGAAAATTCAACAAACTTTTTAATTTTTAAAATAATTTCTGACAACGTTATTGCACACTTTCTGTTTCAAGGGTGTAACGAGTTTTTATTTGTTGTTGCAAGAAAAACTAATATTCTTTAAGTAAAAAAAAATTTCCAAAATTTTAAATCAATAGCCCTTTTGGATTGAAAATACGATTAAAAAAATCGAAGGCCTTGCTTGACCGAAATAAAGTTTGAACTAGTCAAAGAGGTAATAACTTGGCATCAGAACTGAATTACAAAAAAATATATCAAAGTAAGGTAGGTACCAAATAACGCATTAAATTTTGCAAAACGGTAAGTAGATGTATGATAAAGAAGTTAAATGCAATTTTAAAATCAAAAACCCAATACTTTAGTGTTTTTAACAAAATTAAAGAACCAAGTATCATAATCTAAATTAAGTACAAACGGATAGGAATTCCTATCCGTTTCTAACTGAATATTTAGTAACAAACGGATAGGATTGCTATTCCTAGGATTCCTATCAGGAAGTTATTATCCAAGCAGTTGTAATTTATTTTTTGCACGACCAAGACTATAACCTAATTTTACGGTTTCATTTTCGGGACTAAACTTGCCGTTTTTCTCCCTAGGGAATAAAAATCACGGCAACCTTGATAATATTAAAATATTATACTTACTATGTGCTTTGCTGGTTCAAATATTAGGTTTGGTGGTGTTTTGTAATAAATTAGCGATTCAAACCATATAAGAAATACACTATAAGAGAAAGTCAAATGATAGAGATAGAAAACTATTGTACCGCCATTAGCGGTTGTTTTTTAAAATTCACTAAATTCACGGTCAACGACAGCCGATAATACAGATAACCTACGGAAGTCGGTAATAAAGATTACTATTGCTTTCCCAAATCAATTTTGTAAAAATGGGGAAAAGCTCTGTATTTTTATTTAAAACTAAGTTTATTCACCAAAAGTCTAACAAGTGGGTTATCTTACCCGCACATTAATTAAAAATAACAATATATGAATCGAAATTTTAATTAAATGTAAAATTTGTTAAACTTTAAAAATATGAAATTTTATCTATTGCTAAATAAACCTATATAATTAAAAAAAAACACTTGGCTTTGATTTTTATATATTTTATTTTAAACGTAAATAGGAAATTAAAACAATTATGTCGTACTTTTAACAGTTAACTTTTTATTATAAATAAATATATATATGAGGAGTAAACATTTGCCTTCATATATAATTGAGTGTCATACACAATATACTGCCTAAGGGCAGAGCACATTTGCAAAGTTTTTATAATTAGTATTCCTACATTTAACAGATAAACAATATGAATCAGTTAAACCGATAAGCTTCTCTGGCCAGGGGCTATCCCAGCCCTAAACAGCTGTTTAAGGTGTATCGAGTTTTCTTGGGGAACTATAAAATAAAGTTATTAGACTGGGCACTTGTTCCCAAGGTACTCGAGTGCGGACGGCTAGCAGGCATCAGCGGGGCAATTGGGCAATGAGTCGGCAAATATGGTAGGCCTTGAGCGCCAGGAGTTTTGAAAAACAAAACAATAAACTATAGTATGAGTAAAAAACTCCAAATACTCATATCGGTTAAATATATATATATATATATATATATATATATACAAAAATACTATGTGTAGGGTTGGTAACAGTAACTAAAAACAGTATATAATTAATGGCACACTTTTAATAAAACAAAATATATTACATACGTATGTATGCATAGTCGAAAATATGCATATTAGCAAAACTTGAAATTGTTTGTACTTAAATAGTTAATAATTACATTTTCTGAAAATTAAACATAGAAAAATAGGTATATCCATTAAGGATTTACGGTACTTAATCGGGTAATAGCTATTATTCCGTTACAAATAAAAATATTAAACATAAGAACAAATTTCATTACTTTCGAGAACCTTTCGTTAAGTTTAAAAATTAAACTTAAATCTTAATAAAATTTGTCCTGTGCTTTAAATTGAATTTAACTGATACATATCTGTTTAAAATCCTGGATTTTCAAAAACATTATCTGTCGGTACTTCAGACGTAGCATCCAGCCTCTCGAACAAAGCTCGGATATGATACAGACAACATATGTCAACACTGCAGCATAAACACCGTTAGCGGCTCAGAGTATACTTCAACAAAAATCAGAATAGCGGTCCTGAACTTCGGAACTACCCATAGGCATCCTTCTATAGATATATAGGTCAATAGGTTACAATTTTCCCCATAGCTGTCGGTCAAGGTCACAACAAAAATCTTAGGCCTTAAGCACAATTTTAGCCACAATTAAAACTTCAGCTACAACGAAAGACTTCGGTCGAAAAGAAAAACCCTGAAACAATAGGCATAAGTAAGTAAAAGCCTTTGGTTTAAAAACAAAATATACGAACCCTTTCTCGAAGAGGTTTTTCTTATTATTCCAAATTGACAAAAACAAATCAGCCATAGGTCGTTTTTTTGGATTTTGATAGAGTCTTAATCACTCGAGACTAAAATAAAATTAGGATTTACCATCAAAAATAAATGGTCACTTGAAAGTTCGTACTTACAGATTGGAATCATTTTTATCAGCGAAATACTTCAGTTAAGCAACACAAAATGCATATCAATACATAGAACAATAGATGCACTATCTAAATCACTTAATTTAAACTGATTTTACCATAATATCTAATGGATGATTCCAGATAAACATCTCGCAGACCTTTCCGCTCGGGCCATTAAAAATCTATGCCGGAAATCTCTTCCGAATTCAAATTTCTCCACCCAAATCGAATAGTCTAGAAAACTAAGAGCGATGGACTTATATGGACTAAACTATCACAGATAAAGATAGCCAACGGAAACGCTCTTGAAACCTGCAAGTTCAAGATACGACGTACTCTAGTATATCTGTTCACTCCAATCCTACAGCGGTTGAATTATCCAGGCGAACCTAGTTCAGACATACGTAACACTGACTGACATAACCTAATATCTGCCAAACAGTTATTTAAAAATAAACAATAATATTAAGGATAATGTTTATATTTCGAAAAATTGATGAGACACATTATAAATGTGGTGTGCTTAAGTTAATATTACAGTGGAGCCATAATACTATAAATACTAGTGTAGGAATAAGCTTTTGTTTACTACTTTAGAAACAAAGTTATGAGATATTACTTATATAAAACCACAGGACAAGGATTACTAACTGAAATTACAATACAAGGCAAGTTATTAACTAACTATAAGTTAATCCCAACTCGGATAATGAATAAGCAAAGAAATTATGTTATTAGGACCATTTGTACCACTCGTAACACAAGTTTGCTAATATACCCCCAAAACAAAAGTAAGTATTCTATGTATTCTAAATAATAAAGAATGTGGCATTTTACACATGCTACACAGCCTTCCTCCCCGGAAATAAAAAATATTTATTCCCAAAAATATTTTTTCATTAAAAGGAATTTCCTTTTTTATGAAAACCATAATAGTGAACTTTAAATTATTTTAAAGTTACATCAAACATTTCTACTTAAATCATTAACCAATCAAAACTCAAAACAAAATTACTATTATATTTAAACTTCTTTTAGTTTAAATATCATTACAATAAATTTACAATTAACATCTTAGCAAGACCAGAAAGATAAATACTTTAGAATTTTATCTCCTCAAAACTCAAAATGATTTTCAGCTGTTGTGAACTTTTGATAACTTCGTGTACCACACGCCTTGTTATACTACAAGGGACATAATCGAGAAAGTGACATAATCGGGAAAGTGACATAATCGAGAAAGTGACATAATCGGGAAAAGTCTCTCACAAAGCCTAATCGAATGAACATCTTAAATTAAATTTTATACAAAGATTAACTTTTTTCACATTACTAATTCTATTAACTTATCTATTACTTAGTTTAACCTAATCTACTAGTTACTAAAACTTCACTATATATTTCGTACGTACTTGTCATAATCGGGATTTTAATTTTTCTAGGATCCTATTATACTAATACTGTCAATGTTAATGAATGATCGATCATTCAATTTAAAAATTCATAATTCTATCCTACAGACACATCGCTATTAGAGCCAAAATGCTGCTTCAAATCTTTAACGTGCCAATCACCAATACAATTTCCTTTCTTATCACTTAATTCATAAACTAATTTTGACTTTTTACTTATAACTTTACATAAAGTATATTTAGGTGCTAATTTAGCTGCAAAATAATTAGCTGCACTTGAAAGTACTTTATTTCTTTTCCAGACTTTATCGCCTACCATAAATGAAATTTCGCGCTTCCTAAAGTCATAGGATTTTTTATTCCGCTCGTAAGCATCATGTAAACGATTTTTTATGTCGCTAAAAATATCCTTTAACCCCGCTAAATCATTGCCATACAGTTCTCTGTCGCCAGGTTTTAATTCAACGCCGTCAGTTGACGGAATTTTGCCATAATAAGTCCCCGTAAGAGGTACGTTTCTACCGAAGTTAAGAAACGCTGGCGAAAAACCTGTGACTTCATTAACTGCTGTACGTAATGCTACACCTAATTTACTTAAATTTTTACACCAATGCCGATGATTATCTTTTATGTACGAACGTATTGCTGTACCAATTGTACGGTTCTGCCTTTCGGTCGGGTTAACTTGGCTATGAAATTTGGCATTATACCAAATCTTTTGCACTTCATATTCCTGACAAAGCTTTTTAAATATTTTACCCGCAAATTGTGTACCGTTGTCAACTAAAATAAACTGCGGCACCCCATAAACTAAAAATACTTCATTTTCCATAAACTTAACTACTGCTTGAGCAGTTGCAGCCCTTACCGGATGTAATAAGGTATATTTCGTGAACCAATCCGAGACGACTAACAAATGCGTAAAACCCCCTAAATTAGATGGATAATATTTATAAATTTTACCATCTATAACTTTAAATTCTTTATGTTGCTCTGGATTCTTGGATATTTTTTCTTTTAATGACACATAATATTTATCTTTATTACAATTTTCTATATCAAAAGAAACTAAACTAACTGATGGAAAACTAACTTTTTCCGGTTCAACCTCATCGAAAGCTCTACTCAGTGCGTCTGGCACTACATTAAGTTTACCTTTCCTAAATTTTATATCTACATCATACTGTTGTAATTTTAAAGCCCATCTAGCTAATCGACCTGTAGGGTCCTTAAGATTACTTAAGTATTTTAAACTAGAATGATCGGTTATCGCCTCGAATCTAACGCCTTCCACATAACCCCTAAACCGCTCTATCGCATATATCAAACTAAGAAGTTCCCGTTCTCCCACCGAATAATTTCTTTCTGCTCTAGACAATGATCTACTTGCGTAGGCAATGACACGCTCTTTTTTATCTTGTAACTGCGTTAATACCGAGCCAATTCCGACATTACTAGCATCGGATTGAATAGTAAAACGGAGAGAAAAATTAGGGGTAGCTAAAACTGGTGCTGAAATTAAAGCTTCTTTAATATTTTTGAAAGCTAGTTCCGCTTCGTCATTCCATTTAATTGGTTTTCTTTTACCTAATCCTTTTAATAACGCGTTTAGTGGAGCTACTAACGTTGAGAAATGAGAGATAAACCTTCTGTACCAAGAACAGAGTCCAAGAAATCTTTTAACTTCAGTGGTAGTTGTTGGTCTTTTATAATTTATCATATCTTGTACTTTTGAACTGTCCGTCTGTAAACCGTCTTTATTTAAAACAAAACCTAAATAATTTATTGATTCCCTAAATAATCTACATTTTTCATAATTAACTGTTAAATTAGCATTTCTTAAAACTTCAAAAACTTTTTTAAGTAGTTCTATATGCTCTTCAAAAGAAGAAGATACAAGAATTATATCGTCAAGATAAACAAACAAATACGGCTCCCAGGATGGCCCAAATAACTTGTCCATTAATCTTTGTTGTCGTTGAGCTGCATTTGCCAACCCAAATGGCATTACATTAAAATGATATAGTCCATATCCAGGAACTGTAAATGCTGTTTTTACTTTTGACGAATTAGTCAGTGGGATTTGCCAGAATGCTTTTTTCAAATCGATAGTCGAGATATACTTAGCTTTGCCTAATGTTTTTAAAATCCTATCAATACGCGGTAATGGATATGAATCTTTTTTAGTTACAGAGTTAAGTTTGCGCCCGTCAAAACAAAGTCTTTGAGTACCATCTGATTTTTTAACTAATAAAACGGGACTATTATATTCACTATGTGATGGTGAAACTACGCCTTGTTTCAACATCTCTTTTAGCTCCTTAACTAAAATATCTAACATGTACGGTGACATACTATATTGTCTCATTTTAAATGGCTTACTATCCCCTGTATCAATATCGTGTTGCATTACATTTGTTCTACCTAACTTTTCCCCACTTATCTTTTTAAACAAATTATGAATTTCTTTAGCTTTAATTTTTTCCTGTTCATTTAACTCAACTAAACCACTGTCTTTTTTATTACTATCGCTATCACTAATCATACTAATATTATTACTATTAAATTTCCAAGAATCGTTCGCAAAATTTAACGAAAGTGAGAATAATCTAATAAAATCCATACCTAAAATAAAATTTGTCTTTACTGTAGGTGCTACTAAACATGATAAAATTTTCACCTTATCATTAACTTTTATAGGTAAATCAATCATACCTAAAACTTCTTGTTTTTTCTTATCAGCTGTTGTCACAAAATTAATTTTACTTTTTGAAATATTTAAACCTAAACTTTTAAGTAATTTTAAACCTATATCACCTATTATTGAACAATTTGCCCCTGTATCTAACAACGCAATAATACTATTATCAAAAATACTAATTTTCATATAGGGTCTATTATCTTCTTTTACTTTTTGAAACGGATTTACATTTACTATTGATATATGTGGATTTTTAAATTCTTTAAAAAATGACTTTACCTTATCTAACCAATTTTTCCACTCCGATTTTGAAAAATAGTTATTAGACTCGGCTTTACTAAAACTATTTTTATTTAAATTTCTATCAAAATTTGAATTTTTACTATGGTTAATTAAATTTACATTTTTATAATCGATCACAGCCCTAGGATAATGTGAATGTCGGCTATTCATTCGCACTCCTTCAACTAGTTTTTTGAACAGTTTGGACAGTCTTTTACCATCACATCTTTTTTTCCACATTTAAAACAAAATATGCTACGTTTAGCCAGACATTTACTAAACACATGGTTAGGCTGTGAGCAATTATAGCATATAATCTGTTTAGGCTGAATATTATTTTCAGTTCTAGCATTGTTATTAGTATTATCGCTATTTCTGTTATTTCCAAAATTACTTTTATAACCGTTTCTAACATTATTATTAAATCTACTATTTGAATTACTATTATAGTTACTATACCTATTGTTGGCATTGTTATAATTATTATACCGATTACTAGTATTATCATAACTATTATATTTATTATTTGCATTATAATTATTATTATTTGTGTTACTTTTATTGGCATTATTTTGACTACAGCTGACTTGACAAACATTATTTTGACTAATATTTTCTTCTCTACAAATATTTCTACTTGATTCAGGCCTTTCACAACAACAGTTTACTGAATTTTCTAAACTTTCAACAACATTAATTTTTGGATTTACTTTTTTAGCAACCGCATTTTTATTTGATACACATTTTTGTTTCCATGCATATGCATCGTCCAACTTTTTACAATATTTTCTTAAGTCATTTAATGAATTTATATCAACCAATGAAAGAGGAGTAAAGTAATGCGGAAGTATACGTTCCCTAATACTTTTCAATTTTGTATAATCACTAGGTTTTCGCAATAACCGATTAAATAAAGTTTCCATAGAACCTATAAAAACCGATATTGACTCGTCCTGTTTTTGATATCTACTTCTTATATCATCCCAAGTACGGTCATCCACGCTTGCAGATAAAAATTCCTTTTTCAAACACTCAACCAGATCGGACCAACTATTTACTGAACTTCTAACCGATAAAAACCACGAAAGGGCTGGTTCCTTAAACAAATCGTAGGCAGTTTTGAACAACATGTCATCTGATACATTTCTACATATTTTTAGGTAGTCAACTTTTTCAATAAATGATAAAACATCAGATGTTCCATCAAAACTAACCCCCCACTTGTAAACTGGAACTGGTTTTATAAAATCTTGGTCCAATCTGACCGTTGTATTTGCTAAAGGTTGAATTACTGTGCTATTTAAATTAATGTTATTATCACAAACCCCTTTTGCTACAAATTTTTCATGCGCGTCCACTAAATCTGCTTCTATTTCTAAACAATTAGCTCTATTTATTTTAATAAATTTATCTCTATTTTGTTCTTCATCTTTTACCAATGGAAACCTATTTAATCGTTTATTAATATGTGCTAAATTTGATTTAATACGAATAAGTTGTGACATACCATACTCAAATTCATTAACTTCTTTAATTAAATTTCTAACCACCTCTATATTATCCTCTATAATTTTCATTTCCCCTTTATAATCGAATTCAGGATCAACATATTTACTATCATCAGTATCTTGTGCTATTGCCCTACCCAGAGTTTTAATTTTTGAATTTCTATCATTCCGCGGTATTAAAGATCTGATGCGTAGCTCATAATTTAATTGGTCAACTGTTAAATAACGAAGATCCATTTTATTTAAATCCTCCATTTTGAAAATTATTTATTTATTTTATAAAACTGAAATTTATTTCAAAACTATTTTTTACTTTAATATCTACCCTCGTATAAAATTTTGTACCTAAATTTAATCTTTACCTAAAATTGTGAGAAGAAAACACTGTCAAAATTATTTTCACTTTCTTTTTCTATTTTATTTTTAGAAAAAAATTCAAAAATTTAATTTTTCTACTACTAAAAAATTTTTTCAATGTCACGGCGTATGCTAGTACCACCCTGTATACTACTATTTCCAAAAAATATTACTTTTTATTTTCTAATAAAAGTTACTAACTTTTTAATTTACCCCTGTATATATTTTACAGTTATTTTCCAAAAATACTAAAAAATTCTATTCTATTGGCTTAAGAATGGCACGCTAAATCTTTGCAAAAACTAATAGCGCTATGTACTCTACTTGCACAAAATTTTTATCAAATATTCTCAAAAAAATTTTTTTCTCAAAATTTTTTCTACAACTCACAAAATCGTACTCAAAAATACCCAAAAAAAAATAATTTCCCAGATTTATGTATTCTAAACCCGAAAAAAAAATATTAATCTAAACTATTGAAATATATGTGCTCTACTGGCCTCATAAAATTTCAAAAAAATACTTTATTGTACTCTATTGGAACAATAAGTATACAAAAAACTACTAAATTTGTTGCTTGGTAAGGTTAAAATTTTGAATAGCTTCGGCTAAAGTGTCCTAAAATTTCAAGCAATCAAATTATAAACCATCCTCTACCGGCTGGCAACCCTATAAATGCTGTACAGTATAACCGTGTTCTGGCTCTATAAAATATGAAATAAAATTCCCCCTCCACTCAGGTTACAAAAACGCACAGGATATACTATTTGGTAGCCTCTATCTCGGCTATACAAGGTCTGTAAAGAGTACCCTCAAATGTTTCCTCACTACCAGAGTAAAGAAAAAATACTATATTCTCAGCGAAATTTTTCTTTTCATTGAAAAAAACGCTCAATCCATATAAACGGAAAGACTGTACAGCTTAACGACATACCTCTGACCAAAATTTTTATTTATTTGTTCTATTGACCAATAAATATAAAAAATATTCACACCTGATATTTCTTACTCTACTGCATCTCAAAACTATTGACCTCTCTGCTATGTTAAACCTATATAAAAAAATATAAAAAATACTTATTTTCCCAAAACTTATTTTTGGAACCAAAATTCAAAAATATTTAATATATTTTTTTTTTTTAATCCTAATGTTCCGCAATGTACCGATAAAGTGTACCTTCTATCATATACAGTTTCCCATATTATCAAACCACACAAAATACTTTTTGGATATATTGTTCAAATTTTACTAAACATAACTATACTGATATACTATCTCATATACTAACTTTACAAATACTATCTTTTCAAAAAAAATATAAAAAATCTACCACATTTGCATAACCCACGTATTAAAGGGCGCCACTTTGTATCGAGTTTTCTTGGGGAACTATAAAATAAAGTTATTAGACTGGGCACTTGTTCCCAAGGTACTCGAGTGCGGACGGCTAGCAGGCATCAGCGGGGCAATTGGGCAATGAGTCGGCAAATATGGTAGGCCTTGAGCGCCAGGAGTTTTGAAAAACAAAACAATAAACTATAGTATGAGTAAAAAACTCCAAATACTCATATCGGTTAAATATATATATATATATATATATATATATATCCAAAAATACTATGTGTAGGGTTGGTAACAGTAACTAAAAACAGTATATAATTAATGGCACACTTTTAATAAAACAAAATATATTACATACGTATGTATGCATAGTCGAAAATATGCATATTAGCAAAACTTGAAATTGTTTGTACTTAAATAGTTAATAATTACATTTTCTGAAAATTAAACATAGAAAAATAGGTATATCCATTAAGGATTTACGGTACTTAATCGGGTAATAGCTATTATTCCGTTACAAATAAAAATATTAAACATAAGAACAAATTTCATTACTTTCGAGAACCTTTCGTTAAGTTTAAAAATTAAACTTAAATCTTAATAAAATTTGTCCTGTGCTTTAAATTGAATTTAACTGATACATATCTGTTTAAAATCCTGGATTTTCAAAAACATTATCTGTCGGTACTTCAGACGTAGCATCCAGCCTCTCGAACAAAGCTCGGATATGATACAGACAACATATGTCAACACTGCAGCATAAACACCGTTAGCGGCTCAGAGTATACTTCAACAAAAATCAGAATAGCGGTCCTGAACTTCGGAACTACCCATAGGCATCCTTCTATAGATATATAGGTCAATAGGTTACAATTTTCCCCATAGCTGTCGGTCAAGGTCACAACAAAAATCTTAGGCCTTAAGCACAATTTTAGCCACAATTAAAACTTCAGCTACAACGAAAGACTTCGGTCGAAAAGAAAAACCCTGAAACAATAGGCCTAAGTAAGTAAAAGCCTTTGGTTTAAAAACAAAATATACGAACCCTTTCTCGAAGAGGTTTTTCTTATTATTCCAAATTGACAAAAACAAATCAGCCATAGGTCGTTTTTTTGGATTTTGATAGAGTCTTAATCACTCGAGACTAAAATAAAATTAGGATTTACCATCAAAAATAAATGGTCACTTGAAAGTTCGTACTTACAGATTGGAATCATTTTTATCAGCGAAATACTTCAGTTAAGCAACACAAAATGCATATCAATACATAGAACAATAGATGCACTATCTAAATCACTTAATTTAAACTGATTTTACCATAATATCTAATGGATGATTCCAGATAAACATCTCGCAGACCTTTCCGCTCGGGCCATTAAAAATCTATGCCGGAAATCTCTTCCGAATTCAAATTTCTCCACCCAAATCGAATAGTCTAGAAAACTAAGAGCGATGGACTTATATGGACTAAACTATCACAGATAAAGATAGCCAACGGAAACGCTCTTGAAACCTGCAAGTTCAAGATACGACGTACTCTAGTATATCTGTTCACTCCAATCCTACAGCGGTTGAATTATCCAGGCGAACCTAGTTCAGACATACGTAACACTGACTGACATAACCTAATATCTGCCAAACAGTTATTTAAAAATAAACAATAATATTAAGGATAATGTTTATATTTCGAAAAATTGATGAGACACATTATAAATGTGGTGTGCTTAAGTTAATATTACAGTGGAGCCATAATACTATAAATACTAGTGTAGGAATAAGCTTTTGTTTACTACTTTAGAAACAAAGTTATGAGATATTACTTATATAAAACCACAGGACAAGGATTACTAACTGAAATTACAATACAAGGCAAGTTATTAACTAACTATAAGTTAATCCCAACTCGGATAATGAATAAGCAAAGAAATTATGTTATTAGGACCATTTGTACCACTCGTAACACAAGTTTGCTAATATACCCCCAAAACAAAAGTAAGTATTCTATGTATTCTAAATAATAAAGAATGTGGCATTTTACACATGCTACAAAGGCTAGCTCAGTCAAACTGATAAGCTCTTTTTGATAGGGGCCATCCCTGCCCTAAACATATCAGTAAAAATGGTAAGAAGCTTTTTAGAGCATTTGACCCAGCCCTAAACAGCTCAGTCAAATCAATAAGTTTTTTTGTGTAGGGGCTGTCCCTGCCCTAAATAGCTCAGTCAAAATAATAAGAAGCTTTTCAAGACAGGGTCAGTCCCTGCCTTTAGACATTTTATTTAACTTGGCACTATTAATGTTTTTGACCCACACATAAGTTTGCATCACTAGGAAAACGGTGACGTTTACTTAACTGATCCTTGCAAAACGGTACAATACACATTTTGTATTAGACATCACAATAAAAGTTCGGTATAAAAGCACAATAAATTGCAAATCACGAGTAAAATTTCACGAGAAAAATTTCAATTGTTTTGACAGATATACCACCCCTCACCCCACTCCCACTAAACAATCAAGTTCATATACAGCTGGCGCCATCGCTCAGTCGTACCTAGAAGCCAAAACACAGGTTCGGGTCCTGAATACTTTTCACGGTCACGTATTTGACTTTCTCTTATAGTGTATTTCTTATATGATTCAAACCAATTTATTTGATTTTAACAAAGAAAATAACAAAGAAAAAATAAAAATTACGGCAACCTTGATAATATTAAAATATTATACTTACTATGTGCTTTGCTGGTTCAAAAATTAGGTTTGGTGGTGTTTTGTAATAAATTAGCGATTCAAACCAATTTATTTGATTTTAACAAAGAAAATAACAAAGAAAACCTTTAAAAATAACATTGTTATAACAATTTATACATAACTTAAAATTTATCATCTTCGTCCATTTTTTTGACGTTTGTGTCAACCATATTAAAAAACAATTGAAATCACGATAGCCATGAAACTGACTTTTCGGAATTTACAGGCATCTTGATTAAATTACGAAAATAAAACAACCGATTTTAGACTCGTGGTTTTTAATTTTAATTTTATCTACCTACCTAAATTATGTTGGGTCCTGCAAAAAATAGTGTATATACCTCAGGACTAAACTTGGCTGTTTTAGTCCCTTGCATTTCTGTTTCCCTCGCTCACTACGCTCGCTCAGGTCCAAAAGTCCAAACACTAATGCAGCGGGACTAAAACAGCCAATTTATTCCCTTGGTATATAAATAACTATTTTGTGTATTTTTAACAAACATTAAAATACAATTATATAGGTTAATAACTTCCTATCCATGTGCAACTGAATATTTAGTTTTGCTTTTTACAGTGTAGTTTTAGCTATAATCTGATAAAAGTAGACAAAACAATTATCACTTAACATAAATTACATAAGTAAGGGCATATCCACAGGCCATAACAACATAGTACATAAGAATGCGATGCCGTCATTGGCTTGAAGTGCCGCCATGTATCTTGTAAGCCAATCACGGTACCGCATCCTTAAGTACTATGTTGTTATGCGAGCTTGTGGATATGCCTTTAAGGTGCACCTATAGTAGCAGATTGATACATTTTAATTATAAAAAATCCCACTAGTTGTAGGTATTACATTATGATAATAAATCTATTTGTCTACCTACACTAAAATATATAAAATATATAAGATATATAATATATTATGTATCATGATTACTAATCATTGATTAGGTATAATGAATAAATATTTTTTATCGAATACCTCCTTATAAATACGGTGTTGACTGTGGCCAATAATAAATGTTTATTGCTATCCTATTACCCACTATTAGGGGAAGTTGGGGTTAACTGGGCAGCTTTTTTTCATATCGAGTTTTTGAAAAACCTGTAAACAATTTTCAAATATTTTCTATAGCAAAAGATAGACTATTGCTATAGTTAGAACATATTAATACTTCAGACAATTATTATTTATATAAATAAAGTTATTAACGTAACAAATAATGAACTAATACTTCACATAGCAAATTTAAAAAACAAATCTTCATTCGGCCTTGATGGACTATCAGTAAAAACACTAAAAAGCATCCACCCCCATATTTTAAATCCTTTATCACACATTTTTAACTTAATTTTAACAACGGCTAAAATTCCAGTAGCTTTAAAAGAGTCTGTAATAACTCCTATCTACAAGGCGGGCAGCAAAGAACTCGCAACTAATTATAGACCTATTTCCGTGATTAATAATATTTCAAAATTACTTGAACAATGTATAAAAAAACGCCTTGTTGATTTTATTGAAAGTAATAAAATTCTAAATACTAATCAGTACGGATTTAGGAAAAAACGTAGCTGTGAGGATGCGCTTCTTGCCTTTGTGAACGGAGTTGTTACAGGCCTGGACGGTAATAAAAAATGTTTAGCCATATTCCTTGACTTAGCTAAGGCATTTGACACTGTTTATCATAAGTTACTGATAAAAAGATTGGAGCGAATTGGTATACGAGGTCTAGCTTTAGCCATTTTCAAAGACTACCTCTCAGAACGAATCCAAATTGTTAAAATTGGGAAATCGCTTAGTGATCCAATTACTGTATCCAGAGGTGTACCCCAGGGTACAGTATTGGGTCCTATATTATTTTTAATTTATATTAATTCCATATATGACGTTAAAATCAAAGGAAAAATTATATCATTCGCTGACGATACTGCTTTAATTTTTATAGGTGAAACCTGGGAGGGAGTATTTGAAATGGCTGAAGCTGGCATAACCGAAGTTAAAAACTGGCTTGACTATAGTCTCCTGAGCCTGAACATCTCAAAAACTAAATTCCTTACATTCTGTCAAACAGCTGCTGGTCTACCTAACTTAAATAATTTAAAAATTCACAAACATAATTGCAATAAACAACAAAATTGCCAATGTGAAATAATAGAAAAAGTTAACCATGTTAAATACTTAGGTTTAATGGTAGATCAGCATCTGAGATGGAATGAACATGTGAAATACCTTAACGGTCGGCTCAGGAGACTCATACATACATTTTATCAAATTCGAGACATTCTTAACAAAAAACTCCTTAATATTATTTACAATGCCTTAGCTGAGTCACTTATCAGATATGGAATTTTAATATGGGGTGGGCTTCTTGAAAATGCACTAACAAGACTAAATGTAACACAGAATACATTATTAAAGATATTATATAAAAAAGATTTTCAATATTCTACAAGTCAACTATATAAAGATTTGGAAATTTTTAATATTAGGGAACTCTATACTTACCAACTGGCGTTGTGGGTATTGGTCAACTCGGAGAAAATGCCGAAACTCTCTCATTCTCACTCAACAAGAGCAAAAGTCAATTCCTTCATGTCCATCCCAGTGTACAAAAAAATGCACACACAAAACTCTATGTTATATTTTGGACCTAAAATTTATAATATTTTACCATCAAATATTAGAAATATTGAAAGAAAAACTGTTTTAAAAAAGGAATTAAAACTATACATAAAAAACAATTTTTCTGACATAAAAGATAAAATATTTAAACCTAACAAATAAAATAAAATAAAATAAAATAAAAAAATACTACTTATTCTAAATAAAAAACTTACCTCTGATTATAACTCTTATATCTTACCTAACTTACCATCCAATCAACCATATGAAAGAAAATGTTCTCGCAAAACCCTCGGATATAACTAATTTTTATATTTATTTAAACTTAAAACTAAAGTTTTATTTTTTTAGAAATATTATATCTTATTTATGACACCGCACACAAACATTGTTTAGGCGGGTCTGTACATTGTAGTTTATTATTATAAATTTATATCTTAAATAAATAAATAAATAAATAAATAAAAAACGATAAAGCAGTTAACTCCGCTGGACCATTTAAGCACATAGGCCAGGGTTAACTGGACCACTACTCAGGGTTAACTGGTCCACTAACAAAAATATATTGTATTATAATTATTGTGAATAACAACGATTTAAAATCAAATGAAATTTAATTCTAACATAAAAATAGACAACATAATATGTTAAATATTAGATATATCTTAGGATTAATTGGTCCGGGGTTAACTGGACATGGCCCAATTAACCCCGAACTAATTAATATTGACAAGTGATTTTGACCATGCCCAGTTAACTCCGAACCAGTTAACCCTGAGTGACACCACTGAATGAAATCATAAAATTTTAATACTTAATAACATATTAGAAGGCGGCAATTATTTAGAATAATTAACAAAATATTCATTATATTAGGTAAAATATTAGTCTAGATCCTCCTATTAATAATAAACTATTAATTAAAAAATAAAAGTTAAGGTAAATATCTACTTTTCATCGAAAAAAATTAACTTTCTTTACTACAACTTTCACGTGGGTAACACGGTCCGCCATAATGCTTTAAACAATACTACCAACTAAATATCACTAGAATTTGCACTAATGCGCCAATACTAATAAACAAACTTGATAAAATCCAGGTGGACCAGTTAACCCTGTAGCCCAGTTAACCCTGACTTCCCCTATGTCTGCTATATTAGTCGATATACCTACCTTTTTCACACTCCTAGAGAAAACAATCTATAACTTTTGAATGGTATTAACGATATCAAATTAAAATTTAGTGCACTTGACACAATCCAAATAGTTTATAAATATATATTTTGTATGTTTAAGGGCCACAATGGAGGAAGGGGGCAAGGGGAGCATTTTTTTAAATGTATCACTCGACCACCTCGAGTGATACATCATTTTTAAGCGTATTCAATTCTCTTTTTAAGCATATAATTTTTAATTTATTAGAACTTTTTTTTTAAGGATTGAATTTTTAAATTTTTCTTTAAAAAACAACAAATTTTTTTAGTTTTTTTTATTTTTATTTATTTCTTTTAAAATTGGTTTAAAACTATAATTTAAGTTAATTTATCATATTAATCATTAAACAACTTTTCTTTTTAAGAATTTTTGACAAAAATTCCAGATTTTAACACTTTTTTATTTTTAACCCAGTTTTTTAAAAGTGTTTTATTAGGTACCTTTAAAATAATATGTCACATGATCCCCTTTTCATTAAAAAAATCGCCCTTATGCCCCTGACTCCACTGTGCCCCATAAACATATAAAAATTTTAACCAAAAATTAATTGGATTATGTTATTTACGTGTTCCAAATCTTAAGTAATCATCTTAAGCCATTCAAAAGTATATAAGCTCTGTATAATAAAATTTATGAAGTGTCTGTCTCTCTGTCTGTCTGCCGTCTACCCTTTCAAAAGTTTTTTCATACTTCCCAAACAGTTGGAAATTTGAAACTTGGCATGCGTTTTAGAAAATTGGGTCAGCTGATGAAAAAAAAAAAATTACCGTGGAACAAAAAAAAAAAATAGTTATTTATAGTGGGTAAAGTAAGATATTGCCCATGAGAAAATTAACCTGCGAGACGTCAGCCAATGGCAAGTTAAAACAAAAAAATAAATTAAATTCAAAAATAATTTTATTTAACTGATATAATATTATTATTAATTTCAAAGATTTACAATCCAAAAATGTTGTGCATTTAAAATTTAATTTATAATCCTGTTAAATGCTTCTTCATGTGATGAAGAAATGTGTTCCTCGATTTAAAAGATTTCTTACACTGAGAGCAATTAAATTTAAATTTCCCAAGTCCTTCTTCCAAACAATGGTTTTTTTGATGAGCCAAAAATTTTGCCTTGGTTCTAAAAGTCTTGTCGCACTGATGACATTTTAATTCTTGGCCCCCTTCCGATGAAAATCGATTTTTGTTATTTCTCATATATAAAAGGGTAGTCTTCTTTTGATCAGCATCGTCTTCGTTGGAAAAAAAGTCATTTGCTTGACCAAAACTGTACTCGGGATCATTTTGTGTATCAAACTTCTTGGTAATTGTATCAAATTTAAAATCAATCATGTTTGTTACGTCGTAAAATTCCGAAAAGGAATTTAATTTGATTATACAGTTATTACAGATTTGTTGTGGTTTACCATCAGTTTTTGAAACATTTATGTTTAAACATTTCTTGATTTTATTCTCCAAATTACTGAGCATGTCCGTATTAAAGATATCGTGGCAGGTTTCTGATATTTGACCACATGTTCTACATAAATTTTGACCTAAAGACATTGTTTAAAAATTTTGTGAAGATTTACAAACCAAAATATGAAGTTTTACTGACTTTTCTTTGACATTTTCTTTCTCTTGGCTCACTCAGATTTAAAATAGCTTTAGTATTTATTTATAGTATTTTCTTTTGATAACTAGGGACCCTATATATAATGACATTAAACTTCACACAAAGGGTTGAGACACGCTTTGATTTTGAGGTTAAAATGGCAACCAAGCACTAGTATTGTTAAACAATGAAAGACAAAGTGCTTTGGTGCCAAATCTAAATCTAGTAATAATTATGTCTAAATTTAATATAATTCTGTCAGATACAAAATCTGAGGTTATAGTTAAATGTCAACCCGGACAGAGGCGTCGATATTAATTAATATAATAATATTGTCATATTTAAGTGTCAGTGTTAAACTGAATATTTGGTCATCAAATTTATTTATTTACGAAATTATGGTTTATAGTTTTATTATTGTACTTTTTTAAAGTGCCTACGAAAATACCTGTACAATTTAAATCAAGATTTACTTATGGAATATACTGACGACCGTCAGTGTTCGAATAATCTCGGAATTTTCCCTAAATAGTTGAAATTACTTTTATTTGGAACTGAATTAATTTTGAAGAAAAGAATAATATAAATAAATAAGAGGAATGTAAAAAATTCAGGCATGTACCGAAGAATATGATCAACTAGTAGTTTTACTTTAGCAAACTAAAAATATTAAAAAAAAATAATTTTATAGGCATTCCTTTAATGATAACTGCTAAAAAGGTTTTTCATTATTGTTTTCTATGATAATTATAATAAAAATATACATTAAAACTTTGATTAGGACGTGTTTATTTTAGGCTTGCACTAGGCATGTTTATGTATTTTTTTTATTATAATCCAAAAAATATATTTTTTATTATTTAGTAAAATATGTTGAAGATTTTCATATATTAAAGTGTGTGCATACATAACAAATTTATATTTTTATAAGTTTTATACTTCGACGTTTTAAATCATAAATTCACGGCAAAACAGAAAGAATGAAAAGTGTACTATCCCAGCCAATACAGGATCAGCCAGGCACTAACGAATAAGGAAATCCAATTCAATAACAAATTAAATATTTTATTAACGAAATTAATTAATTAATGTATATATTAAGTGCTTTAAATTTTTCTTCATTTTCTACAAGTATTTTCTCAATTTCCAAAATATTTTTATCTTTCTCCAAAATAATTTGTTTCTTTTCAAAAATACTTTTTTCACAATTCGATAATTTAGAATGAATTTGATTACCATCTAGAACATTTAATTTTCTATTAAAACTACATTTTTTTGAATTTTTGGAATTGCGGTTTCTTTTAATTTTAAAATAAAATCTTCCTCTGAAAAGTGTGCCTACAAAAGTTACAAATTTAAAATTTTTAAAGTTCATTTTTTCATATTTTTACTTCGCAAATTTTTGATTTATCGAAAATCTTCCAATTCGGAAGATACATGCTTCTTTTCCATTCATTTAATAATGCATTGCATTTGGGGAATGGAAATAATATATATCCTGCATGGATAGAATTACGACAGTTTACCACTGAACATTGTCGTGACATTTTTTCAAAAAACACGTCTATGGATATTTTGACAAGTAATGTCACTTCTACTATACCAATAGTGCCAATTCGCAAAAAAAAAACATAACCCTGCAGAAATTACTAAATTGGTGTCTCAACCCTTTGTGTGAAGTTAAATGTCACTTTATTTAGGGTCCCTATTGATAACTAATTAGGGGACATCCATAATAGTTATTTATGGTAGTAGTGGGTACTTGCCCATGAGACAATTAACCTGCGAGGCGTCAGCTAAGCAGGTTAATTTTCGAGAGGGTAATATCGGTTTACCCATGAGTGCCATACAAGGTTTTATCCAATAAATAGCTTAGGAATTCATATTTTTATTAAAAATTTTAATGACATTTACAAGAAAATAATTTGACAAGTGACAGTTGAGTGGGTAAAATAAATAATTATCCACATAATAAAGTAAAAGCCACGCGGGGGTTATTATTCAGTTTATCTATTTAAAATAAAGCTGGTAATTGTCTCATTATCTGTATGTATTGGATAAAGTATGTTAAACACGTGTACGTTAAATTTTTATATAAAAAAATTGTACATAATTTACAAATTTTTATTACATTTTCTTGAAGTTTCTTAAAGTATAAATAGTAAAAAACAAGCCGTGGAGATATGTAATCCAAACCAAACACTTAAAAAAAAATGTTCAAAAAGAAATTTTCGAAAAAAAATTCAAAAATTTATTTTTTTTTTTGATTTTGCGAAAAACCAACAAAAGAAAATAACCATACCAAATAAAAATATAATAAAATGTTAAGGCATGTGCAAAAATTCGTTATGGGGTTAAAGATATTAAATAAAAACTATTTTTTTAACGCACCCTTAGGAGAGCCGTAGCTTCCCTAGGGTTCGTTTTCGGACAAACCTTTATAGGAACTTTTATTCATATTTTTGGATGTAGAATAACCTGTAGAGTTTTGGAACACCCTGTATTTTAAATAATAAAAAAGTTATTTCTAGAAACAATTTTTACGTTTTGGGGGATAGGGTGGGGTCCTGAAAAAAATATATAAAAACATTTTTTGTGTAATTTTTATTTACCTTTTAGGTGGTTTTTAAATGGGTTTTTAAATTTTTATTCTACCAACTGTGAATAGTAAAAAAATTTTTGCCAAAACAAAAATTTAACCCACCACGTGGTGGGCTAAATTTTTGTACCCCCTTTTACCCGAGCTTTTACCTCTTCGCCTAACGGCTTAGGTTCAAATAATAAAAATTATGTCATATAATTTAATTTTGTTGTTAGCTTACAATGACTTGAAAATTAACAAAACCCAAAGTCATTTAATAGTTTTGCAGGAACCTAAACAACGATGAATCAACCAGTGTCTATAATCTGAGAGCGGGGTGCGGTGAGTCGCGTACTATAAAAACAAAAGCCGGCCGGCATTTCACTTTAATCCGAGTTTATTTCAGGTTCAAGTTAGTCGTGTCGCAGTGTGTAGTAAAAAACAAGGTTGGTGTTTTGTTTTTTTGTTTTTTGTTTATCCGCGGGTTTGCATGAATTTAAATCAATACAGTGCACCGGATGTGCAAAAAGTGATATTTTGTGATTACGTTACATAAATGACTTCCCTTTGTAAAAAGTGGGTGGTCCTTACAGAAATCCTTCAGCAGGATGTGGCGGAATTTTTGAGAATTTTTCCCCAAAAAAACTATAATTCCACAACTATTAGATGTTTCTGATTTACAAAACGTAGTTAGCTACGCCGTTTTTTTATTATAACCAACTTGTTTCCTTCTTTTTTTAATTAAATGGTTTAAAAAAGGATAGAAGATAATTTACGCGCCAAATTATAACCGACACGTTAATTTACGTTTCCTTTATGTACATCCCCCACTCAAATTAGCAAAAAAAAAAATATACAATGTATACAGGGGCGGATTTATTTCATTTTAAGGGGAGCATCGATAAGGAAAAAAATTGCGCATTCACCAAAAATATAATTTTGAAGGTATTTCTATGCTAATATATCTTGCTGGGGGGGGGGAGGCATGGCCTCCATGGCCCCTCTCCTAAATCCGCCCATGAATGTATACAATGCATGTCTCTCTATATCTATATATCTAATACATGTTTAAAAAAGGAAAAAAATGCATGAAGGCACCAAATAACGTGATCATTAAGAATTTTGTAATTAAAAAAAAAGTATATGATTTTTTTTGTCATACGACTATATTTAGGCGATTATTTGCACTAAATTTGTTTTTTATTTAAAATTTATGTTTTATTTAATAATAGTGGGATAAACTTACGGGCCCTGTGACCCTCTTACCCAAACCCGAAATAATTATTACTTAAAATAAAACTAACGCAAATCTTTCAGGGGCACCTCATCAGTCGTTGCCTGGGCTTAAGGCTCTAGTGGGCAAACCCCCAATGACCTTCATGTTTAGTTTAAACTTTTAGAAAATTATAGTGATCGTCAATTGTTAAATAATAGGTATATAATTACTAATTGTTAAATAATAAGTATAAATTCTTATTTACCTACTGTTTTATTTTATACATACTTTTTTTTTCAATCATGATTTTTTATAATTATTATGGTACCCAAGGTCACATAGATATAATTGTTAAAAAAAAAACATAGTCCGTTTATAGGGGAAGTCAGGGTTAACTGGGCTACAGGGTTAACTGGTCCACCTGCATTTTATCAAGTTTGTTTATTAGTATTGGTGCATTAGTGCAAATTCTAGTGATATTTACTTAGTAGTATTGTTTAAAGTATTATGGCGGACCGTGTTGCCCACGCGTAAGTTGTAGTAAAGAAAGTTAATTTTTTTCGATGGAAAGTAGGTATATACCTTAACTTTTATTTTTTAATTAATACTTTATTATTAATAGGAGGATCTAGACTAATATTTGACCTAATATACTGAGTATTTTGTTAATTATTCTGCATAATTGCCGCCTTTTAATATCTTATTAAGTATTAAAATTTTATGATTTCATTCAGCGATTTCACCCAGGGTTAACTGGTTCGGGGTTAACTGGACATGGACAAAATCACTTATGTCAATATTAATTAGTTCGGGGTTAACTGGGCCATGTCCAGTTAACCCCGGACCAATTAATCCTGAGATATATCTAATACTTAACATATTATGTTGTCTATTTTTATGTTAGAATTATATTTCATTTGATTTTAAATCGTTTTTATTCACAATAATTACAATACAATATATTTTTGTTAGTGGACCAGTTAACCCTGCCTTATGGGGTTAACTGGTCCAGCGGAGTTAACTGGTTTATCGTTAATAACTTTTTTTATATAAATAATATTTATCTGAAGTATTAATATGTTCTAACTATAGTAATAATCTATCTTTTGCTACAGAAAATATTTGAAAATTGTTTATTGTTTTTCAAAAACTCGATATGAAAAAAAGCGGCCCAGATAATCCCGACTTCCCCTATAAGTAGTCCTACATGTAACTGTTTTACATGTAACTGTTTTACATCCTATTATGTGGCCTTGCGCGATAATTTAACTAATTGTAAGTAAATTTAATTTAAATTTCAACAAAGATCGGGGATCCATTTCTTACCTCATGTGATATAATCTGATCGCTGCTAAAAGCCAACTTCGGACTATTATTTTTCGATGTCGTGATTGGTCCAAACTGCCAAATATGGATATAGCTAAGTAGTGGTAAAGCCAGATCACAGCCCATGAAATGGGAGTTGGGTCCCAGAGGGTTCTCACGCGATGTCAGGGAGAACACTAACAATCTAGGGGTCATTGCTACCTACTTATATTATCAATGAAAGGCAACAAGAATAACTTTTACTGCTAGATTAGAAAAAGAGAAAAGTTCTATAAATTATTGTGCGAAGGAGAGACAAAGATATATTTAGTTGATTTAATATTTTTAGTGAAGTGCCCAACTATCCGAGGGGAAAAAATGGGTACACCTAAATTTGTTCTAGGAGGATTTCCTTAAGATTTCCTTTGAAAATTCCATCGGAATTTCCTCTAAGAGAACTTGAAAAATCTTAAAATTTACCTAGAAAAGATCCCACGTTTGGTAAAGATAAGATTTTCTCTAGATTGCCTTCAAGATTTCCTTCGATTTTAAAGTTATCTATCTGTCGTTAAAATCATATGGACAGGAAACAGTGAATAGTACCATTTCATCCTTTTTGGGAATCATCAGCACTGTGTATCCTGTTGCTAATAATCAAATAAAACGTTTGGACTTTTTAAATAGATATAAAAGTATGGTGCCATCTATTGATGTGGTCACTGTTATCTGTTCACTTGTTCCCTAAAGGCAAATCGCCACAATTTAGGGTGTACAGTAACGTGCATTCAAAATGCCACGGACCTAAACCATTATATGAACCTTTGGCCGGTTAAGCAGAGTTAAATAAGTTAAGAATTGACTGTCTATAAAATATATACTTCACGTTAATAAAAAGTCTTAGCAAAGGATGAGAATAAAGTAGACATATACAGGGAAAAAAAAATTATAGCTAGGAGCGATATAACACACATACCAAGCAAATTATAATCGCTTATTATATAAATACAAGGCTTTCTCTTACAATTATGGCAGTCAGTGTAAAAATTTATATGAAATACTTTAATTGTTTAGTGAATAATAAAATATAACAAATAGTATGGCATTTATAGCTTAAATAGATTTAATTATTGTCCGTGCTAATAATTTTTATAATATAATAAAATTTCTGTAATTTTATAATAGTGCCTGTAATAAATATAATCGTGTCTGTAATATATATAATCGTTTCCAATTTATTTTTAACATTATTAGTTATTGTGTCCCTTATAATCTATAGCTTAAATCACTATAATTTGCCACTGTTACCAAATATCTTATAATGTATAGCGCAGAGCCCACTAATTTCTTTCCGTGTATATGGATATCGATATCGGACGGATCCGTCCCTTTAATTAATTGATTAACTTGTAAAGCTTCCCATTGGCTATTAATCCTGTTTTTCTTTTTCAGAAAAAAAATGCCTATCGATTTCTACTACGTCCCCGGAAGTGCACCATGCCGCGCAGTTCTTCTGGCTGCCAAGGCCGTAGGTGTAGAACTGAACTTAAAACACACCGATTTAATGAAAGGAGAACATCTTACACCAGAATTCGTTAAAGTAAGTATTTAAATATTCTAGTTTAAATACCGGGTGTCCCAGCTCTCTGTAAAAGATATTATATTTAAGCTTGGTTTGGTAACCCAACAATAATATTAGATGGCTGGATTAGGGTTATTTATATTAAAAAACGTTTTTTTACTAAAACTGCCGACGTTTCGTTAGCTTTATTCCAACTTCTTCAAAAGGCACAAGTAAGTTAAAATATAACAATTAAGGATTGAAATAATAAATATATAATACATAATGGGTATTTGAAATACAAGAAAATAAACAAACATATGTAGATAAGAAATTTCAAGTAGTGTACCAGTGCTATACAAACGCCCAGGTAGCAAAATAACATGAAATTCACGTGAAAGTCACGTTAATATGTGACATGTGATGTTAAGATTGTAGTCTCATTTAACAAGAATGTAGCATTTTGGGGATGTCCTAAGTCCGCCCCTAATAACATCACACAATGACATCCCGAAAATAACGTGTTTGTGACATCATAAATCCACATTCCTGTTATATCTAATATCTTATGGATGCCGTTACTTTAATATTTAAATAATATTTTAGGATATTAGCTTTTTCTAAATTAAAACCATTAAAAACGCTATAACCCTATAAAAAAATCGGATTTAAAATCAATCAGTAATTGAAACAATCACAGATTGAAACAGATAGATTCTAAATACGAAATTGCAGATTAAGCGGAGAATATATCCTTTAATCCGTGTCCGTGGTCTTGAGATTCTCAAGCTGAGAAGCCCGGCAGAGCCCCCTATCCATTGGAAATCGTATAATGTGTATACAATTTCCTTATAATAATTTACTCTATCAACATCATCTTATATCGATTTTTTTGCTTCGAACGTCGGTGAGAAGCAAAATAACATGACATTCACGTGAAAGCCACGTTAATATGTGACATGCAATATATTCACAGCGTTGCTAAATATTTGTTATTTAATAACATGGTTGTGACGTCACACGTGTTACGTTGCAAATGTGATGTTAAATACATGTTATTTTTCAATATTATGTGATGTTATGATTTAGTTTAAAAATACACCCAAAAGTGATGTTAATTTCTTGTAATATAACATCCCTTGCTACCTGGGCGTTCACCCTCTTGCAAAAAAGTCACCCACACCTTCCGAAGTCACCTCAGTTGACGGTACTTATGTACTTAAGTAGGTACTTAATTTATGTATTTATAGTCACGTACATAGAAATTTATTTTTAAGTAAATATATTTATAAATCTAGTATATAAATATGTATTTAGTGATAAATGACATTGCTTAAGACAAATAATTATATTTATAAATTGTTTGTGTTTTTGAAAAATATGTTATCTATATTATAATATTACTTTCTACGAGTAAAGTCATTACTAAAAAAATGTTTGAACAATTTTTATTGCATTCTCGACGTTTTATATCCAAAAAAGGTAATTTCTGTAAAAAAAATCTGTCTGTCTATCTGGGAATATCGTGGCAACGATAACTTGAGAACGATTTGCCCATAGGTTCTTTTTCGAAAGTTCTAGGTTGGGATTGTTTTTGGTAAAAATCTGGATGGGGTAAGGGCGTAAAATAGGATTAAGACATTTGTTGTTTAATTTTTTTGACTTTCGAAAAAATAAACGTTAAAAAAATTATTTTTTTTTTAAATATCGAAATTTAAAAAAATAAGTAAATTAAAAAAAAATTGTTTAAACCTATGCATAGCTATGTCTACAAGGCTTTGTAGACATTGCAAGGGAAAATATTATTTTTCTTCAAGCGTACTAAAATGTTCATATTTTATAATTGAACACACTAGTTAGAAGTGATCTATTTTTTTACTGTAGAAAATGAGTTCATTGTTCTACTCCGTAAAAAAAAGTTAGTTAGCAAAACCACCACTGGCGGCAGCACTCTTTGACTTTGATCACAGACATACTTCAAACTTGTTTGTTTATTATGTAAACAGGTGGTTGACTCGAGATTCTGTGCAAAAACCTTGTGTGAAATTGATTAAAAATGATTGAAGAAGAATATATGGTTTATACACCTACAAATCTCTCCGAAATTGCAAATGCTACATTAGACAAGTTACCATCGAAATCGCGAAAATTGTACGATATAGCCTACGAAAAAAAATTAAAATGAGCTAAGGAAGGTTTTAGTTTATTTCGAAGGGGTTTTATTGGTCTATTTTAATAAAAAAAACATACTTTATTACTGAATAAATTAAATTCAAAAATTCATATTTTAAAAAAATATATAGGATGCTTAAAGAAAAATAGTATGTTTCACTCACTCGTCTGTAGTTTCCGGACTCCGCTTCGCGTCGTCGGGCACACGCCCACTAAATTAAAATTTTTATAAAAATATTTTTTAATAAATCTCATGAAAACATTTTTGGTGCGTGGAATAAATAGTAGCAAGGTCACTGCTCTTTATAAATATAGCGTGTAACCAAATTGTTACTTTAGGTGAAGTAATAACAAGTATTCGGCGTAAACTCAGTTACGACTCATCAACGTTGAAAATAAACACAGAAACATAGGCTTACGGAATAATTTTGCCGAATTATGAGGGAATTTTTTATAAATCGAAACATTTGACGACTAATTTTTTACTCACAAAATTATTAATTATACATATTAACTATACATAAGTATATATATATCGGTGTTTTTCAAAGAAAAAGACGACATTTTTAATTTTTATTTGTCGATAACTTTTTTCCCACCTTACTCGTTTAAATGGAATCATTAAAAAAAATCAAGATAAAAAGAAATAAAAGTGTAAATATTTAAAACCTCGCCTCAACGCTAGAGTCGACGCGGCGCCCATGCGAGTACTGGAAATTCGCCGACTAACAAACTAAACTAAAGTCCAAACTAACAATAAACTAAAGGCAAATTTCCAAGAATTAAATCAAAAAAAATTACCACATACTTTAACCAAAAATTTAGCAGTAAAAATAGTTTAAACAACTGTTATAATAATTGGTACAAGTTGTTTTTAGTAAATTTTAGCAACACAAGCATTCCAATATGTTCTGTCGCCATGATGATATTTTCGTCAAAAATAACATGCTACATGTAGCATGTCTATTTTTTATTTGTTAATTTATTTCTTACCATGCGTGACTACTGCAAGTCATAATTACTCTGGATACAGCTGTACTAATTATTATATATTCTCAACAAAATTTAATAAAATTAATTAAAATTAGGGTATGCCTTATAGTAACCCCAGCTGCGCGCAGGAAACTATATCACAAAAGACTCTAGTCTAAAAAAGTTTAGACTTACTATCTTCTTATCTAGCAAATCGTAATCAAAAAGTTTTGTTTAACAATATCTATCTGGTCAGTTTTAAAAGATATAACTATTGGTGTGCCGCAAGGGTCCGTACTGGGTCCTTTGTTATTTCTCATTTTTATTAATGACTTTTATAAATACAGCCTCTTCCAGAACTCGCGTACCGAAATTTAAGAGTTGATTCTACATCCAAAAATATGAAAAAAAGTTTCTATAAAGGTTGGTCCGGAAATGAGCCCTAAGGGAGCTACGGCCCTTCGAAGATGACGTATTGAATGGGGAACAAAAAAAAGCCCCAATAAAAATTTTAATGCTGCAGGGTGATTCTTCATTTAAAACTGAGCAAAAAAGTATTATACTCCAAAACAGCTAAATTTAATATTAAAGGAGTAATAGCCTTTTAAAAAGTAACGTTTTTGGTGGCACAAAATGTTACTTCCTCTTAATTGCATTTTTTTTTTGATAAATGTTGCTCCTACAGTGTTACACTATATGATATTTTATATGTATTTTTACTCTAGAAACCTATATTTTTTACAACAAATCCAAAAAACATACACATAGAAAAGTTTGGGGCAAAAATGTTTTAAGCCTCATATATTTTGTCCGTCTGGGCACGCCTCTGGATAAATTAAAAAAATAAATTAACATAAACTTATTGCCCTTATTAATACTAGTATACATGCAAAAGCTCGCCGCTCTAGCTTAAATGGTACCCGAGTTATTATATAAAAACCTTATTATTATTACAATTTTAAAGGGCCCTAGACCCCTTAGGGCTCATTTCCGGACCAACCTTTATAGGAACTTTTTTTATATTTTTGGATATAGAATCACCTCTTAAATTTTGGCATGCCAGTTATGGATCACCCTGTATATGGCAACCTTTGACAATATATTTAGTATTCTATTTGCTGACGATAGTAACACTTCAGTAACTAACACAGATATTAAAACAGTGAAGGAACGAAGTGCAGTGGCACTGCTAATGGTCTTTTGATGAATTATGAGAAGACAGAAAAGGTATTATTCACTCTTTATACTACTGGGGAATTTGATTCTGATAGTCATGTTAAGTTCCTAGGCATCTGCATTGATAACAAATTGAAGTGGGATGTTCATATTGACCATTTGTCAAAAAACTCAGCCTAAATATATTTTTACTTCGTAATCTCGCAAACTCTGTTTCATTAAGGGTTCTTAAACCTGCATATTATGCGCTTTGCGAATCCCTTTTAAGTTATGGTATTATTGTTTGGGGAAATTGTGCAGAACATGAAAACATTTTTAGACTACAACGTAGAGCAATAAGAATATTAAGTGGCTTGGGTTACAGGGAAGACTGCAAAGCGGCTTTTGTAAAATTGGGAGCTTTTACATTTCCTTCTCTATACATTTTTCAGTGTCTTCTATACGCTTATCAAAATAAAAATAGTTTCACAATTGGTGAAGAAATACATGGTTATAATACACGCAATAAAAAACAAATTAGAATTACAACATTCCGCCTAAGCAAAAGCCAAAATACCTTTTTATATTTGTCAATTAAATTCTTTAATAAGTTACCGTTAAATTGAGTGCTAAAAAGTTTAAGACCTCTATTAAAAAACTTCTTCTGGCAGGCGCATTTTTCAACAAGGATGAATACCTTTCAGCCAGTCTGTAATTTATTAATGTTACTTAATGTTTATTTTATGTTTAATTTATTTTAACTTATTTTGTATTGAAATGTTTATTTTATGTTTAATTTATTTTAACTTATTTTGTATAGACTTGTGTAACCCTTTGAAAAAACACAAAATAAACTTGCTTACTTACTACTTACAATATAGTGGTACTATAACTTTTTTGTTTATTACCTTGTCAAAATGAAATGTATAGAATGTGGATAATTTACTGCATTTTTTGACGCTGTAAAAAAATTGTCACATCTGGATTTGCTGAAAATCACCTCAAATTTTGATTTTAAAATGGAACACCCTGTATGTTTTTACATATTTTCCTTCAAAACTGAATTCTTAGTAGAACCATGTCAATTTTTGACAGAACATGTAATTTTTTAATTAAATTCTTACTTTATCTTGATAACGGCTCATCTAAGACGAAAAAATCAAAAATATTTAGATTCAGTATGACTGTGGCTCTCGCGTATTCTATGGATATTAATATTTATTCATAAATAATATAATGGCGGAGAAAAACGAAAATTTAGTTTTTTTTCACAGTTTGTGGAAAAAACATAGTAAAAATTAGAATTTTAATACGGTTATAGAAAACGCTGAAGCTATTTATGTGTAGAATATGTGTTTAAAATTTCATAAGGATCGGTCCAGTGGTTCCGGAGAAATCACCGCCGCCGAAAGCAAAAACGTTGTTTTGAGAAAACGCGTTTAAATTTTTTACATCTGCTTGGAGCCAATACGTGCGCGCTCACTACAAGTTTTTATATACCGTTATAACTCTCGAATTTCTAAAAAATATTTTAGGTAGCTATTTTTGAAGGTCTAAGGAGTTGAAAAATGTAAAAATATCGATTATTTGAAAAAAATTATAAACCAGAATGATCCCTTAAGTAGTTTTCGAAATATTTGAATTTAAAAAATGGCAATTTTTTAGGTGGATCGATTGTTTTGCTCTTAAATGGAAACTCTTTGATAAAAAAAACTTATCCGAATTGATTCTTATCCAAAATCTTCCTATTTTCAGATAAATCCACAACATACTGTACCAACCATCGACGATAATGGTTTTGCATTATGGGAAAGCAGAGCTATAATGACCTATCTCCAAGAACAATACGGAAAGGACGATTCACTCTACCCAAAGGATCCCAAGAAGCGCGCTATAGTGGACCAAAGGTTATACTTCGATATTGGAACACTATACCAAAGATTTGCTGACTACTATGTATGTATAGTTTTTATTTTGAAAAAGTAGCTAAAGGTTTCGTTTTCTTTTTTTGAATTGCTTTTATAGAAGAATTTTTACCAAAATTATAAATTAAACCAGTCCAGAAATGGGCACTGAGAAAAAAAACATAACAAATTAAAACCAATAAATATCCACGAAGCCGAGACTCGGAACTGGTCCCTAAATTATTTCATTCATATAAATAAACAGCTAGGATACATTGCAAAAATGAATTTTCATTGTTCTGAAGAAAATTAACGAATCTAATTATTCCCTTAATAAGTTTTAGAACTTTTTTTACCCGAAAATACGTTTCTACAAGTTTTTACAAAATCTAACTTCTCTATGCAAAACTACAACTAATTCCAAACCGCGTGGATCAGTGTTGTAGAATCGCGTAATTTGGTATACCTACTACCTAGTCAGGTCTTAATAAAAATTACGCCGAAATACGAGATTCTACAATTGTAAAAAGTTTTTAACGCGAAACTAAGTATGCGGTAGAGACCGTGCTGGTACATTTCGATCCCCATGCAACATGTGTTTATTAAAACTAGCATGTTATAGTAAAAATTACTGTAAAATTTGGTAATTTTTAAATAATAACATTAATAACTTCTCTTTTTTTTTGCAGTATCCAGTATATTTTGCGGGAGCCCAATTCGACCCAGCTAAGCTTGAAAAAATCAACGACGCTTTCAAATTCTTCGACACCTTTTTGGCTAACCAAGAATTCTCTGCTGGTAACAATTTAACCCTTGCCGATTTAACTTTAGTAGCGACAGTTACCACCTATGAAGTCGTCAATTACGACCTCTCCCCATACAAGAACGTCCAAAGATGGCTGGCGAAAGTGAAAGCCACCGCTCCAGGATACGAAGAGGCGAACGGCAAGAACGTTCTCATTTTCAAACAACTGGTTGACCATTTGACCAAAAAAGATTAAATATTTTTTTTGCAAACTTTAATTTATAGTATTTAGTGTTTAAGGTTTTAATATGTAAGTTATTACGAAAAAAAAAAGTATTATTTAACAATCATAAAATATTCTTTTCCATTAAACTATGTATTACTTTTAGTTTTCAACTTACTACTCAAACTGTAATCGATTTATTTAATTGTTAATTTCCAATAATTTTTGAAGTTTTATAAATGTTACGTTAGAGTTAAAATAAAGTTATTTTTTTTAACTGTGTGTATTATTTTAACTATTTACTAAAGAATAACATATTATTCCGTAGTCATAAGTAGTACCCATAATCCAAAAACCTATAATTTATTTAAGGCCTATTATATAAATTCTCCTCAATTATCATGAAGTAATCTAGCAATACAAAATTTTGTACATTGATACCGTTATAAAAAAATTAAGGGGAAATTGCTGCTCTCCACGTCCGTGGAGTAAGCCTCTACCGTGACCGCTTATCGTGTGCTCTGAGTAAATTGCGAGACCCAAGGATTACTGCTTTCTGCATGCGACCAGCCAGAATTTCGGCTGAGTCGCGGCATGCCGGTATGGTTTTGAGGTTAGAGAGAAAGCTGTCATTTATACCACCAAGGGCTCCAACATTAAGTACCACCAGTTTTATAGAGTGGTCTGGATACAGTCTGGGGAGTTGAAAAAGAAGATCCTGATATTTTGTCCGCTTGTCCTCCTCCTTCAAAACAATGCTTCTTTCGGCTGGGGCCGAGAACTCAATAACAAACATTTTTTTGGCATTGTGGTCGAGGAGGACGATATCTGGCTTATTGGCTTGTATTTGCCTTAGGGTGGAGAATGCATAGTTCCAATATATGCGGATTCTATCATTCTCCACCACGGACTCAATATCAGCTGCAGCATAGGGCAACACAGGTGTTTCGTCTAACCCATACGAGTGCCTGATATTATTATTATTATTATTATTACTTCTACTACTTAATTAAATAACACTTAAAAATGCTTTGTATTTTATAGTTTCTTTTGGTTATGTTTATAGTTTTCTTTTTAATTTCTTTATTTGAAAAGGGATAGAGTTAACTTAATTGTGAAAAGTCCAAACGTAAACTACGTGGTAGGTATACCGAACTAAAAAAAACAAGATTAAAATAACGGTACCCACACTTAATTACGTAATTTTAAAATCATTTTCTGTCAAAGTACTCTCTCTATGCAGGCAGGTCTAATTTTAGTTACTCTGCAGAGGAATTTAAACTTTCACTTCAGTCAATGCCCTCGAAGTTTGAAAAGAATTTAAAAACGCGTTGAAACTGTTTCAGTGTTACAATATACTGTATATACAGGGTCCGTAAAATGTACGGTTTATACTCACCTAAAAATAAACCACCGTTTTTCTGGGTTAATTATAAATGCTAATTAAAAAAAAATGTACCAGGGAATATAGACCCCGTGTGCTGAAAGTGCATCTAAACTAAATCTTTATACCAACTATATAAATATATAAAACTATAGGGGAAGTCAGGGTTAACTGGTCCACCTGGATTTTATCAAGTTTGTTTATTAGTATTGGCGCATTAGTGCAAATTCTAGTGATATTTAGTTAGTAGTATTGTTTAAAGTATTATGGCGGACCGTGTTGCCCACGTGTAAGTTGTAGTAAAGAAAGTTCATTTTTTTCGATGAAAAGTAGGTATATACCTTATCTTTTATTTTTAAATTAATACTTTATTATTAATAGGACGATATAGACTAATATTTTACCTAATATACTGAGTATTTTGTTAATTATTCTGCATAATTGCCGCCTTCTAATATCTTATTAAGTAATAAAATTTTATGATTTCATTCAGTGGTGTCACTCAGGGTTAACTGGTTTGGGGTTAACTGGACATGGTCAAAATCACTTATGTCAATATTAATTAGTTCGGGCTTAACTTGGCCATGTCCAGTTAACCCCGGACCAATTAATCCTGAGATGTAATATTTAACATATTATGTTGTCTATTTTTATGTTAAAATTAAATTTCATTTGATTTTAAATCGTTTTTATTCACAATAATTATAATATATTTTTGTTAGTGAACCAGTTAACCTTGAGTTGTGGTCCAGTTAACCCTGGCCTATGGGGTTAACTGGTCCAGCGGGGTTAACTGGTCCAGCGGGGTTAACTGCTTCATCGTTAATAACTTTTTTTATATAAATATTTGTCTAAAGTATTAATATGTTCTAACTATAGTAATAATCTACCTTTTGCTACAGAAAATATTTGAAAATTGTTTACAGGTTTTTCAAAAAATCGATATGAAAAAAGCTGCCCAGTTACCCCCGACTTTCCCTAGTACTAATATGGGGATTCCACTAAACTTAAATTTGAAAGGTATCTAATAATACAAATTGGTTGGATTTAGCTTAAAAGCTGTATTACATTTAATTATATCCATATCACATTTATGGAACAAGTTTATATTTTAATGTTACCTAATTTAATAAATACTATAATACCTACATATACAGGGATTGAATAATAATAAATACTGTAACACCTACATGTACATAAACAGGAGAAAATAATATATTAACAGTCTATCAAGAAAAATAAGTTTTTGTTCTATTGAACAAAATTAATTTAAATAAAATTTGCAAAAAGGTTAATTATTTTTTTTTCAGTATCAGGAATATTGAGGTTTTTAGAAAGGAAAATATTACAGATTTTCAAAAAAATATTTAATTTAAAATTTAATAATAGCTATTTCTTTATTATTTGATAAAACTTATTCTTCTTTTATCTTTTAATGGACTTTTCCGTCCAAACGAGATACGATATATCTTTTTACCGTTGTATTTTTTACATTGATTATTATTATTAAAAAATATAAACATGTTTCTCTCAACGAACTAATAACTCTTCTCTCTAGAATATGTGTTTGGGAGTGGACTGCTGTTTAGTTTTGATTATTAGGGTGATGGACTTGTAGATCGAAATGTAGATCTGCAGCGGTTGGAAAATAGCGGTAAAATAGTAAATATATTTAAGCGGCGTTTGCGTAATGCGTGATGCGGTGAAAAGCGGTAAATAAAAGACTATGAGATTAATGATGATAAGAGAGAAAAGCGAGGGCTCGAAAAATCCTACCTTTCATCTCCTGCGGTGTCCCCTGGGATGCTCTAGCTAGAGTGATGAGTGATGATGCCAGGATGTGAGTAGATGTAGCACAAGCGGTGATGGTCACACTATATTAAGAAGCGGTAATAAATCACTAATAGTTTAATTAAAAACATATTATGGCGGTATTGCGAGCGGTTGGTTAACAAGTGTGTGTGTCTGTCATCCAGACCGGTTGTAGTCTCTCCGCGCATAGGAAGTTTCGAAACCCTTTTGCGCGGTAAATTTGAATTTAAATATAAGAAACTTAAAATAAAAAATTGATGTTTCGTGGAAACGGAACAATATGCATTTCATTTGTAAAAACTGACAAAAACGTAGCCAACATATACATTTGTCTGTCTTACTCGCACAGCTTTGTTAAAACAGAGACAACAATAACAGTTACTGGTAATTGTTATTGTTCAGGCCTGAATATACCTACTATTTGTTTACAAACAAACCGACATGTTGGCGATACTTTATATTAACGGTATGCGTATTCTAGAGAGAAGAGTTGTTAGTTCGTTGGTTTCTCTTCTTGGTCTCTTATGCCTAAACTTATGTTTGACAGCCAAGTCCACCAAGCTTGTCCCATACAATGACTATAATTGAATAATTTACCTTCAATACGACGCAAACAAAAATTTAGGTATATACCAAGGAGTAAAATATAGTTATATTTTTTAGCAAAAATAATTATAAACAAAGGAAAAAAAACAGCGTAAAAAATTGTTCAAATGTCCCGAAGTGAGGATGGAATGGCTCTAAACGCGCAAAATTATATTATAATGGAACCTTCAAAAATGATACATGAAAGTCTTTCCTCCTATTTCGTTAACAAAAATATAGATATATTTTATAATTAAAACTTTTTTATAGACTACTTTACTTCATCTGATGGGTTTTCCACATTAGGCTCACTATCATGTGTGTCTGCTGCAGGAATGTCTTGACCTTGAGGTGGACTATCTAAATCACCCGAAGCTTGCTTCTTGTGCTTCTTCCTTTTTTCCACGTGTCCATGACAATGGTCACATTCGTCTTCAGACGATTCTGAACTACTCTCTCCAAATTTTCTAGGTTTGTCATATATACAGCAGCATTTTGATTTCTTTTTGTTTAAATGCTCATTATCTACGGTTTCGGTGCTCCACTGAACTTTTCTATCGATTTTTGGTTTTCTCAATTTCAGTGTTACCCTAGGAACATCTGTTTGGGAGTCTGCTTCTGTGACGGTTACTGTGCTTGAACTAGGAACTTCTTGTGATTGAGAAGACGATGAATCCGCCATTTTATGTTTAATTTACCTGCAAAATAAGCCATAAAACTTACATATCGCCTTGGAAAGTATTGTTTTTTTAATTAGCAATAAAACCTAAGTTGTAAAAAACCGTTTTTTTTTGAAGGCTTGTTTGTTTTGAAGTTTTTTTGTGTTTTTTTTTTTGTTTTTTTTTTTTTGGTTTTTTTTGGTTTTTAATATCAATTAGAGACTGTTTTCAATAGTTTTTATTAGTTTTTATTTCAAAATACTTTATTCTTCGTGAAATAATAAAATATTTAGATTATACGCCTTCTGTTAACGAGTTTAGGAGTTGAAACTTCAGTCACATAACCTCACTTTTCTAACGTGTCAAATTTATGAAGTCTGTTTATGATGCCTGACCGCAAAAAAGCAACATATCAAATCTTTTTATAGACACACAAACTAACGGAAAAGTTCCGAAAGTGAAATCCATGTTTTGTAAAACACTGGTGTCAAAAAATAGTTGTTACAACTCAGTTGTAAAAAACCGTTTTAAATTAAATAATTTTTTTTATAATCTATCATCCTTCATACATGACTTTTACAATAAAAAATGTGTTAATTTTTAATAAAAAACAAATTTGTTTTTTTATAACTGTGTTTTTTTTTTTAATAAAAAACAAAGGACATGGCACAATTTATAGGGAATTTTGGCCCTCGGTGAAATTCGCTAAATTTTTTATATGTTTTAGTTTATACTTTTTTAAAAGGAATTAGGAACGTTTCAAGCACTTTGTATGTACAGTTTTTTTTCTATAAGGAAAATAAAAAAATATTTTTGCCCTACACTCCTCATAAAAATATTTTTCTAGTAGGCATTGTTTCGTTTGACAACTTGTCAGTGAAGGATATTCTGACGTATTTTTGAAGTTTTTTAGACTAAATTGTCAGTTTTATTGGGAAAAAGTAATGAAATACATATTGAAATTGGACAGGATAATTAAATAAGATGAAGAAAAGTGCAACAGAAATACTTCTTAAGGACTAAATTAGTGAAATACGTGAAATAAGTTATTTGCTAACCTGGTAAAAAGTACTAAAACGTATATAAAAATGAACTAAAGAATGAAATAAGAAGAAAAGCAGAATAGAAATACGTTTTAAGGGAATCGTTTGTAAAATAATAAGCAATTTTAATGCCGAAAGTGTATCCCTTATTTTTTGTACGGCAAAAAAAAACAATTATTTCCAAAATTCTACACAGAAGAAATTGAATATGTGTTTTTGTAATATAATGTACTGGAACCCATGTTAAAAAACTCCAGAACTTAATAAAATAATAAAATAAGAAGTAAAACAGAACAGAAAAACTAAGTTGAAAGTGAAATACTGTGTTTCTGCATAGAATAAATTATCCAATATAACTATCATACCGAGGGTTTCATAACAGGGCTGTATCAACCGTGTTAACATGTAGCAGATATGCCCCTTTGCTATGAAGCCCTCGATATGATTTAAAATATGAACACTAAAAAAAAAGGATGCATGAATCAAGAAAATGCATCTTTCGATTATATTTTAAGCCAAATTCTCTTATTTTTGGACTAGCATTTCTTATGAACCTAATAACTGGCGCGGGTCTTTGAATGGAAATCCGCGCTCTTCATTTAAGATGTTAGCCTTAAAATAAGAGAATATGGTGTTGTACTTATCAAAAGACATGTGTCCTTGATTCAATTCTTTTTCAGAGTATTACATTAGGACATTTCTATAAAAAAATAAATAAAATGATTTCATTTCCTCCCATTCGGGGCATCTGCTGTTGACCACCTTGACGGTTGCATACAAAGCAATTTACTTGAAAAAAGGCTCTAAAAGCCATGCTAAATTAATTTTATATTACTAATAATATATAAAAAAATTGACAGACATCAGTTTGAAACCAATCAAGCTTTTTTCTTAATCATTAAGCTAATTAAACTTATTTTTATGAGGAGTTTGGGGCAAAAATATTTTTTTATTTTCGTTATAGAAAAAAAACTGTACATACAAAGTGCTTGAAACGTTCCTAATTTCTTTTTAAAAAGCATAAACTAAAACATATAAAAAATTTAGCGAATTTCACCGAGGGCCAAAATTCCCTATAAATTGTGCCATGTCCTTTGTTTTTTTACAAAGTCTAGCTTTGTTCACAGGAAGTTCATTGAAAGGTACATAAGTCACTAATTATATTTGGTATTGAGTATTCTGAGTTGACATTTTGGCCAAATTTATCAATAAAAATTTTCTCAGCAATGTTGGCAAAATGTTAACCAAATATGTTTGCAATATCGAAAGGATTTGTGAATATATCGTCGGCTTACAAGTAAAGAGCACTAAGTCCAAAAACATGGTTTTGAGATATTGACAAATTTAACTTTCATTGTTGTTTTTTAATTTTTGTAATGATTTTTTTTGGAAAAAAAACTACCGCAGATCGCAATGACATGTTTGGTCATAATAATGTCCCAAATAATAAATATTTTCAACAAAAAAATTAAAAAAAAACATTTTTTTTTCAAGAGATCTTTTTAGGAAAAACGAAAAATAATTTTTATCCAATACATACAGATAATAAGACAATTACCAGCTTTATTTTAAATAGATAAACTCAATAATAGCCCCCGCGTGGCTTTTACTTTATTGAGTGGATAATTATTTATTTTACCCACTCAACTGTCACTTGTCAAATTATTTTCTTGTAAATGTTTTAATAAAAATATGAATTCCTAAGCTATTTATTGGATAAAACCTTGTATGGCACTCATGGGTAAACCGATATTGCCCTCTCGAAATTTAACCTGCTTGGCTGACGCCTCGTTAATTTTCTCATGGGCAATATCTTACTTTACCCACTAGTACCATAAATAACTATTTTTAAGTTTCGAATTTTCCTTAATTGCCAAAGAACGCCCTAGACGAGTATAATACGGTAGTTATGCTGTTATTTCGTCGCTTGTAACACAAAACATTAGATATATTCACGGCTTGTTTTATAAACGGAAGTGGTTTATAGTTAAAAGTTCAAAATAAAACCGATTTTATTTTTTTTACTAGGAAATTTTTGCATAAAATTTTAATTATTTATAAATTATTAACTTTTATCATAAAATTGTTGAGTAACCTTATTTTTTGAATGGAAGTGGTTTTAGTTTAAAATAAAAAAAATCCAATTTATGATGGAAACGTTTGTAAAAATTATTTAAAAAAATAAATTTTAAATAAATATATTTATTTAGTATGATTATAATAATATACAGTGTCGGACTGGACAGGTGAGATAGTGAGAAAAATCTCAAGGGGTTCCCCACCTTAAGGCCTTTAGGGGCCCTTCATACTTTGAGGGCCCTTCCGGTAAGGACCTCTTAAGTCTTCGCGTTATTTTTAGTCAACAAAGCCAGGTGATGAAATTGTTTTTTAGTCATTAAAATTTCTGGCAGACCTGCCACCTGTGTAAAAAATTTGAGATAGTCATCAAGAAATTTGGCAGGAGTAAAACAAATTTTTGGGGGTGATGACTTTTTTTATCATCAAATCACTTGGATCACGAAAAAAAAAATGAAAATTTTTTTCAAAAAAAAAAAAAATACAAAAATATTTCTTTTTTCAAGAAAATGAATCCTACCTTTTAAAAACTAAAAATATTTTTTATCATTCTTTTTTTTTGTTCAAAAATGTTTTTTTTGTAACTCGTGGAATAACAGCATCGACATGACATAACCATTAGTTTTAAATGTTTATTTACTTTAAAAATTTGTTTTTTTTTTAATTTAATTTTTGCATGCCCCGGAAATTAATACTTCCATCCGACCAGTGGTGATAAAATACAAAAATGTTAGGTTATGTTACCTATTACCTAGTTTTGTTTGAATAAAAAGTTGTATAATGGATCTAAGCTACTTAAATTTTAAATCTTATTAATATTTATACAGATTAGTCAAGAACAGGATAATCTATGCAGAAAAAATATAATGCAGGTACTAAATTAGAAAAATCAAATTACTCACCTTTCTGACATCACAAGCACACATACATTGATTTCGAAAACTTCCTTGCCCTCTTTTCTAGATTTGTTAACCTATTTGATCTAGGTAGTAACTTATTTCGAGTTATTTTGTTTTATTTTTATAAAATCAGGTAACCCATAAAATCTCTATAGCTACTTAATAATTTAATTTTGTACTGTTTGCGACATCTGTTGTGCATAGCGGTTACTATGAGCATTTAACTTATAGAAACCTGTTTGATAAATAGTTATGGCGACATCTATCATGTTCAGCTATTATCACTATGCAATCAAAGCCTAGAAACCTGTAAAATTATGTGACATCTGGTTTCTCAAAGTCGATGTCAGTGTGTTAATATGAGAGTTTTCTAATTATTTAAATGTAAAAATTTAAACAAAATCGTGGAGATATCGGTCAAACTATTACGAAAAAGTCTTGATAACCACATTTGACAGACGAAAACCTTCGTCCAAATTTTGTCCCAACGACCTCAATCACCTTGAGTAAAAAACGTAAGTTTTATGTCTAGAAAATTTAAAATATTAATTTATTATGTTATTTTACGTAATTTAAAACTAAGATTAATTATTCTTATTTAGGAACAACAGCATACTCACCAAATAACACACTTCCAGCATGGCATCAATAAAATCCACATCTAACCTATTAAGTTTAGCTAATTTAAGAGTTTTGACACGAAGAGGCCTAGCTACAAGTAAACCTGCAGCTACAAAACAAATGACAGTTCGAGATGCCTTAAACTCAGCCATGGACGAAGAAATTGAAAGAGACGAAAGAGTGTTTATTTTAGGTGAAGAAGTAGCTCAATATGATGGTGCTTATAAAGTTAGTAGAGGCTTGTGGAAAAAATATGGTGATAAAAGAGTTATTGATACACCAATTACAGAGATGGGATTTGCTGGTAAGTCATGATACATAAAAATAAACAATTTATTGTTGGCAGACATTACCAGGGCCCTGTAGGGCAGTATATCCATGTCTGTGGCTGGAAGGTTACACTGGCTCTGCCTCGGGCTCTGCACTAGAGACATAGTAATAGAGAGTTAATATTATAACATCCAAATGTACATTTTTTTCGATATTTTTAAGATGTTTTGTCTGCCATTATTTTGGTATTTTGTACTGAAACATTAAAAATATGCTGTTATTACTGGCCCCGCTTCTGGCCAGAGAGACAAATGAATACTGGTGCAGTCGGGTAAAATAGGGCTCTTAAAATCATGACCAGCCTGAGTATTTCAGCATTTGGTTTGGCACCCCTATTTAGAGTGAGAAATTCCCAACATTTTACCCTGAAAAATTTTGATGACTAAAAAAAATAAAAAGCTTATCATCTCTGAAAAAAATTTGATAAACAAAAAAAACGCCCCCCACCAGCACCCCTATGATTTATGCAAAGCCCTCTGGTTACAATCTCATGAACATTCAAATCTGAGTGCACATAACTCCACCCTGTCCCATCTTAAAAACAATTTTTTTATCAACATTTAATGCCAAATAAAAAAATGTCCCTAAAAATTTTACTCAAATTTTTATTTTTTTAGTGTATTTTTTTGGATCAAATTTATTAAATTGGCCAATAATATTAAACTTTTGTTATAAAACTTTGATATTTTAACTGTTTTTAACTAATTTGGGTCGCTGATTTCAAAAATATTTATACAATGTATAATACATACTTAACCAAAATATACAGATTATCATAGTTTGCCATGGTTTATCTTTCTTGAATAAAAACGGTTACAGAAAACTGATATTATTTTTAAAATCACAGACCCAAAATTAGTTAGAAACAGTAAAAATATCTAAAAAGTTTAATAAACTTCGTTCAAACAGTAGACTGAAAAAAATAAAAAGTTGAAAAATTTTTTTTTTTGTCGATGGATTATTTTAAATCTGGTATGAAATGAAAGCTGGACATATAAGAAATAGTTTAAGACTAGTTTTGTGTTGTGCCATTTTTTTTGTTATCAACCTAAAAAATCAAACCATGTAAGGACACTAAATCTGTAAACTCTATTTCAGTTTCCTGTGCCACAGATCTAGTGTCCCTACTGGTACTGCCTATTCCTTTTTAATTATATTATTCTAAAATCAACAACTTAGATTTTTATAAGAAATTTTATTTTTTATTTAAAATACTATAGGTTGTTTATCCAGTAATTAAAACTAAACTAAGAATTTGACTAATGAAATGTTAAATTTGTTTGTCACATTTTATTTCATTGGTCATTTTTTTTGGTTAGTTTAGTACAACTTTATGATATTGAAGGTAATGAATTATATGAGGTTAACCATCCCTGAAGGGCAAGGGCCCTTCCCCCTCTTTAAAATTTAAAATTAAGGCCCCCTCCCACCTAGTGTGTGATGTAACTAATGGATGGCCCCTTATTACCTTAACATTTCTGATTTATTTACCCTGGTAGAAAAGTACATAAATCTAACTTAACGTAACATTAGATTAGTGACATTTTTTTGTTTAGTCTCAAACGTTATACAAAAACTAAATTCTAACCTTTTTCTAACTTTAAACATTTTTTAAATTTCCATTATTAATATGTTAGCTATAGTAGAAAATACTCATTTCAGACCGCTATGTACCTAGGTTTGATAATTATTTATTATTTTTATAAAGTTTAAAAAAATATCCCCCAAAAGTCAAAATCATAGTAAGTCTGGCAACGCTGTACTATAATTGAAAAAATATTTTAAGATTCTGAATGTATAAATAAATATTAACTAACTAAATATAAAGTTTTTCTGAGAGGTAAACGTATTTATCGAAGTATAACAGGATATTACACAAAAAATATTTAGGGCCACCTAAAAAGATGGGTATTTTATAAATAAATGTAACGAAATTATGTTTAAAAATATTATGATTGTTAAAATATATTAAGATTATATGAATAAATTTATCTCCAGCTGCCATTTTATGATGCAGGTAGAAATTTCCTAGTTGGCCACGCCCCCTCCGAAAGTTAGAAATTAAACGTACCTATAACGTATTTCTAACTTAAAAATGTAACGTTAGATTAACGTTTGTAACTAACGTTTGATTCCAACGTTAAAAAGCGGGACATTTGCACATATTTTAAAACGTACTTTTATACAGTTTTCTAACGTTAGAAAAACGTTATTCTAACGTTAAATTTCTACTAGGGTATATATAAAGTACAATAATACACTACCTAAATTAAAATAAATATTTAATAAAATAATCTATTTGTTCACATTCACTAAGATTTGACCTTCTAAATTAAATTACAATAAATTTTTAACTTTTATAGTAGACATGTTAGAAATTTAGATATAATAAATAATAACTTCATAAAATAATTTAAATACAGTTAAAAGATGGCAGACTAACATCTCTACTCTCAATTTCCCTACTCCCTAACATTCCCACTCCATAACGTCCCTACTCTATAACAACCCTACTCCATAACATCTCTACTCCCCAATAACTCTACTCCACTTAATAATAAATGAGCAGAACAAAGAAGCTTCTTCTTCTAGATTATTTTATTTTTTTCCTAGAAAACGCTCATCTTTAAATTCAAATCTAGAACAATCACAAATGAATTATTCTAAAAGTCACATTGTCCGCGTACTCTTAACATGCACTAATAAGTAAGTAATTACATCGGCACTTAGTGCTTCGAAATCTTCGCCAAAAAGTCAAAATCTTTGACCACGTTTTTTTCACATTTCTCGACGTTTTAGACCATTCTGAGTCGAAATCAGTAAAAAAAAATGTGTCCTGTCTGTCTGTTTGGGTGTAAACTCTAACTCCATTTCTACATGAGATATCGACTTGCGGTTTGGACTTTTTTGCATATTGTTTCTTATTGTATTCCGAAGAGCTGATTAGATTTTGGGGGTAAACGATTGGGGGTAAGAGGGTAAAAATAGGGTAAAACTCCTATTTTTAGCGTTTTTTGTTTATAATTAAGGCAATTATTATTGTATTTGGTTAATTTAGCACTTATATAAAAGATAATTTTGAATTGGTCAAAAAATGTTATAAAAAACGTTTTCCTAAAAAGCATTGTTTTCGAGATATTGGCGTTTAAAGCAGTAAAAGTTTTTTTTAGCATATCTCACATATTTATAACCCGATTTCAAAAAATTATATTTTAAATAAAAGCTCTTTTTAAGCCATATAAAAAATGTTATATACAGTTTTTTGCTAGAATATAATGTTTTAAAGATACAGAATTTAAAATCAAACCAAACACCTAGTTTGAAATTTGCAAACTAGATGGCTCTAGTGTACAATAGTGCCGATGTTTTGACAGGGTGCTTGCAACGTTTCATCTAGTTAATAAACTGAATTCATATTAGACAGTGACTTAGCATGACAAATATTTTACGGAGTTGTTATGGAGTAGGGATGTTAGGGAGTAGAGAAATTTAGAGTAGAGATGTTAGTCTGCCACATTAAGTGATTTTAATAATAATAATTTAATGTACTATATTTTCTCAGGAATTGCTGTTGGTGCCGCCATGGCAGGTTTACGACCAATCTGCGAATTTATGACCTTTAACTTCGCTATGCAAGCCATCGATCAAATAATAAACTCAGCTGCCAAAACGTTCTACATGTCAGCCGGTCGTGTCAACGTACCAATCGTGTTTAGAGGGCCAAACGGAGCCTCGGCGGGAGTAGCGGCCCAACATTCACAATGTTTTGGGGCCTGGTATGCCCACTGTCCAGGATTGAAAGTAATTTCCCCCTACAATTCCGAAGACTGCAAAGGACTGTTGAAAGCATCCATCAGAGATCCGGATCCAGTTGTATTCCTAGAAAACGAATTGTTGTATGGTGTCCAATATCCTATGTCCGATCAAGCTTTGTCGAATGACTTTGTTCTTCCTATTGGAAAGGCTAAAATTGAAAGGCCAGGTACTGTATGACTTTTTTCTTATGTTTAGAAAAAGATTTTGGAAAACAACAATCAGTTTTTTGCGAATGTGGCAAAATCATAAAAACACACTCCGCCCCGCAATAGTTATTTATGGTACTATTGGGTAAAGTAAGATATTGCCCATAAGAAAATTAACCTGCGAGGCGTCAGCCGAGGTCTTTAAACATGACTGAAGACAGAAAAAAACTTACCTACCAAGGAGTTAAAATCTTAATTTATTGAAAATACAATTTATATATATGTAGTATACTGTACTTTTAAGTGAAAATACCTTACCCCTACGATGGGTTTTTTACCCCTCTTTTCTCTAATCTAAAATTGTGCTTATTGTTTGCTTTTTAAGTTATAAAATATAATTTATTTGTGGATTAATACATTATAATTAAGAGTTATGTGTATTAAATATAAATTATATTCTCTCCCTAAATATCAATTCGTGATACTAGGTTAGGTACCGGTGCTTTTTTTTCAAATTTTACTCATATTAATCCCAATTTTTGGAAAATGCAACTCATTGGGATTAATATTAGTAAAATTTATCTAAAAAACCACCGATACCTAAGGGAGCGTTCAAGTATTACGTAACGCAAAATTTGGCCATTTTTGACCCCCACCCCCTCCCCCATGTAACGCGGCGTAACATTTTCGAGACCCCCCACCCCCTCCCTATTTGTTACGTAACATTTTACAAAAGGTAAAAAAAAATGAAAGGAAATTTTGCTTTATGGTTTAAACCGGTTTTTAACTGGTTATTGCTTCCGTGTTTTAACCCAAAACCGGTCTGATGTAATTTCCGAAACATCTCTAATTGTTTTCGTTTAGAGGATTTAGTTAACTGTTAACCACGCCGTGTGCAATAAAATTTGCAAGGAATCGGTTTATAATTTTTTAAGTGTTACGTAACATTTTTACTGACACCCACCCCCCCTCTGTAACGCGGCGTAACGTGTTCGAGACCCCCCCCCCCTAACGCGTTACGTAATACTTGAACGTCCCTAACCTAGTATCACTTATGATATTACCCCTGATAATATTTTTTACTTTTGTATGTGTGACAATTCAAGAAATCATTTTTTTATGGAATCACTTTATAAAATTAGAAATAGTAGTTTCGTGTCTACATGTCCCCCTGCGGTAAGTGTACACACTTAGTGTCCTTGTGCTGTAAATCGTTTTTTCTGTTTTTAGCTACGGTTTTGTTTGTATTGATTACATCTATCACTAAGTGTGCTCGATGTAGTACTCTGCCAAATAAAAGTAGGGTACTGATATACAATAATAAAAAAAATCGATGAAGTCAAAAATGGCTCTAACAACTTTGTTAAAATTTGTTACAACAATAGTAAATTACAATCAATATGCCATTATTAGTTTTTTCCGAAAAAAAATCGCATAAGGACAGAAAATATTTTTTTGCAATTTTGGCAAAGGCGAATTACAATTTAAATTTGGGTTACTTTTTCATAATGACCGAAAATAAGCGGAAATTGATTATAAAAATAACAAGAAAATAATCAAAACCTTAAAACTTATCGGGACCTTTTCGCTAGAAAGGAAGTGCGATGGAACCGTACCATTTTCATTTTATTTAACCTAATATGTTGAAAAGTTCAATCGCAAAAAACATGTTTAATGTTTTAATTTTCCCGTGATATACAGCCTGTTCCAGAACTCGCGTACAGAAATTTAAGGGTATATTAAAAACCCTCTGGAAAATATGAAAAAAAAATTTAAAAAAATCTTCAATACTAATTAAAAAGGAAGCTATTTAATCTGACCAATCCTGTTGCTGATGTTAAATTACCTACAAATTAGTTTTTCCTACTTATTAGTAACTATGGTTGGATTTTAATTGTTGGAGCGTGCATTGTTTGAGACTTTCAACTTAAGAATATTTTTAGGTTATTATATTTTGGCAAAACCGACAGAGGCTATCAAATATTCTATTTTTATAGGGTCACTCCATCCGGCGGTGGTTTTTTGTCATTAATAAATATTTATGTCCCATTAATCACCATGTCAATCTACAGAATATGTACCTGCAATAACTAAATTTGTTTCCATAGCTACAAATTCAACGTTTAAAGGTAATTTAACATCAGCAACAGTATTGGTCCACTTAAAGCGTTCTTATGTTTGAATTGAACGAAGATGGATTTTTTTGTCATTTTTTCATATTTTCCAGAGGGTTTTTAATATACCCTCAAATTTCTGTACCTACGCGAGTTCTGGAACAGGCTGTATAAAAAGTCAATAAAATAATTTGTAATTATGAGTTTGTTCAAGTATTACATAACGCCACTGCGTTACATACATGTTAATGGTATAAGAAAATATAGGAAAAGTGCGGTTTATACATAGTACCCATGCCCATGGGCATATGCACAAAATACGACCTCACACAGAAAATTTCACTTACCTTTAGTAGGAGGGCAAGTAACTATTTCATTTCTTTCTTTTTAGGTAAGCATGTAACAATAGTAGCTCATTCAAAAGCCGTAGAAACGGCGTTAGAAGGAGCAAAAGAATTAGCAGGCAAAGGCATTGAAGCGGAAGTTATCAACTTAAGATCTCTTAGGCCATTGGACATCCCCACGATAGCACAATCTCTATCCAAAACTCACCATTTATTATCGGTAGAGCAAGGTTGGCCAGCCTGTGGAATAGGAGCTGAAATCATGGCTAGAATCATGGAAAGTGAAGCTTTCTTTTATCTGGACCAACCCGCTTTAAGGCTTACAGGTGTGGACACACCCATGCCTTACACAAAGTCCCTAGAAGCAGTGGCAGTCCCTGTGCCTAAAGACGTTGTAGATGCAGTAAAAAAATTACTAAAAGTAAAATAAGTAAAAAGTTACTCTATACGGGTTGAGATTGAATACTAAATTGCCAACGATTTTTTATTAATTTTAATATATTGTACATTAAAATACCTTTTTTAATTATCTTTTTGGTAATATTTCTAGTCTTGATCTGTTTGTTTTAATTATTTTGCATTAGCGGGTATATGATACATTATATGGTATTTTTACAGTTTACCCTTCCGTTTTGTATACACTTCAAATTGGAATTTGTATTTTTTTGTCGCCGTGCTGGCCTTTTCTCGGATAAAATCGGTATCAATCGTTCTGATTTTAGAACGCCAGTCGCGTCTTACTATTTGGTTGAGTAAAAGTTGTGTAGGGGATACAAATTCTACTCCCAGGTGTATACCGTCAAGTGGGGTGACTTCGGACAGTGTGGGTGACTTCGAACACTTTCACAGAACCCTCTGAACCAAAACACGTGTGCACAAGTTGTGGGGCATGTGCACAAGTTGTGTTCAATTTCAAAACATGTGCACATAACCCCATAACTTTTGCATACGTGCTTTGATTCAGAGGGCTTTGCGAAAAAGTGTCCGAAGTCACCCACAGCGTCCGAAGTCACCCCACTTGACGGTACCAAAAGGATGGAATGTGAATTATTGAGTATATGCTGATAATGAACAATCTCTTTCAGTATAAGTCAAATATTTGAGTGGGAGAAAAAAGTTTTCCAAACTGGGTCGCACCATCTATAGCTGTCATTAAAACCATCTGTCACATTTATTACTATAAAAAAATTATTTCATTATTGTTAAATTATTGCAAGTCGGGCGTGAAAGTCTTTTTTGCTTCCAAATAAGACTTTCACGCCCGGTTTTCACTAATTTAAGTGTTATTTTAGTGGTAAATCTGACAGCTGATTTTATTGGCCGCCATGTTGGGCAAACTTTCTCGATTGACAGAGATAAAAAATGCATAAAAGGCATAATAGTAAGAGTTAGATAATACAGGGATGTTCATTTTCAGCATAATACACATATTGTTTCTCATATGTTTTATATTATTTTATATTATGTATTAAATTTCCGCTATATGGCACTGTGCATTTTTAAAATTATATTTATATCTTTATTTCTACATTCAGTTACAATTTCATATTTTAATTTTGTTATGAAAACCGATTTTTTTTATGGTTTTTATTGTACATCATGTTGTAAATATTAGGTAAAATAAATTATTACATTTTATTATGTGCCAATTTCTTTCTTTTAGAACTATTTTTTTTGATCTTTATTTGTTACCGAGTTTGTTACATTGATACCCAAAGTCAACATTTTTATACAATTAAGGACAATTTAACTAGGTACTAAAGGTCGATTCAGGCATAATAATCACTAACTACACTAAACTGAATTAGAAAATTAATAAATTAATAAAATTAAAAAACATAACCTCAAATTCTATAATAAATTTTCCGTGGTATGCAACAATTAAGATAAAATATAGCATAAAATAATGATAGAATCTAAAAATACACCATATAAAAAGAAATTCTGAAATACACAAACTTTAGTGCAAAATTTTATAAACAATCGTTATCCAAGTATGAAAATAAAAATGAAGATGGCGACACCTCTGTATTTTAAAAATTCGTACATTTTCAGTGTTAATGCAAAACACAGTAGATACATAAGAAAATAAAAGGCACTTTTTAAGTTGGTTTTAATGTACGATTTTTAGTCACAACAACTGCAAATATACAATAGATATTGTTTTTTTTACTTATTCAGTCGTATTTACGCTTATTATCTATTTGGCATTTACCTTATTGTTGCATACCACGGAAAATTTATTATAAAATTTAAGGTTATGTTTCCTAATTATCTTGGTTTTTTAATTTCTTAATTCAGTCTAGTGTAGTTAGTGATAATTATGCCTGAATCGACCTTAATAGTTTTATTTTAAGTTCAATCAGACTTTTAAAGGAATATTCTCAAGTAATCTGAATTAATTGGGAATATTCCTACAAAAGTTTGATTGATAAAATTTGATTGGTGTGTATCTTACAAATTAAAACTTAAAATAAAACTACTAGTTACTAGTTAAATTCGTTCTAAATTATGTGGATTACTTTGGAATATTCTTTCTTGGAACTTTCTAAGAATATTTAGATACACATTTATACTGAATGTTATTCGTTAATACATATTTTTTATTTATATCGCCACCATTGGTATTTAATACTTAACTTGTTATATTAAATACTGCAATGTGTGTATTGTATACAAAATGTTGTCATACTAACATAGAGACCGTGCTGGTACATTTGGATCCCCGCGCAACGTGTGTTTATTAATACTGTAACATTTTGTAAATTATATCACAGTTATAGTATAGTATACTTTAAGTTGTAGTTGTTGTGTTATTGATCTAGTTTAAACTATGTTACAGTATTTAGTAAAATAACAATCGGTAAATAATACCAAAATTTTGATTAGTAATAAGACGGAAAAGTAAAAAAAGGATTGATTATTTTATCAGTGTGTAATTGTGTGTGGTTGCAATCTTTATATTATTACTTATCAAAATTTTGGTATTATTTACCGATTGTTAATTTTTCTGAATACTGTAACATACTTTAAACTAGATCAGTAATACAACTTAACAACAACTCAAAGTATACCATACTATTAGTGTGATATGCTTTACCGAATATTACAGTAATTTTTGCTATAACATGCTAGTATTAATAAACACATGTTGCGTGGGGATCGAAATGTACCAGCACGGTCTCTATGTTAGTATGACAACATTTTGTATACAATACACACATTGCAGTATTTAATATCACAAGTAAAGTATTAAATACCAATGGTGGGGATATAAATAACAAATATGTATTTACAAATAAAATTTAGTATTAAAATTACAATGACATTTTCTGAGTGTAGAGCAAATTGGGCTATTAGGGAAACTAATTAATTAAAACAAGTAATATATTTTTCATCTATTTATTTTGAAATATTATGTATCATATGCAAATGAAGGGTAAAGGAGAAAATCAATTAAAGCTACAAGGCGATAAGATCGTTTTTACCCCTTTTTTTTTCTATAAAGGCGATAGAAACTTGAGTATGTATAGTTAACTGCATATATTTTATTTTTTTAATTTGTGTTTTAAAGCTCTCTAGGTTTAAATCGTTTTATAACGTTTTTGTATAACGTTTGAGACTAAACATAAAAATGTTACTAATCTAATGTTAAGTTAGATTTGTGTCCTTTTCTACCAGGGTAGCTATTAACAATAAGGGAACGTTCAAGTATTACGTAACGCAAATTTTGATCATTTTGGACCCCCCCCTGTAACGCTATTTTCCTATACCATTAACATGGGCGTAACACTCCAAAATGACACCCCCCCCCCTATAGGAGCGTTACGTAATACTTGAACGTTCCCTAAGCTGACACTATACTGTGGTTTCTTTGTCACTAATTAAATAAAATGTACTTTAATTTAAAGAAGTGCTTTAAGTAAAGAAAAAAACATACTTTTTGAAATTGTTAAAGCAATACTGTGAAACAGCTCTAAATATAGCTACTCAAGTTTATATCACACTACCCTTCACATGTATTGGTTTCATATTTAACATTGTATTTTTTTCTGCCATCGTTGCCTTCAATTTGCAATTATTTCTATAGGTACACATTTATTACTACAGCTTGGATCGAGGTATTCATTTTCCGGGGGCTCGCAAAAAATAAAATTAAAAAAAAATAATTTTTAAATTAGACACTTTAAAATATATTTTACCAACTGGACTTTCTTGCCGGCGCTTTTGCTACATAGCGTCACAAAAAAAAATGTTTTTTTATATATTTTTTTTCAAAATTATTTATTTTTTCGAAAAAACGAAATATTTTTGAAAAAAGTATATACATATTTTTTAATTTATGTTCCAAGTGACTTGCCTCATAATCGTCGACATGAGAAACCGACTATAGTCCATTCATTCATGCGTGATAGTAAGGGACGCGGCATGTTTTACACAACAGAGCGCTTGAAAATCTGCATGCATGCATGAAGATAAAGAGGATTGCATAAATCGTAGTGTATCAAAAATTTAACAGATGTCGGTACTGTTTTTCTGCATATTCTACCTAAGTTGTCATTGTAACCTAAAAATTTGACGTTTTGGTTGTTTTCAATATAATTTGCCTTTATACAATATGTAAGTATGTATAATATGTAAGTGTATAAAGAATAAATAAAAAAAAAACTTTTTCAATAGTTTTAACGACCACTCGTTGTGAAAAAATGTAAACAAATATCTCCATATGTTAGTCTAAAAGGTACGTGTTTTTAACCAATCATCCCAGGTAGCAAGGGATGTTATATTACAAGAAATTAACATCACTTTTGGGTGTATTTTTAAACTAAATCATAACATCACATAATATTGAAAAATAACATGTATTTAACATCACATTTGCAAAGTAACACGTGTGACGTGACAAACATGTTATTTAATAACAAATATTTAACAACGCTGTGAATATATCGCATGTCACATATTAAAGTGGCTTTCACGTGAATGTCATGTTATTTTGCTTCTCACCGACGTTCGAAGCAAAAAAATCGATATAAGATGATGTTGATAGAGTAAATTATTATAAGGAAATTGTATACACATTATACGATTTCCAATGGATAGGGGGCTCTGCCGGGCTTCTCAAGACCACGGACACGGATTAAAGGAATATATTCTGCAATTTCGTTTTAGAATCTATCTGTTTCAATCTGTGATTGTTTCAATTACTGATTGATTTTAAATCCGATTTTTTTATAGGGTTATAGCGTTTTTAATGGTTTTAATTTAGAAAAAGCTAATATCCTAGGATATTATTTAAATATTAAAGTAACAGTAACGGCATCCATAAGATATTAGATATAACAGGAATGTGGATTTATGATGTCACAAACACGTTATTTTCGGGATGTCATTGTGTGATGTTATTAGGGGCGGACTTAGGACATCCCCTCCATGCTACATTCTTGTTAAATGAGACTACAATATTAACATCACATGTCACATATTAACGTGGCTTTCACGTGAATGTCATGTTATTTTGCTACCTGGGATGTGGCCTAAAAATCGCGGAAATTCTTAAACTACTATCATGCATGACTGGATGGACCATAGTGAAATATAGTTTCAAGTGTTTATTTAGTTTAAAAATTATTTTTTTAAACTTCTGTTTCTTCTTGACAACCCTTTAAATGAATACCTCGATCCGACCTGTGTTTATTACTATTATTTCTACTCTAACACCAAAACTGTTTTGCAAATAAAATGTAGTTTTAAGAAAATTAATTAGGCTTCGTTTATTCACTTAAAAATTATAACTGGCAAATATGAAAACCTCGGTGAAAACCTTATTGATTTTCTATTAAAAAGTAAACGTTTAAAGTGAGTCTTATATTAAGCAGGTCAGGTAATTTTTGTGGCCCAAACATATAAGCAAAATTTCTACATCGCGTCAGGTTTTTGAGAAACTTTAGATAGCCATTTTCTGGGAAATTTCTGATCCAGAATGAGAAAATATAGTTAGGCAACGAATTTAAATTTTGCAGAAGTTCTTCTTCTAAAGAACATCCGAGAAAATCTATCAAAATCAATCTTAACATGTAAACCACTAAAGTACACTGCAAAAAATATATAAAAATGACCATTATTTATACCGAAATTTTACTAATAACAGCAAAATTACCAATAATGGTAAAATTTCCTTAGTTATACTGCCCGACTAAGCTAGAAATCAGTTACTCTATTTGTCAAATAGCGTTGTTTTCCCGTCAACTCTGATGTGTTATTTTGAAAAATCTGCTATTGGCAAATGGAGTTACTGCTTTCTAGCTTAGTAGGGCAGTAGAGGTGGGTTAAGGTAAAATAGGAATTACGGTACGGATGATTTGCGATTTTAACCACTTCTTTTGCAGTGTAGGCAATGGTTAATATAAGTCAATGTGTTTTTGAACCCAAACATTTAAAGGATTTTGGCAGGCTTTTACCTAAAATGCATTTAAACCAGGGCGGCCTAACATATGCACTTGTCTGATTTTTCTGTTCTTGCCTATTTATTTTTCTCTAATAATAAATACAAAACCAGCCAAGTGCAAAGTGGATTAGGCCGTTCTGGTTCTGGTAGCCCAAAGAACTTTTACCTCAAGAAGTAATTTCAGACCAATGTTTATGAAGGTGTCATCTTTTTGTTTGTTTATTTACTAACAGAAACGCGATACAGCTTTGTGGTGTAAAATGTAGATGTCGCTAGTCGACTTTTAGGCTACCTAGTAGCGATGTTGCGTAGTTTCCACCTTATCAGAAATTCTAATCATTATACATAAATTAAAAATGTAAAAGACTTTATTGTGTATACTATAATTATGTTTAATAATATAGTATATTTAAATATATTAAAATTAAACTACTAGTTCATATAAAACTCATACAGAACTAATGTTTCTTAAAATTTACAATAAAATATCCAAAGTATATGTTTCCAATCGGCAACACTGTACCCCTGTCAGTCATTTTACGACATTAGACTGTGAGTTTACATATTCTTTCTCTCTCTTTACGCGTACTAAGTGTAAACAATAGTCACTCTCCATCAGCCCCTCACCGTAGTTGGTACACGCTTCAAACAAAGCATACGGTAGATTTCATCATGTTCCTTCTTGAGGTAAAAGTTCTTTGTGGTAGCCTTAATTAATAACAGAAATTAGAGGGATTAATCGTTGCGGAATTTATGTGTACAAATTGGAGGTAATCTCTGAGGAAATCCAAGGAAATCTCATAATTTCCAAGATTTTTTTAGTTAATCTTGAAGAACTTTCTGAGGTAATCTTAAGGAATAATGTTATAGAAGGACCTCAGCTGTACACATTTTTTTAGTGCTGGGAATTCAATGTTCTCATTGCAATGTTTCAAAATAATTCATTAACTTAAAATTATTGAATATTATTTTACCTATCAGAATTATTGGATATACAGGGTGTCCCAACTCTATTTACCCAGCGATTTTCTCGAAAACTAAAAGAGATAATCAAGTTCTGCGAAAACTTTCTTAAATAAGACAACTTAAAATATCTTTTAGCATATCTTTGATACTTTCAGCTCTTGAAATGTAGGCAGGGGGGCATAGAGGGACATTTTTTTTAATGGAAAGGGGGGTCGTGTGATATATCATTTTAAAGCTTATAAAATTCTCCGTCTAACTATATATTTTTTATTTTATTAAACATTTTTTCTTTGGGTTTAAAATAGGGTTGAAAATGGGTATTTTTGTCAAAATTTCTCTAAAAAATCAATTTTTTTTTAAACTACCAATTTTATGATGAAAAATTGGAAATTATACTTTTAAACTAATTTTAATTAACATAAATAAAAATTTACAAAAAAAAATAAAAATATTTCATTTTTTAGCTCAAAAAATTACAAAATCAAAACCTTAAAAAAATTGTTTAAAAAAAATAAAAAATATACAGTCCAATAGAGAATCTTATTTGCTTTAAAATAATGTATAACACGACCACCCTTTTCATTTAAAAATTTCCCCCCAATGCCCCCCTGCCCACATTTTAAGAGTTGAAAGTATTAAATATATGCTTAACGATAGTTTAAGTTGTCTAATTTAAGATGATTTTCGCAGAATTTGAATATCTCTTTTAGTTTTCGAGAAAATCGCTGGGTAAATAGAGTTGGGACACCCGGTATAGAGATAAGCTTTCCTCTAATAGAAAAGTTTAAAAAATATAAGATTCACTTTAATATACATTATTTTTATAAGTAAATTTATTATACAGACAGGTCCAGGCAACGGTGTACAAGAAGGATAAGATTTTAAAATAAGTACAGTTTGTTTAATATTTAAAAAAATTGTATTTGGAGGTTTTGAGACTCGCTAAAACTGAATTTGATATTTGAAAAATTCTATCCGTACCGCTTAATGGGGTAGAACACCCCTTTTTATATATTTTTTATGTAACCTGAAAAAAATTGGTACCTGGGATTTTTCGTCTCGCTGAAAACGAATTTAATTATTTAAAAAATTCTGTCTCCCCCCTTAGAACCACGCCCACTTACCTGCTAATATTTTTTTCAATTAAAGTGATAGAACCACACATACATTTGGTACATTGGGGTTTTGCAAGTCGCTTAAGACGAATTCAATATTTAACAAAATCTATGTGCCTCGCGCAGTGAATTTCACGTAACGCAATTTCATCCGCGAAATTCTTGTACACCGATGCCTGGACATGTCTGTATATTTTTCAATCTGAGGTACACACTTTACTTAAATACTTAAGCAAGTACAGTTGTTACAAACATGAAAAAATCTAATTAATAAAAAAAAAACTATTGATCAAATTCAAATCATTTACAAATCGACTTGTAAATTTCGGAACTTCGCATCTCAAAAAAATCAAGCAAGCAAAAATTTCCTAACTAAATGGCAAGGAACTTTTTTCAGAAATTTTGAAAAACAGGAAAAACGTACCCAGAAAAAAAAATTTTTGATTACTAAAAAAAGGTCCCCACCTAAAAAAAAACCTAATGGTAAGGAATTTCCAAACTTTTTCAGGAATTTTAAAAAACAGGAAAAATTTACCTTGAAAAAAAATTTTGATGACTAAAAAAAAATACGCACCTCCAAAAAAAAAATACCCCTAAAAAATCCTCACCTCAAAAAAAAACTTACCCCGGAAAAATTTTTATGACTAAATAAAAAACTTTACTCCATTTTCCCAACTGCTCTGCCAATTTTTCCAACTCTCTAAATTTTTCCCAACTCAACCGGTAAATATTACCTACTCTACACCAATTACCAAACTCTGTCACTCAGTTTTACATACTTTGACAGTAAATTTTCCCAACTCGATCGTTGGGGGGGGGGTAATTCTTTCTAAAAAAATTACGTTAACTCGACTTATTCTTTAGCTTTTTCGATTTTTTTAAAAGTTTAACCTCCCATAACTTTTTGTTTCTGTGGGGATCCCTAAGTATTATTTAAAAAAAAATAATAATAGGGATCTTCCTCTCATAGAACTTGATTTTTCCTGAGAATTTCGAGTCGAGCAGATTATTTGTTCTTGAGTTATCGTGTACACCAAAAAGTGTCGTCGGACGGATAAAACTTTGGATAAAATACATTTGTCTAGTTTTTTGACGATTTTGAAAACTTTGAAACTACTCACCATAGCGCGTTTACACGGTAAAATAATAAGACTATTGGCAAAAAAAAGTTTTAGGTCGATAAATAAAAACCTAAACGACAACAAAAAACTAGCCCACAAATGAGGAGTTAACATGCAAACCGTGCTGTCCACTTTTTCTGGGAAACGAGTTATTGATAGATTCTTATCACTCTATGTCATTTGCACATGAAACAACCTCACTTTTCAATTAAAACAAGCTTTTTCCTATTTAAAATAATTTTTAAAAACTAGGGTTTCAATCAGAGTGTGTTTTGTCCACCTCTCAGTTTCAGATCAAACCATGGGATTGCTGATTTTCGGTCATTTGACTGCGTGTTTGTTTTCATTTAAGCCGACCGAAAAAAACGTTGTTTTGAGAAAAACGCGTTTAAAGTTTTTTTTAATGAAAATTTATCAAAAAGTCTACATGTACTATTGAGAAAAACGCGTTTTATTTTTTTTTAATAAAAAATTATGAAAAAGTATAAATATACTTTCGAAAAATGTAAAAGAAAACGACAGATTTTTTGAAAATTATAAACCAGAATGATCCCTTAATAAACTAATTTCGTTCAAACTGAGCTTTGTCCAAGTTGTTTTCTTTGAAAACATGCTTTGTCCCCTCAGTTCAGTCAAAACGTGTTTTGTCCAATTTTATTTCACATTTTTTTCATATTTCTTATGTATGCTTTTTGGAAAAGTATGTTAAGTATTAATCTACAGTGTATCTGGAATCTGTACAAGCTATTAATAACAGAAAATATTATAATTTTTTTCTAAATAAGTTTTTTGTGTTTCCTGAAAAACTTTTGAATGTGACAAAACACGATTTGCATGTTACCTCATCAAATATGACACTAGTTCCACATCGGTTTTATAAAAAAAACTCATACAAGCTACACATTTTCTAATATATATTTTTTTTCATATTTTTTGTCACTGAACTGCACCTGCTTAAGTGTACAAGAACAATACCATCTAATAATTATTCTAAACATGGAGACAGTTTAAAACTATGGAACTGGAGCAAACTTTTTGTCAAGTTTTAAGACTAAACCGACTAAACAATAGAATGGAATGAAAAAGTGTTAAAAAATCTTTCAAAATTGGAAACTGTTTATAAATGAAATTAAATCGTGTAATAGCACAAAGTTTGGTGTAGAATATTCAACTTCAAAATGCAGTAAGTGTAAACAAACGCACGTGACAACAACGGATTTAGTGACAGGGTAGGACTCAAAACAAAATATTTCTATATAACGGTCCATTGCAATGCATTGTACGCTTCATCGCAAGTGCTCACGTACTGACCTGTTTAATTTTCTACATCCCTACTCTCGTAACATTTGAATGTGTTAACCAATGAAACCACGCGCCAGCTGCCCCGTGCGCGATTCTTTTATTTACTTCTACTTCATCTTGAAGTTGAATATACTATAGATAAAGAGGGAGACAAAAAAAAAGATGGCCCGCGTTTTAAGGGATGAGACGTATGCGTCGCGACGTCGAAGCGTCAAGAACATCAAAAATGCTCATGATCACAACTTTCTAAAAATTAATTTTGCCGTTTTCTTTTCACAAAATATCGCAAAATCCGCTATTTTATTTTAAATAGGTTTTAATGGATTTAAACTAAGTACTAAGGGGTTACTAAATTAAAAAATAAGTTAGTTATTTTTGTAAGATAAAGGCGTAATAGTGAAGAATGAGCATTAAAAAAGAGCTCGTGAAAAAAAATAGCTTTAATTTTTTTTTTGAAGCTTAACGTGTTAGTACCAAATTTTAGACATCGTTGAATTTAAAATAATACGTAAATTTTCAATTACTAAAATAAGGGTGTGCGGTTTTGCTGTAAAAAAATTGGTGATTTCAAGGGGGGCGCAATGTTTAAGTGATTTTAAGTAACGTTATAACCAGTACTCGGCGAATTTCCAGTCGACTCTAGCGTTGACGCGAGGTTTTAAATATTTACATTTTTATTTCTTTTTATCTTGATTTTTTTTAATAATTCCATTTAAACGAGTAAGGTGGTAAAAAAGTTAACGATAAATAAAAATTAAAAACTTTCGTATTCTTAAAAGATAAAAATCGAATGTCGGTTTTTTTTTTTGCAAAACACCGATATATAAACATTTGTATAGTTAATATGTATAGTCAATATTGTTGTGTGTAAAAAATTAGTCGTCAAATGTTTCGATTTAGTGACCTTTATGAAAATTTCCTGCATAATTCGGCAAAATTATTCCGTAAGCCTATGTTTCTGTGTTTATTTAGCCTATGTTTCTGTGTTTATTTCAACGTTGATGAGTCATAACTAAGTTTTCGCCGACTACTGGTTATAACGTAAACAGAATAGTTTTTTTTTATCCAAATCAAAACCTATTTTTAATGTAATGTTTTTAAATTACTAAGGAAAAGCGTTATATGACTCAAACAAACTTTTAGAAAACATGTCAAGTGTATACCGATTAAGTTTCCTTACCATATATACTTTTTAACTACTTAACGAGCAAAAATTTTCGGCATAGGTTGCATCCCTTGCCACTTGCCTATATTACCGCTCTTTGAAAGTTTCGGGGATCTTACGAAAAAAAACTTTGGGGGAAATAATGTTTAAAGCGTGAAATTGGTCACGTGACCTCTTTTTCATACAGCCAAAATAGAAAAAAAAAATTAATTGGTATAGATAATTAAAGGACGGTTTAATAGGAATATTGCAAAAATAGATAATGTATCAATTTCTTGAAATATATTTTTTGAAAACGAAATAAATAAAGATTTTTCATTCCATTCTACTAAACAAGCGCTTGTATTAAATCACTAAACATTTCTTATAGAATAGAATATACGGAAAATATCGAAAATATTCTCTCTAATTTTCTTTTTCTGATTTTTTTTCTGCCGTGTACTTACAAATGATAATATTATCACATGATATCATCATGAAATCACAATACATCAGTTACCTAACTTACAACCTTAAACTGAAACTACAGGGTGTTCCACAATTTTTTGTCCAGTCGTAAACAGTTCACTCAGAAAGAGCTTAGCGAAGTAGTAGTGGAAAAAGTGCCCCAGCTCGGAATGAGCTTATATTTATAAAAAAGGTAGCTAATCTAAAGGTTAATCATTTCCCAGAGTCTTAGCCCCAAACAACCCCCAGGGGGGTAATAAAATATTTTTTTACCCCAAAACGTTTTATTGTTTTTCTCCGGTTTTTGTGATCCGATCAACTTGAAATTTAAAATACGAATAAAGGGCAATAAGAACATTTTGCAAAAAAATTATCATACATTTGCGATCATTCTAACCTATGAAAAAAAATACTTCTTTTTTTCGAAGTGGTCAAAAGGGCCATTTTTGGAATATCATCCCCGCCATTTTTTTATATGTTATGTATTCTTAACTGATCTTAATCATATCCAAAATTCAATTATTTTCATGTGGTAAAACAGTGTCAAAAACACTAAAAACTGCGTCAGATGCGCATTTGGTTGCATTTAAATTCAGTTTGATTTTTTTGAAAATATCTTATTACTTTTTTAAGTTTAAGCTGTAATAAAGCAACAAAAATAAATAACAAAAAATATATATTCTAAGTAAACAAATAAAAATAAAAATTGGATTCAGTTTATAATCTTAAACAACTAACTAATGCACTTCGTTTTGAGGAGTGATTCTACATAAAAAATATAAAAAAAGTTCCTAAAAATGTATATCCAAAAAATGTTTCTAAGGGATCTTCGCCCCTTCAAAAGTTGCTTCAAAAATTCGGTTTTTATTTTATAACTTAACCTTGGAAACCGTTTGGACTTTTTGGTCTTTTTTAAAAAAAAGTTTTAAATCGACCCAACAAACAATGTCCCGGCGGCCGACGGGCGATAAAGTGATGGCAAATGATCATCGGCGGCGGCGGCCGCAGAAGCATTATTTTTTGGGCATTGACCTTTTTTTTTAAGGCATAAACATCTCTGCTTCAGAACATCTCTAGTCCAGAACAGCTTTACTTCTTAGCATCTTTACAAAAAAATAATTATACTCAAAAACATAAAAATAATAAAAACATAACATAACATAATAAGATAATATAATAATAAATAAGATATTATGTTTTTTTTTCTAAGTTTTAAGATTTTAAGTTAAATCTAATGCCGTTATTTGGTTAAGTAGAAAATATGTATTTTTGTTTCTATTATTTTATATTATACCTATTTATCTAATAATTAAAACATAACATAACATAAAATGTTATATATTAATATATAACATATTATGTTTTATTTAATTTTAACTTTGTAAGTTAAATCTAATTTCGTTATTTAAGATTACAAATTGATTCCAATTTTTATATATTTATTTAGAATATATATTTTTGAATTTATTTATTGATAATTGTAATTTATTTACTATAGTTTAAACTTAAAAATAATAATAATTAAAAAAAAAAAAACAAATTGAATTTAAATGTAACCAAATGCGCATCTGACGCAGTTTTTAGTGTTTTTGACACTGTTTTACCACATGAAAAAAATTCAATTTTGGATATGATTAAGATCAGTTACGAATACATAACATATAAAAAAATGGCGGGGATGATATTCCAAAAATGGCCCTTTTGACCACTTCGAAAAAAAGAAGTATTTTTTTTTCATAGGTTAGAATGATCGCAAATGTATGATATTTTTTTTGCGAGATGTTCTTATTGCCCTTTATTCGTATTCTAAATTTCAAATTGATCGGATCACAAAAACCGGAGAAAAACAATAAAACGTTTTGGAGTAAAAAAATATTTTCCGACCCCCCTGGGGGTTGTTTGGGGCTAAGACTCTGGGAAATAATTAGTCTTTATGTTAGCTACCTTTTGCATAAATATAAGCTCATTCCGAGCTGGGGCACTTTTTCCACTACTACTCCGCTAAGCTCTTTCGTTGTATTTTTAATACTGAATGTTATTTGTTAATATTTTTTATTTATATCGCCACCACATAGTAGTATTTAATATCACAAGTATTAAATACCAATAGTGGCGATATAAATAACAAATATGTATTTACAAACAAAATTTAGTATTAAAATTACAATGACATTTGGAGTGTTGGAAACTCGTTTGAAAAAGTTAAAAAATGCCAAGATAGGTCCATAAGGAGTATGCTTTGACATCCTGTGATATTCTAGTTTTTTTTTTCTGTTTCCAAGAAAATATTTCAATTGCGCAGAGTTAAATAGTCGTATATACACATTTTAGGTTACTTCATTTAACCACACAGAAAACTCCTTTTTTGAATGGTTAACTATCGTATATAGATGCACTACTTTAGCTAATATAAATAGTTACACTCCTTCTTTTTGCGAAATAACTGTTTTCGCTAATTTCTTAAAACTTTCTAAAATCAAGATACGAATATTTACCTCTATGCTACTGATATGTGCATAAGATTATGGAACACACTGTATAAGCGATATAGTAGAATTAAAAAAATTAATACTTAAAAACAAATCAGAATCAACCAATTAAGGTAGAGATTTTTTTATAATTCATTTAATTGGTCAGTTCTTGTTTTTTTTTTCGGAAAATAAGTGGGATAGAAAAAAAGGTGTTTTTGATTATACTTTTCAATTCCTCGTTGTTTTTCAAATAGCCCAAATTAAATTTCTTTTAATGATAATTTTTTTGCCACTACCATTCTATTTATTTTCTGTTATAAAATTTTTCATTTTGGTTTGGAAATTTTTAAAAAATATCTACGTTTGCTTATTTTAATTATTTTTCAGCGTAAAAATACCACCATTTTGTCTAATAATTAGACTTATTATTGGGCTGGCAAAAAAATCATTAATTTCTTTGGGCTTACATATATCGAACAATAATAAAAAATCGAGTATCAAAGCTAAACATTTTTTTTACTGCCCACCATTTTTTTAAAACTGTTCACCTTATGTTTTAGATTAAGTTTTGAAATTGATAAGAATTAAATTAACTAATAAATAAAAACGGGTGCTAATAACAACAAGCGATGACCATCTGTTGTAGCTCTAAAATCTACAGAGTAAGGTTTCTTAAATAGTAACCCCCTTCCAGGGGCACAATCTAGCTCGGGGAGCAAGGAGGCTCACTTAGAATAATTCTTTAGCAGTAGATACAGTAGATAAATTTATAAAAGAAAGTCACAGTTTCAGAAAACTAGAAAAGTTCTGTGGTTAAATAATATTTTGTTCGAAATTCTTTATTATACAGTGCGTACATTAAGTCTGGAATCACCCGATTTACTTTTCAATTATAAGACTTTAAAAAAAACGCTCGGACAGGTCGATTTTAATTTTTAATTTTTCAAATTTTGGTGTAAAAAAAGTTATCAAAATTTTCACCCCCTTGCACCCTCCCATCACAACTTTTTTTTTTTTCAAATAGCAACCTACCTCTTGTAACACATCGTTGGAAAGGTTATTTAATAAGCTTTCTAACGGTGTATGCCAAAGCCTTATTTAAAAAGGGGCTTAGAAAAAAATTAGTGGCTATTTGAAAAAAAAAATTGGAATAAGTGGGTGCAAGTGGGTGAAAATTGTGATAACATTTGGTGTAAACCCAAATTTTCGAAATAAAAAATAAAAATCGACCTGTCTAAGCATTTTTTTCTTTAACTGGGAAGTTAAAAAACATGCTCATACAGGTGGATTTTTATTTTTAATTTTGCAAATTTTGGTTTACACCAAATGTTATCACAATTTTCACCCCCTTGCACCCACTTATTCCAATTTTTTTTTTTTTTTCAAATAGCCACTAATTTTTTTCTAAGCCCCTTTTTAAATAAGGCTTTGGCATACACCGTTAGAAAGCTTATTAAATAACCTTTCCAACGATGTGTCACAAGAGGTAGGTTGCTATTTGAAAAAAAAAAAAGTTGTGATGGGAGGGTGCAAGGGGGTGAAAATTTTAATAACTTTTTTTACACCAAAATATGAAAAATTAAAAATTAAAATCGACCTGTCCGAGCGTTTTTTTTAAAAGTCTTATAATTGAAAAGTAAATCGGGTGATTCCAGACTTAATGTACGTACTGTATAGTAATTACCCAAGCACATTCCCTCCAAGTAGTAACACCTCCTATGGTACGTTCTATAAAATATCCTATTTGAAATCTAGCAATTTATAACTTATCAATAAACCATACTACATTTAAATTTTGACTTTCAAATGATTTGTCAATTAACCTTACGCACTTTTTGCAAATTGACTTTTTGAAATATTTTATTTTCACATTTTAGGGAATTTTAATGATTACACAGGCACACGAAAAAAAAGGTCTTGTCCACCAGACGTGATAAAAATTTCTATACGTTTTTGGGGTCGCTGAATCAGAATCTGTGGTTGGTTTGACTCGGTCAGATCGCATTTCGTTCCTAAACTCAAAAAAGTGATAAAATATATCAACGTTCATCACTTTTTTAAAGTTATTAACGAAATGCCATCTGACGGAGTCAAACTAACCTCGGGTTCGGATTCAGAGACCCCAAAAACGTATAGAAATGTTAGTCTCGTCTGGTGGACTAGACCTTTTTTTTTTGTTTGCCTATATTATTGGCAACACCGCTTATGTGCAGTTTGGCAACAGCGAAAAAAAGCGCATTGCTTTTTAAATTGGACAGTTTTATTTATCAGTGTCAGTACTTGGTGTAGAATTAATTTGGTAATTACTTATAACACCGGCACACAAAAAAAATTAAGTAGAATGTGCATTTGACCGGACCTACCTACGGGTACGTATTTTGGTCCGCTGAATCCGAATTCGAGGTCAGTTTGACCCCTACACCCTCGAAATTTCGAGAAAACTTCGAAAACCCGTAAAAATGATGAAAATCGGCAGTTTTAATGATAAAAAATTTTTTTGGACTAAACCCTCCAAAATTATGTCTTGTGTTTTTCACAGATTTCAAGTTATTTGATATATCTACGTTATAGAGTATTTATTTTAGGCATTAAATCATGTTCAATCAATTTTTTTCTTGTTATGAATGGTCATTTTTACAATTTTTTCGAATTTTTCCAGCTTTAGAGGGTGATTCGACTAAAAAAATTAAGATGCGAATTGAAGACATCAAAAGATATAAAATTTTATCTGAATTGGACCAGAAGAAGTTTTTTTATCATGAAAACTATATTTTTTCGGAATTTTCGAGAGTTTTGTGTGATTTTTTCACATTTAAAATGGCTCGTGGTCTCAATAAAGTTTCGAATCATATTCAGCGGATCGAAATACATGAAAATCACGCTTAGTTTAGTTCCAAAACATTTTTTTATCATTAAAACTGCCGATTTTCATAATTTTTACGGTTTTTTGAAGTTTTCTCGAAATTTCGAGGGTGTAGGGGTAAAACTGACCTCGAATTCGGATTCAGCGGACCAAAATACGTACCCGTAGGTAGGTCCGGTCAAATGCACATTCTACTTAATTTTTTTTGTGTGCCGGTGTAATTAATAATAATGTTAATATTTATTGCTATACTAAAGTTTTAAAGATAAAGTATTCTTTTAAACTAATGTTTTTAAGGGGGTTACTATAACAAGAATTTCAAAAAGAGGGTAAAAAGTACTGCATATTACTTTATATTAGCGATAACTTTTTACAATAATATTTTAAAAAGAAAAAAGTCCAATTTCTTGCAAACCTTATAAGCTTAGATACCATCTAAAATTACTTTACATGAATGGGAGTCAACTTATAATGTTACCTACATAACATGATAATCTGTACCTCCACAATATTTAAATTTTTATCCTACTGACGTCAAAAGATGGCCGAATTTCCCAGCAAAAATTTTCAGTATTACTAGTACTAACATTTGAGTATTGTTTTTACACTTATTGCAATAACTTTGGAATGCTTGTACCTAGAGACGTGAAATTTGGTATTTATTATCGCATTAGTTAAATTTACTTGCACAAAAAGTTTAAACATATATATCGGATCAAGTTAACATTGTCAAAACGGGGTAAAGCCTTTTTTTTAATGTTACAAAATAACTTTTAAAAATAGGCAATAGCTTTAACGATTTAAACTAAAGACTTTATGTTTACGATTTACTAAAATATTAGGTACATACAGTAAAATCTGTCACAAGTAACACATTAGCTTTCTTTCTTACCGCTCTTTCGCAGCAAAATTACAGCCATATGACTGTAATTTTGTTTCGAAAGAGCGGCCAGAGATACTTTATAGGTACTGTGTTACTTGGGATACTAAAAACATTTGTTAGGATTATAAATATTCTTCCATCTTGCAAGCTTGAACGTATATGTCTCGTCTCACACTGCGTCAAACTAAAAGTGTGAGATACCGTTTAAATCTATTATATCTATTTATAAACAGTCTATAAGCGTTGTTTCTAAAGCTAGGTTATTTTCGTAATAAATAAATTTTATTTACGTACACCTATAAAAATTTAGAAACGTGCTTGGATTAATATTACGATAAACTTCGGAAAATGAGAAAATTTGTAATACATTTACTACTAATACTGAATGTTTGTACCAGGTTTGGTAGTATACATGTTTGGCAAGTCGCAACTCTTAATCGGAAATTGTGTGTGTAAAATGAGAAGTAAAATTTGTATTAGTTAGACAAGGATACTACTGTTGCTACGTGTTATCCGAGGTACTGTCCTTTATTAATCAAGAAAAAGAAAATTAAATTATGCAAAATATTGTATTGATACCGTCAAGTGGGGTGACTTCGGACGGTCTGGGTGACTTCGGACACGTTTTCGCAAAAGTGTTTGAAGTCACTCACACCGTCCGAAGTCACCCCATGGTACTTTTTTTTTTAAATATTTGCTTTGAGGTTAAATATCACAATAAAACTTTCTGAATCAGTTCAAAAATACCCTATTTATTTTCCGGCTTAAAAATATTTCTACAAGAATTGCTTTATTACATTTTCGCTAAAACCAAGTTGGTTTAAAGCATTTTAAAGCAAATATTTAAAAAATAAAAGTACCATTAAAATTTTTGTTATGTTAGCCTATTTAACACATTTGGACAACACATATGTATACTCTATTTCATTTCATTAAAGTTACTAATAACTATTTAGTACTTTTGATTTTTATGATTGGTGCCTAATATTAGTTGTTTTGACTAAGGTTGCAATAATGGTATCAATTCTGAAGTTTTTCAAAATGATTTTGCTCCTGTCACTGTCACAAATAAAACTTCGTATCTTTTTCCTTGCCTCCATAAATTTTTTAATTGATATAATTAAGTGATAAAATAAATAAGTGTATAATAAATAAGTGATAAATAAGTGATTTTAAATTGTGGTGTATATTTAACAGCATATAGAGACTATTTTCCAATCATGCTTTAAAATACTGCTGTAAAATTTTTGCCTCTTTCTTTTTTACATTTGGTCAAAGCCTCAGAATATACATTTTATCATATTTTTAATAATAATTATAAAAAAAATGCAAAGGTGTATGTTCTATCTAAATTATATGATATAAAAATATAACCTTATTTTTCAAGACATATACGATATTTCAAATTTACGCAAATTGCCGTTTTCCACCTCTACATACAAAGCTAAACTAAATCTAGTAACTTTTTTAGTTACTAATAATGAAATGAAATAGGGTATAGCAACAATTACTGTTAAAGTTACTACTTGTCTAATATAATACACGGACTAATATAGACTATATTTTTACGTATACTTATGTGCACGTCTGCGATTAAGGGTCCCAAATTCCCGATACTATACAGTTAACTAGTTGTTTTGGCAGCGATTCAGCTCGCCAGAATATTTTTTCTACGACTGCTTTAGAATGTAAGCAAATACAGACACTTTTCAAACACAGAATGAATCCATTCTAGCTCTAGATACGGTATGAATATTCCGTATCAAGTGTTAGAATGAGCACATGTAGTGCCATCTCAGGTTCATAAAAGTAAAGAAAACTGTAGCAACATTAGCAAAAATATATATATATTTTACCATGAGATATTGAATAATTTAAAGCAATTTAAAGTTTTGCGTTAAAATTACATAAAGTTTATTAGTTTTTCTTAATATTTGACTAGTTTTTTATCAATTTAGTTCAAAAAATTAAAACTGCGCCATCTATTGTTAAATATTTAAACCTGATATCTGCATTATAATTTGTAAATATGTGCTAAAATTAAATAAAAATCTTTTTTAAGTACTGATTTGACAAAATTATTAAATAACATTAATTACTTTATTTAAAAATATGTGTTTTGTTGCATTTACAATGTCGAGTCACAAAAAACATTGTTTTAAACCTTGTCCGCAGTTTAAAGCCATACACTGTTTCATATTTGTAGTCGAGGAAAATGTATAGTCTACAACACTTATGGAATAGTAAATCCGCGCTCGCGAGACCGTCATACTCGCCTGCCGGCTCGTTTGACAAACTTTAATATTGTCTATTCCATACTAGTTATAGAATATACCATTTTCTGTCATTCTTGTCATGTTATATTTATATTTATTACAAATAATGACAACTATGACAGATAACAAAATATTCTGAAAGTCTCGGCCAAAACGATCCATGTATTACTTCTTCCGTTTTCTCGTTTTTTTCTATACAGGGTGAACTATAAGCCTGTTTACAAATTTTGGCAATGAAAACTAGATTTAATTTTATGAAGAAGTGTTCATTTAAACGTAGGTTCCATCTTTCTTTGTTTAGAAGTTATAGCGCTTTTAAATTTTTTAAGTTGAAAAAACGTAGTAACCATGATTTCACAAAACAAATTGTAGTAACTGTCATTTAAATTACCTGTCAAAAATAGTTTGTTTTTGTCAATGGTCAGCGCTACATTTAGATTAAATAAAGAGAGAAGTATTACAGAAAGAGACAAAAGTATAATTATTATGTTTTAAAATAAAATTATGCATTTTTTAGGTATTTATTAGCCTCCTTAAAACGTAATTTAAAATGTTATTTTTACCTAAAATATGCATAATTTTTTGTAAAACATAATATTAATTTTAATTTTGTCACCCTCTGTTCTTCGCTCTTTATCTAATCTAAGTGTAGCGCTGATCATTGTCATAAACAAACTATTTTTGACAGATGATTATTTAAAATTATAGTTACAAAATTTTTTTTTTGCTAAATTATGACTACTACCTACGTTTTATTAACTTAAAAATTTTAAAAGCGCTATAACTTCTGAACAAAGAAAGATAGGACATAGGTTTATATAGGTAAACATTTCTTCATTAAATTAAATATAATTTCCATTGCCAAAGTTTGTAAAGAGGCTAATATATCACCCTGTATATGCGGCGAACCGCGGCATCAAGTTTTATTGCTTATATATTTATATATGCGGGCTCAGAATTGCCCAAATAGATACCTAATACATTTAATAAACGTCTATCCTTACTTATTCAATCAATTCATATTGCATTTCATATAAATATAAAATTTATATTAACTATAAAGAAATTTGATTTTAAATTGCGGCACGTTTTCACAGAAAACAATCATATTTAAATTATTTTATAAAAATATTACCGGTTTATTACTACCTTAGTAATTTTCTTTTCATGTAAGCTATAAGACTGGTCCTTAAGTATTTTTTTAATACTTCTTAAATTAATTTTACTGAAATTGTTAGCACGGTAAAGTATATTTTTCTACTCGTAACCTGCTATAAGCTAAAATTTATATACATATATTTTAATTAAATGATTTTTTCCCGTAGTATAATATTGTAGGTTTGGTTTTTGGGGTATCGGGAGCATTCAATTAAAAAACTTATTTTCTCTAAATTGTGACGTTTCAATAGGGCCTTTCTATTGTTTTCGAACAAATTAAAATTCAAAGTCTCTCATTTGTCAACACATCTACAAACATTTTACCATAAAGTTGGACGTTATACATCCTATTTTAAATACATAAATACTATTTTCTACATAAAATTACAGATATAAACATTAACAGGTTAAAAAAAAATTCTTATTCTTCTTCTTCTACTATTTTGAAAAATAGTAGAAGAAGAAGAAGAATAAGAAAAATATTTTAACCTGTCAATGTTTATATCTGTAATTTTATGTAGAAAATTGTATTTATGTATTTAAAATAGGATGTATAACGTCCAACTTTATGGTAAAATGTTTGTAGATGTGTTGACAAATAAGAGACTTTGAATTTTAATTTGTTCGAAAACGATAGAAAGGCCCTATCGAAACGTCACAATTTAGAGGAAAGAAGTTTTTTAATTGCATACCCCCGATATCCCAAAAACCTAACCTACAATATTTTTTTTATTTCAATGTAAAAAAATTGTTGCAGGTATTTTAAGCCTTATAATTAATGTTATGTCATCCCCCACCCCCATTTTCCAGCAAAACAAAATAGTAAAAAAAATTGCAACTTATTGTTGCAATTTTTTTTACTATTTTGTTTTGCTGGAAAATGGGGGTGGGGGATGACGTAATTAATAGGTGGGCCCATATATTATACTATTATAGTTATATATTATAATAATAGTCGATATTATTTTCAATTTTCAAAGTGGTTTATTGGTTAACACTTCAGTTATGCCCATCTAGATCTAACCCATTTAACAAAAGAAGCATGAAAAAGCTACGATAAGAACCATCCTATTTTTATTTTGATTTTATAAGGTAGTATATTTTTCCTTAATTATTCTAAATTATTTATTTTAAAATCCTCTCGCTTTTATTATAATAAAGGAGTTTTTTTAACTTAAATCTTCTAAAATATTTCTTTAAGAACTCTTAAACATATATTACGGCAGTAAAGGAAGCTTTTTTTGGATCGAGGCGTAGTCGAGACCCATGAATGCTTACGATACTCGAGGTGCATACAATATTTTTTTCACTACCAACATACCAACAAAATAATAAGAATTGTTAACCATAAACTAAGTAAAATCAACTTAAGTTTATAAAACCTGGTATATTACCATGTTGATAGCGAAAAAAAAATGCTTCAGTATTATGCTTATCACTGGCCAGTTTTATTTTAATATGAATTTTTACAGTCGGTTTAAAGAAAATAATACGTTAGATATAATTATTAGGTTTAAAAATATAATCTTTCATCTACCACCCCTTAAATTATATTTAAAAAAATATTTATTTCGTTTAATAAAATATGTTTTAAATAATTTAAGGGGTATGGACCCTTTTTGGTAATGATTGAAATATGTTTGTACTATATTTTTTTCTACTAAAAAAATAAGTTCTTTAAAATTATGACAGTACCTAGTACCTACCTTTTACATTCATTTAGGTATATTAAAAAGACACAAAAGTTAAGAAACAACCTTCGTTTATTAACCTTTTTATTTCATTATTTCCTATTATTTCGTAATTAAGTCCTAGAACTTTTATAGTTCCCCTGCTGGGGATTTTTTTACCAGTTTATTTTGGTAAAAACTGTTTTAAAAGTAGTGGGTTTATTTCAAACATGATTGTCTAAAAACGTTATTGTTATTAGCTCCCTTAGTTCAGCAAAACATTAATCCTAATTATTAATAATTATTTTCTGATAAAATCTATTGGTTTTTTATATAAATAGATATATTTTATACACAATTAAAAAATCACACAATTTTTCTGAATAAAAAAGAATTTAATTTCACCACTTAAATTTTTTGCTTAAAAATTTATTATTCTAAATATAGATAGGATACATAAATGACTAATATAAGCAATTTCGGATTTTTAATTTTTTAACATTGTACAATTTTTTAATAGTTTATAATAATATTTTATTTGTTAAATATTAACATACAGCCTTAATTATTTTCTAAAATCCTAATTTTTAATTAAAACAGAGTTATTGTACTTTTAAATACGTAAAGTGATATTTGTCTATAAGGGCAGTTTACTAGACATTTAAGCGTTTTAAGGGGTTTTATTAAAATTTATTTTTTTTATTTTAAAACTATTATAAATATAATTATTATAGTTCGGTCAGCAGTTAAAATTTACTCGTATATTATTATTATACCAGTACAATAAAATAATAATAATAATAATAAGTAATTTACTTAATATTTTCTGTGATAAGTATGTATTTTTGCAGTTACTTATATTTATCTTATTCTAAACACCTAAAATCAACTAAATATTTAAACTAAAACGAACTTTGAGATTTATTTTATAAATGAAGCGATTAAACAAAAAAGGAAATGCTATTTTAATTAAGACACGCCTGGGTGATGCTTAATAATACCTATATGAGTAGATCTAGAAATTTTTTGAAACTACATGTTGTTAAAGCTTATTTTTACCACAAGCTTTTATTTTATTTTTGTTTAAAACATTGTTACTTAAGCGTAAATGTTATGACTTTTGTTTCGGAAATGTAATGGGTAGATATCTAGAAATTGATTGAAACTACATGTTTTTAAAGCTTATTTTTACCACAAGCTTTTATTTAACTTTTGGTTAAAATTAAAACATTGTTACTTAAGTGTAAACTTTCTGCCTTCTGTTTCAAAAACGTTGTGCAAAAACTGTGCTTTAAATTTCTAGCACATTATAGAATATCATTAAACTCTAAAACATTTACGACATTTCGCCACAATTTTTTTTAACAAACTGTCCCAAACAAATCTCAGAAAAAAGATCTGAGACCAAAATACAAAGGCAAAATGTTGCCACAAATTTATTTTATTTTTTCCAAAACCACCAGGTGGCGCCCATTTCCAGGGCTTTTAGACACCCGTGTTGTTGTAGATGTAGGAAACTGCATTATCTTGCACTGGAGGAATCTTTCTAGTCGAAGAATTGTTGTTGTAAAAGTGGGAGGATTTCCTCATGCTCGTTGAGGATGACATCATGGCTACAGTTTCGTAGTATCTCAGGCGTCCACAGCATTTACGGCTTTTTATAATTGCCACAAAACCTCGGCGATATTTCTTATTGAAAAATGCGTATAGAATCGGATTGATGCAGGAATTTGATGCACCGAGCCATTGGGCAATGGGAGTCGCAATTGGTAGGATATCTTCCTCCCATGATTCGATATCTCCTCCTAGTTTAATTCTTGCAAAAATGACGTATAGTGGTAACCAGGACAAGACAAAAAGGATGACTACAGCAACTAGCATTTTGACCACTTTTACTTTAGATTTTTGCTGCATGCGTTCCATTTGAGCATCCTTGGTGTCCGTTGGTATGTTTCTTTTCCACACCTAGAACAAGTCAGTTGATTTTAAACCAATAACATAGCAGAGTAAAGGCCTATCCAGAAGCTTGCATAAGAACATAAAGCATAAGAATGCGATGCCTTGATTGGCTTACAAGATACATGGCGGCACATCAAGCCAATCACGGCTTCGCATTGTTATGTACTATGTTGTTATGCGAGCCTGTGGATATGCCCTGAGCATGAATGATCAACATGATTAAAAAACGTGACGGAAAAATCTGGACATGGATCATGGTAGTGGAAGGCTATGGTTTTGGGAAATGTTAAATGATTTTCTACGGTGTCCATGGTCAACACAAACAATAAATTGCCAAATATTGATTCAAAAAGTTTGTTCCAAATTTTTAGCTTATTTAAAAGCGGAAATATTTCAGATATCTTGTACTTTTTTTTCGACTATTTAGAGGAAAATAATTAACTCAACAAATAATACTCTAGATTAATTACGTATTAGGCTTTGACATATAAAATATTGAAACATTTACCCCCGTTCCCATTGGAGATATTGGGGCCTAAAAGTTTGGAAGTCTGTAAAAATAGAGGGAAAATATTTGGGTCTGAAAATATATAAGTAGGTACTTGGTAGTCATAAGGGAACGTTCAAGTATTATGTAAAGCAAATTTTGATTATTTTGGACCCCCTCCCCGTAACGCTATTTTCCTATACCATTAACATGGGCGTAACACTCCAAAATGAAATTAAATAAAATTAAATTTAAATATATAAGTTGCATCCCCAGTTGCATATATTTCACAAAAAAAAAATAAAAACAATACTATATAATAGTCACGTTTGTCGGGAAGAGTTGTACATAATTAGTAGCTCTCTCCTGGACATACTTACAGTATATCCTCAGGACATACCTTCGGGATATCCTTGGGATATATATGGTGCGGAAGTCGCTCGGCTTCCCGTTTAGTAAATAAGTATATCCTAAGAATGTCCTACGGATATCTATAGATGAAATCGTATATCCTGGGGATGTCGGAAATCCCATATCGAATATTCTGGGGATATCCATTGTATAAACCTGTGCTATCTGGGTAGTAAATTATAATTAAAATTAATATACATACCTTAATATAAATCAAAACGTAACACATCGTGATCAGAATCATGGGCAAAAAGTAACAGAAGAGCATGTTCGCAATCAAGAAGTAAAGGGCTCCGTTCAGCGAGTCTGGCCAAACCTCGATACAAAGCTGGACATCTGGAGCGTCGCTGAAGATCACCACCAGGTCGAAGAATATCGCCCACGGGATGGTGGTGGTTAAAGCTATGCACCATATAAACACTATCATAATTCTTGCTCGTCTTTTGGTGATTTGGCATTTTAGGGGCCACCATATTGCCAGAAATCTGTAAAAGAATAATAAATAATAATAAATATTGTTATAATATCTAGTAATAATTGAGGCGTATAGTGCAAGAGTGGCCCATCTCACTTTTTGGAAATATCGAGATATGGCTATTTAAATTTCTCCGATTTTTTAATCTTTGATCTAGGACGCAATATTTTATTTAAAATTTTTCTGTTAGGGTTTTTAGACTCAACCGACATTAAGGTAGGGGTGACCGGGGCTAATTGTCGCACTTTTCATTCAAAATCAGTTTTTTCCTTTATTTCTGTATTTTTTTTAAATTGACCTAATGGTAATTTTAGCTGCATGTTTCAGTAACATTATTTAAAGAAAAAACATGGAAAAATTTATAGGGTATTAGAGTTATTTTTTTTGTGAAGTCTTGAAAATTGCGACAACGTGCCCCATCACGGGGCACGTTGTCGAGGCACTTCGAGTATATTTTTTTGAAGAAATATAAAGGCATTTATAAAAATTATAAATAACTAATAAGACATGTGCCTCCCCACAAGCTGATTGTCATCTAAATTTTTACTTTTGTGCCAAAATTTCTAACTTTATAATTAAATAATATTTTTTTGATTTTTTTTTTAATTTAATATAATTATAAAACGAATATAAACGAATTTATTTGCTATTCGACAAAGTTTTGAATAAAAAAATGCCAAAAAGGAAATGTTATACCATGAACATATCTCCAGATCATGCGACAACTAGCCCCAAACCAAATGCGACAACTAGCCCCAGTGGCCAATTTTACGTTATGTATTAAGTACTTTCTAATTAACGAATAAACACTCCTAAATGACAATATCAACAAATAATATACACCTTAAACTATTATTATACATAAAATTCTCTTATCTTAATGCTTTAAATCATTAACAATAAGAAAAAATATTTACCACAAAAAAATTACTGGGCTCTTTAATTTTTACATTTTTTGGTTTATCTGGATGTTCTTTTAATTTATTGCATTTAAGTTTAGAAATGATAAATGGCACTATTGTAACGCAGCGGTTAATCTTGGTTTGGCGCAGAAAAATATTTTACTTTTTAAGATATAAGCACTTCGACAACTTACCCCTGCGACAACTAGCCCCGGTCACCCCTAATGTATGACAAACAAATTTATTTTACTTTCTTTACTTTTTGGGCCACTATTGCATTACAAACGAGATCTGACCTTCAATAACACGTTTTTTTTTAGTAGATCTAACCTCACATTTTACTTTGAAATTTTAATTATTTTTACATGTGAAAGAAATGTTCGTTTTTAATAACAGAATAGTCAAAATACCAATAATTATGCTCTGGAATAATTAAATAAACGTTTTTTTTTACTGTTCTTGGAGTAATTACCTTTAAAAATGAAGAATAACTAATGCGTAAACATTGTTCAAGTACCTAAATGGATTTCAGTTCCTAAGATCTCAAAGTTTAAGGTAAGTTGTAATTATTTTTTATTATTAAAGCAAAATGTACAAAATTGGTAACATAACGCTTCCGCGTTTGTGCAGAAAATGATTTGTTTTGAGGCGAACAAATAACTTTCTCGATAAAACAAATTTTGGCTTTTTTAAGAATCTTTCTAAAAATTTATTTATCTTTATAATAACCGAGCTAGGTACTAGGGTAAGTATTGTTTTAGTTGGCAGCAATCACAGAAAAAAAGTTATCTTGGCAGAAGATAATAAATTATCTTGGATTTATTATTATCCTAAAACGAGGTAATAATCTTGTTTTAAGATCATGTATCCACGGTTTAAGATTATCTGTGACTTTGGTTTCCTTTAATTATTCTCTTGGTATTAAAATCCTTGTGTCAAGGATTTTTTCCTTAAATGCATGACATTTAAAATAGTAACAGAGAATCAAGAGTTATTATCTTGACTCAAAGCCCCTGTTGTCTTACGGTAAAGATTTTGCCGGTCTAACCCCACGTAGATATACAGTAGACTCGCCCGATGTTATTGTTGGCTGGCAGACAATCTGCGTAGTAGTTCAAGATATGCGCGGGAGAGAAGTTAGGTTTGTTTTTTTTTGCCGTCAGTTGTCTTTAAAGTATCATTGTTTTTATCTGCTGTATGGACGAATTTGTATCTGTTACCCTCAAACGATGGGGATTTTCATATAAGTTTTTCTTCAAAAACAAGTGCTTTTTCCTACAACCACCTATGAAACCAAATTTCACACGATTAACAGAGTAAGAAAGTATTATATTTCATAGGCGTGCGAAATAATATTATACATGTGTGGGAATTTTTTTCAAAATATTAACCCTGGAACCTGACTATGGGGTCTTTATCTTACACCAAGTCTTTGTTTAAGATAATATGATCTTGAATCAAGAGAATCATATTTTAAATCAAGATTATATTATCTTAAACCAAGACTTGGTGTAAGATAATATGATCTTGGATAAAGATAATATGATCTTGAATCAAGATAATTACATACTTGGTTTAATATAATATGATCTTAAATAAATGGTTTAAGTGGCTTCGATTTAAGGAAATGTCCTTAAATCTAGGACCTCAAATGCCAAGTTCACGGCGGATTTGATCCAAGACAGTCATGGCGTTGAACATATCGAAAGCCATGGCGGCCTTGGTTCAAGATCGTTTTGCTTTGATTCAAGATATCCTTTTTTTCTGTAATATTTTCCATGTGTGTAAACAAGGGTTGTGGATAAAAAAATCAACGTGTGTCCCAAGGATAAGTACTTCTTGACCCTCATCGCTATTGATTCGAGTCAACAACAGCAATTTCCTATTTATAAAACTTTTAGTTTGTAAGTAAACTTGAAACGTTAATGGTCGTTGAAATTTCGACAAGACTCTCCTGTTACGGCAAAAAATGCTCTGGTCTTTCGTCATCTGTGGTTTTTAAAAGCTGCTTAAAGTATGTTTCATATTTTTCTGTTGACAAACCCATTCTGACAAGTAAAATTTGAGAAATTTTATTATCAAGTAGGTATCAACTTTATATAGGAATTGACAACTATTCCCTAGTAGAAAAGTACATAAATCTAACTTAACATAACATTAGATTAGTGACATTTTTATGTTTAGTCTCAAACGTTAAACAAAAACGTTATAAAATATATAAATCTAACCTTAAAAACTAACGTTTGACAAAAACGTTATAAAATACATAAATCTAACGTTAGTTTCCTAACTAAATTCTAACCTTTTTCTAACCTTATTCTAACTTTAAATATTTTTTAAATTTCCATTATTAATACGTAAGTTATAGTAAAAAATACTCATTTCAGACAGGTATGTACCTAGGTTTGATAATTATTTATTATTTCTATAAGTTTAAAAAAATATCCCCCAAAAGTCAAAATTATAGGAAGTCTGGCAACGCTGTACTAGAATTGAAAAAATATTTTAAAATTCTGAATGTATAAATAAATATTAACTAACTAAATATAAAGTTTTTCTGATAGGTAAACGTATTTATCGAAGTATAACAGGATATTACACGAAAAATATTTAGGGCCACCTAAAAAGATGGCTATTTTATAAATAAATGTAACGAAATTATGTTTAAAAATATTATGATTGCTAAAATATATTAAGATTTATTTATATGAATAAATTTGTCCCCAGATGCCATTTTATGATGCAGGTAGAAATTTCCTAGTTGGCCACACCCCCTCCGACAGTTAGAAATTAAACGTACTTATAACGTATTTCTAACTTAAAAATCTAACGTTAGATTAACGTTTGTAACTAACGTTAGATTCTAACGTTAAAAAGCGGGACATTTGCACATATTTTATAACGTACTTTTATATAGTTTTCTAACATTAGAAAAACGTTGTACTAACGTTAAATTTCTACTAGGGCTCTGTCCTACTACGCTAGAAAGCAGTAACTCAATTTGTCGCCTAGCGACGTTTTCACGTCAACTCTGATGTAATATTTTGAAAACGCTGCTATGCGATAAATGGAGTTACTGCTTTCTAGCGTAGTAGGGCAGTATTGTACTCTCTTGCTAGGAAAGTATTATACAATCGTCTTTAAAATTCTAAAATTGTTGAAAAATACCACAGACAAAAAAAATTATACAAGACTGTTTTTTATCAAATTTAACACTGACTTAATTTTTATTTTTTGTCTGTCCAACTGTTTAAAGTTATAGCGTCGTCAAAAAAACTTCATTCTCGTGCACCAAAGTCGCTTACTCGTTACGAAAACTACTAAATTAAATAGTATAAATATTTACTCGCCACTTTTTATTTAGGTTTAATCCAATACAAGAAATTTTGTTATTCAAACCAATGACTTTTACGTGATTTAAGTTTTAACCTATTGGTTCAAATAAGATACGTATTTAACCTCAATGGAGATTTCTCCATTTAGAATAGACAGGGATAAAAGTTCTACTCAAAAAGGATAGAAGTAATATCACCAACATAAAGAAAAAAAAATCTCCCAGGTTTTATGTTGGCTGCACTGTCAGTAACGCCATTTTCTTTCGCCACTGTCATTGTGTGAGCTGCGTTTGATATTGTTTTGATTACAGTTTTTTGTGTGTTTTACTAAATATTGTGTTTTTATTGACTATTATAGTACTTTTACGAGTTTTGATATTTAAATATTGTTTACGAAAGGTAAGTTCTTTCTTTATACCTTAGATTTAAAGCCTAGGCGAAATTCGTTTGGACTTTTGCAACCCTTGTTAAAACATCTTGGAATTTTGGTAGCTATAACAGAAATAACGCTCGTCATAAAATTAATTTCTTGAAATGTAGAAACTGGTAACGATATTAAAATATATAATAATAATAATAATAATAATAATAATAATAATAATATATAGTTAATAATAAATATGATAAACATTAAATAAATTCTTATTTACCTTTTCATATTTGAGGTTGTTTTGTAAATAAATAAACAGATTAAGCAACCAACCTAAGAACAATTAATAGGATTTATATTTCATTCTTTATTTTACTATTAAATCATCAGTTTTATTTCTTAGCAAAAAAATATTCATTTCTTTAGCTTTATTTACAAAAATCAACGGTAATTGTTGATAAAAATTAAAAAAAATGCAATATTTTTTTAATTTATTTAAGTTGGTAGTGGCGTGCCGTGCACAAATGAGATAGAGATAGGGTAGACGTCTTTCATATAAGAAATACACTATAAGAGAAAGTCAAATACGTGACCGTGAAAAGTATTCAGGACCCGAACCTGTGTTTTGGCTTCTAGGTACGACTGAGCGATGGCGCCAGCTGTATATGAACTTGATTGTTTAGTGGGAGTGGGGTGAGGGATAGTATATCTGTCAAAACAATTGAAATTTTACTCGTGAAATTTTACTCGTGATTTGCAATTTATTGTGCTTTTATACCGAACTTTTATTGTGATGTAATACAAAATGTGTATTGTACCGTTTTGCAAGGATCAGTTAAGTAAACGTCACCGTTTTCCTAGTGATGCAAACTTATTTAATGTGTGGGTCAAAAACATTAATAGTGCCAAGTTAAATAAAATGACTAAAGGCAGGGACTGACCCTGTCTTGAAAAGCTTCTTATTATTTTGACTGAGCTATTTAGGGCAGGGACAGCCCCTACAAAAAAGCTTATTGATTTGACTGAGCTGTTTAGGGCTGGGACAAATGCCCTAAAAAGCTTCTTACCATTTTTACTGATATGTTTAGGGCAGGGATGGCCCCTATCGAAAAGAGCTTATCAGTTTGACTGAGCTAGCCTTAAACAGCTATTTAGGGCTGGGATAGCCCCTGGCCAGAGAAGCTTATCGGTTTAACTGATTCATATTGTTTATCTGTTAAATGTAGGAATACTAATTACAAAAACTTTGCAAATGTGCTCTGCCCTTAGGCAGTATATTCTGTATGACACTCAATTATATATGAAGGCAAATGTTTACTCCTCATATATATTTATTTATAATAAAAAGTTAACTGTTAAAAGTACGACATAATTGTTTTAATTTCCTATTTACGTTTAAAATAAAATATATAAAAATCAAAGCCAAGTGTTTTTTTTAATTATATAGGTTTATTTAGCAAAAGATAAAATTTCATATTTTTAAAGTTTAACAAATTTTACATTTAATTAAAATTTCGATTCATATATTGTTATTTTTAATTAATGTGCGGGTTAGATAACCCACTTGTTAGACTTTAAAAATTTGTTTTATCTTTTGGTGAATAAACTTAAAGTTTTAAATAAAAATACAGAGCTTTTCCCCATTTTTACAAAATTGATTTGGGAAAGCAATAGTAATCTTTATTACCGACTTCCGTAGGTTATCTGTATTATCGGCTGTCGTTGACCGTGAATTTAGTGAATTTTAAAAAACAACGGCTAATGGCGGTACAATAGTTTTCTATCTCTATCATTTGACTTTCTCTTATAGTGTATTTCTTATATGACGTCTTTCATTTTATAATTCTAGTTGTACAAAGAAACACATTTCATATAATCTGTCATCATGGTTGCGCATGTACATTGTAAATTGTACAAACTATTGAGCTACTTGATCTGAAATTCAGATTCTGAATGTTACATTGTTATTGTTTTAGTAAAATTTTTTTTAGATACCTTTTTTTTTCAGTGTATGGTTACATCCTTTAATGTTCTGTAAAATTTAACTACACTTCTGCTCAAAAATATCGGCCCACCTAAAAAAATACACATTTTCAAATGCTAATAACTCCAAAACTATTCAATAGATTTATTTGATCTTTTTTTTATTTTAAAGCTTGAACTTTTAGCTCTTAATTACTGGAATAAAATTATCAAAAATCTTTTTTTAAACCGGCAGCAATGAAAATTACACAGCTATGTTTTTTTACTGCTTCTTTCGATATGCGCACGGTTTGCCACTGCATATTTTTTTACAATTTAATTAATTGATTTTATAGGCCAATTAAATGGGAGTAATTTCTTTTTTAACTTTTTAATTTTCCTTTTCTCGTTTAGGAGATATACGGTTTTTTCTGAAAATAAACATTTTTGCAAATAACAAAAAAACTACACAGTGGATTTAATTGATTTATTTTTTAATTTGAAGCTTAAGTCCTTAACTTTTATTTATTTAATTTAAGTTTCTGGTGCAAACATGTTTAAACTGGCATTACATTGCTTAAATAGTCATGTTTTTTTTACCCAATCTTTTTTGATGCAATTTAACCACAAACTCAAATGTTTCCATAAGTTTTAAAACTTATTCTAAAAGCCACACTTATTGTGACTGATTCCTTCTTTTATTTTTTATCATAAGTCTTCTTATTTAGGAGAAATTAAAGTTTTTCGGAAAAAGTGACTTTTTAATCAGTGGGCTAGTGCCACCCCTGTAAAACTGTATATGACGGAAAAGCGTCGATAGAATATAAAGATCTATTGCACTTCTATAACTTTAGCTTAAATAAATACATTTAATTAACACGTTTTCTGCGTTAGCAACTTTTTGGTTCCCAGCTCAGACTGCGTTTTGAGGCATATATGTCGAACGAACTTTGCACAGACTGTTTAAATCTCTAATGGTACTCCAAAAACAAGTTCTAACGTCTTTTTAAGGACTTTTTGCTTTTTAATTTTTTTTAAACAAAATATTTTATCAAATAAAATAACAATAAACAAATTTTAAATTTTATTAAAATTATTTAATAACAATTATAAACACAAAAAAACTAACTTTTTCTGCAATGCAGGCCTGTGCATAACGTTCTCCAGGACGTCGGTAGACACGCTGTCTTGCATCATTCCCAAATAGACATATCCTGGTTTTATCAGAAAACATAACCTTTGCCCATTGGTTTCTGTCCCAGTTTAAATGTCTTCTTGCAAACTGCAGCCTGGCACGACGATGGTTAGCAGTGAGTTTAGGTCCAGTTGCGGCCTTATAAGAGCAAAGGTTTCTTTCAAAAAGCCTTCGACCAATAGTGGACCTACTTACTGCTACACCTCTTGTTTCTTGAAGCCGTGATCTCAAATTAACTGAATTTAGACGACGATTCCGCAGGGAATTAAGCTCGATAAATCGGTCATCCCGAGCGGACGTGCACCTACGTCTGCCAGCTCCTTGGCGTCGACTAAATGAACAAGTCTCCTCAAAACGTTGGAATACTCTTCTTACCGCTGCTCTCGTAATATTTAACTGTTGAGCAACATAACGCTGACTGTGCCCTTCTTGTAGCAGAGCTACAGCTTGGGCAGCTACTTCCGGACTTGTTTCCATTTAAATAATACAATTAAATAAAATTTTAACGAGTTAAAAAAGTATTGTCACATAAGTGACAAGTCTTGTCAATCATAAAAAAGTTAGTTACAGGGGTGGCACTAGCCCACCACTTAAAAAGTCCTTATTTACCAAAAAAACATAATTTCTCCTAAATGAGAAGACTTATGATAAAAAATAAAAGACGGAATCAGTCACAATAAGTGTGGCTATTAGAATAAGTTTTAAAACTTATGGAAAGATTTGAGTTTGTGTTTAAATTGCAACAAAAAAGATCGAGTAAAAAAAACATGACTATTTAAGCAATGTAAACTCAGTTTAAACATGTTTCCAACAGAAACCTAAATTAAATAAATAAAAGTTTACGATTTAAGCTTCAAATTAAAAAAAAAATCAATTAAATCCATTGCGTAGTTTTTTTGTTACTTGCAAAAATGTAAATTTTTAGAAAAAACCTTATATCTCCTAAACGAGAAAAGGAAAATTAAAAAATTTAAAAAGAGATTACTTCCATTTAATTAGGCTATAAAATCAATTAATTAAATTGTAAAAAAATATGCCGTGGCGAACCATGCGCATATCGAAAGGTGCAGTAAAAAAACATAGCTGTGCACTTTTCATTGCTGCCGGTATAAAAAAAGATGTTTGATAATTTTTATTCCAGTAAGTAAGAGCTAAAAGTTCAAGCTTCAAAATAAAAAAAAGATCGAATAAATCGATTAAATAGTTTTGGAGATATTTGCATTCAAAAATGTGTATTTTTTTAGGTGGGCCGATATTTTTGAGCAGAAGTGTACATACCTAGATTATCTTATTCCTGTGTGACATAAGTCTGCAGTCTTACTTGTTAAACCTAATTTCAATTGAACAAAATTGGATTATACCTAGGAGGGATACGTTCGAAAACTTGCTTACTCAACATTTGATTAAAATGGAAACGTGCGTATTTGCTAGTACAGTTGGACCCACAAAAAATGCAAGTTTTAAATATGTCAAAATGTCAATTTTATTAATTATTTTATAGTTTAACTAAGATTTTAAGACAGAGGTTAGAATAATTTGACATATTGTCAATTTTTCTTTTGGACTTTTAAAAGTTTATTAGTAGTCTTTAATAAGTTATTACAGATAATGCGTGAATGCGAATAATGTTAAATAACAGTAACTGCTATTATATGAAGATGGAAAAAATAGAAAACTAGCAAATATAGAGGTCCAGATCTGCAGAAACAAGAAGTCTCCCCAAGATGGTTATTCTTATGTTAATATTCCTTCTTTTTTACAAAATTAATGGAGAGCCCGTAGAACATGCATTTAATGTTAAAAAAGAATCGAAAACTTGCTCTCCTGAAAAATTAAGTTTTTGTAACATGGTGTCGTTTACCTCCGGGGTCCAGATATAATAAATAATAAACTGAAAAAACATTTAGAATATTTAATCATATAGAACATAATACAAACTCAACATTTAGTAAATCTTACGGGAAATAAAACTTTGAACTCCTTAGTAATTAAATATATAATTTATGAAAATTATGATTTTCGTTTAAAAAGGTCTTTTTGCTGCATAAAAATTTCCAATCACGGCGGGCGGTAGTTTTCGACCCAGCAAAATTTTTATCGTTTATAGCCTGCACCGCGTCTCGCAAAGGGTGTTCTCTTAAATAATTAAGTAAATTTTCACTTCCTTCTTCCCGAGCCTGCACGCCTTTTAACCGTTTCCTCCTGTATCCATTTTTTCTTCAATCTTAACAAAACTCTCCGAATCATTAAACTTTGCCGAGTCCACTTGCTCACATCCTGCTTCCAATAACCCAATAGCTTGAGCTTTCTTAATCATTTAATTGATGCATTTCTAATTATGTACTTAATTAAATTAAATCCTTTATTGATTATGTACTTTACAATAATTATAAATAATTTTGACAAACATTGTCAACACTGACAACTGCATTGTTTGTAAACAATTATTCAATTTACACAACTAGAGCGAATTTTTTGTGGTAACGCCGGTTAACCTGTACGTATCTCTTTCTCTGTTTAATTGATGAGTTAAAAAAAGATAGAAATACATATTCCCCTAACTTGGTTAGTAACCGCTGCTCCACAAAAAATCGGATTAGATTTTCTATCTTGTTTTTTTTTCGGATCAACATACAGTAACGTAACTTCAAATTTGACAAAGATTTTTTCAAACATTTCACTAAATGGGTCGGTCAAGTTAGCCCCCCCAGTTAAAACTTAGGGTCGAAAAATACATAGGTAGTTTGCACACAACTTGCACAACCTTGCACAACCAAAAAAAAAAAGCTTGCGCACTAAGCATTGGTTAATTATATGAAAAAAACCGTGGGGGGGCTAACTTGACCTTAGCCCCCCCCAGTAAAAAAGTTAAAAATTTTCACTACAATCTAATAGTAAATAGCTTGCACAACCTTGCACAACCAAAATAAAAGCTTGCGCACCCTTAACAAGAGCGGTGAGGGGTAAATAATGTTTACCGTCAGCCCCCCCCAAAACTAAAATTGAACGAAAAATGTTGTAGTATGTTAAAAAAAAGCTTGCACAACCTTGAACAACCAAAATAAAAGCTTGCGCACCCTTAACAAGAGCGGTGAGGGGTAAATAATGTTTACCGTCAGCCCCCCCCAGAACTAAAATTGAACGAAAAATGTTGTAGTATGTTAAAAAAAGCTTGCACAACCTTGCACAACCAAAATAAAAGCTTGCGCACCCTTAACAAGAGCGGTGAGGGGTAAATAATGTTTACCGTCAGCCCCCCCCAGAACTAAAATTGAACGAAAAATGTTGTAGTATGTTAAAAAAAGCTTGCACAACCTTGCACAACCAAAATAAAAGCTTGCGCACCCTTAACAAGAGCGGTGAGGGGTAAATAATGTTTACCGTCAGCCCCCCCCCCAGAACTAAAATTAAACGAAAAATGTTGTAGTATGTTAAAAAAAAAGCTTGCACAACCTTGCACAACCAAAATAAAAGCTTGCGCACCCTTAACAAGAGCGGTGAGGGGTAAATAATGTTTACCGTCAGCCCCCCCCAAAACTAAAATTGACAAAAAAATGTTGTAGTATATTAAAAAGAAAAGCTTGCACAACTTTGCACAACCAAAATAAAACAAGAGGGGTGGTAAATAATGTTTACCGTCAGCCCCCTCAGAACTAAAATTTCGGTAAATTTTAGTTCTGGGGGGGCTGACGGTAAACATTATTTACCCCTCACCGCTCTTGTTAAGGGTGCGCAAGCTTTTTTTCTGGTTGTGCAAGGTTGTGCAAGTTGTGTGCAAACTACCTATGTATTTTTCGACCCTAAGTTTTAACTGGGGGGGGATAACTTGACCGACCCTCACTAAATGTATACTTATATAGGTACTATTAAATTTTTTAAAAATTTTATTTTGTTAAAAAAAGTACTTGATTTTTTGTTTTAATAAACCTAGGCCTACAGGGAAAGTATTGTTTTGTTGACAGCAACATTTTATTTTAAGTTTTTAATAATTTTAACTTGCGACTTATGGGCCAATCTGTACCTTAGATGTCTGTTCTGTGATAATCTGTGTACACACTATGAACTGCAAACCATTACGTATACTTAAATGGATTTTTTCTTTATTTTCTTACAGACAATTGAGATGGTATCTGAGGGAGTCAAGTTCCCTTTTTTCAGCTGTAAATCAACCAGATCTATTTGATCCTGGAGATTTCCTAAGTCGAAGGGGATATGTCCAGATTGTAATATTGTCCGTTCATTTTAACCAGTGTCATTACACCTAGCGGCAGTTATCGCCGTCTTAATACGGTCGCTGCCTATAACGATTATAAGCAGAGCTCGGGGAAAAGAGAGCTGGGGGCCGGTGAACTTACCGGACACACGAATTCTTATTTTTTTTTATACCAATAAAAAGTACTTAACTTAAATAGTATTTTGCAAAAAAAAAATTGCGGATTACTCACAAATTAGCGAGAAATTAATTTTAAAAAAGTGCATTTTCAAGACATAGGGATTTTAACCGCATTTCAGTTTAAGTTGGTATAATTTTCAGTTAACTAATAAACAGGGTTGTCAGTTTGTACATTTATTTTATTTAAAATAATAGTACAAATTTTAACAAAAAATCCTCCATTAAAAAAAACACCAAACACAAAACCAACGTTAACGTAAACCAACTTCTCCCATTAAAAAAAAATACCAAAAGAGCAAACTACCAAACCAAACCATTGTTAACGTAAACCAACGCCTCCCATTAAAAAAAAACACCAAACCAGCAAACTACCAAACCAAACCATTGTTAACGTAATCCAACTTCTCCCATTAAAAAAAAAATACCAAATAACGAAAAAACCAACGTAAACCAACGTTAACGTAAACCAACGTTAACGTAAACCAACGTCCATTAAATTGTTATAAAAATTCTAAAAAAACAAAAAACTGAATTTTCCGCACCTAATTATATTCAAAACAGTAAGTTTTAAAAATAAAACCAAAAATCAGTACAAAAATATTGTTAATTTTTCAAACAAGAAATCATTCCGAATAATACAAGGAGGAAACACTTTAAATCAAAATTAAAATCTGACAACGCCGCATCTCTGTACACACGTGAAATATGTCAGCAATATTATTGCGGTTCATAAAATTAATTATTATTTACCATTTTTCTCCATGTAAGTTATTTTTTAGTAATAAAACAACGTTTTCCGCATCTAATTTTATTTATAATTGTTAATTTTAGTACCACAGTGAAAAATTAGTGCAAAACTAGTCCTATTTTTTGTGTCCGGTAAGTTCACCGAAACTCAGAGCTGTTCTTTCGTTCCTGAGCGTAGCATAAATTCAACACTGATTAGAAGAGAAAGCAAGACGCCTGTAGATAGGCTGTCCTCACTCTACCACAACGCAACGCCAGTGTATCTATGATAAAAGCTAAAAAAGGTGACAAAAGATGACTACATTGATAAAACAGTTTATTTGTGTCAACTAAATATTTGGTTGGATATGGCCAATTAAATTCTTTAGTTGTGACAAGTAAATTTTATTTCTGTCAAATAAACTATTTTGTTCCCATTAATAAATCATTTTAAAACTAAAATATTAGACAATATCACTCTGTATGATGATTAGAAAATAGATTGATGGAATAATAAGTATTACTTGATTAGAAGCATGGGCGGATTTAGGGGGGGGGGCATGGAGGTCATGCCCCCCCCCCTCAAGATATATTAGCATAGAAATACCTTTAAAATTATATTTTTGGCGAAAGCGCAATTTTTTTCCTTATGGATGCCCCCCCCTTAAAGGGAAATAAATCCGCCCCTGATTAGGAGCAGTATTTATTTTTGTCCATACTTTTACGATTCGTTGGAACCGCCGCCAAATTGAGTGACTCTAGTTTTTCGCGAGTATTTTTCCTGATTGAGTTAGTTGAACTTGACTTTGTGACCGAAACACTCGTAAAATACTTAATAAACTATCTTAACAGGGTGTCTTATCACGTTCGGTCTATTTAATTGTAAGATCTCAGATTGTGGATTTAATATGGCCAACTATCAAACTAATTGGTTTTCATGAAAACGAGAGTTTTAAAGAGTTTTCTCTGAATCAATTGTACAGTTGAATCAAAAATAAACGCAGTTTGAAAAACTCGACAACGATTTTCGGCGGTTGCTCTTTGTAGGTGGGGGCTACAATTTCAAATTTATTTACTTTTTTTAATATACCTACCTATATTTTTTTAATATTAATTTGGTTCTTACATTTTACATAGCTTTTGAGGAAAAATGAGACAAAATTTATTTCAAAGTATTTATTCTTTATTTTGCACAAAATTTCTATCGGCTTAACTTCTTTTGGCAATTTTTTTTTGCTTAACTTTATTTTAAGGCATGTCGGCAAAAGACAACAATTTGAAAAATTAAAATACCGTGCGATTATAAAGTGCCGAACACTTTTTAATGCAAAAACTGACATTAGCGATGAGTAAAATACACATACGTTTCACTGGCCACAGAGCTGTTGTACGTAGCAATCACATGGGTTAACAGAGGCGTGGCTTCAAACGAAGAGTATTTTCTTTTCAAACTGTTCGGCACCTTATAATTGTACTGTATGCTAAACAACAAAAACGTATACGCGCCTTCGCCATTTTTACAACTTTTAAATAGGTTTCTACAAGACAAACTAAACTAGTATTTGCTACACGGTATACTATAACTTTTTAACGGCTTAAGATATCAACTTGAAATTTGAAACACGTAAATAACATAATCCAAATAATTTTTTGGTATACAGGGTGTTCCAGAACCCGCGTAGAAAAATTTTAGAGGTGATTCTACATACAAAAATATGAAAAAAATTTCCTATAAAGGTTGGTCCGAAAACGAGCCCTAAGGGAGCTACGGCATTTCTAAGAGTGTCCCTAAAAAAGAGTTTTTATTTGATATGTCTTTTACCCTATTAACCACAGTAACGAATTTTTGCACATGCCTTAGCATTGATAAAGGCTATCACTTTATGTAATTTTGATTTGGTAATTTTAAGCAGGGACTTGCAAAATGGGGGGGGGGGGGGGCTATGTCACTTTTTTGCCCCAAACTTTTTAATCTCATTTTTTTTTTGACATTTTCTCAATTAAATATAATTCTTAAGTTAAAAATACATAAAAAGGTACTCCTAGTGTAACACCATAAAACCAACCGATTTTGAGAAAATTTCAGTTAAAGAGATTTTTTCACGTTCTGAGCATCAAAAATAGGAATTAAAAATTGCACTAATAAAAAATTTAATATTTCACGGCGATTCAACATTAATTTATTATTATTAATTTTAAATAATACAAAATATCCAAGAACAGACGTTTTTCGGTATAACTCAAAATTTCTTCAATCGATTTTTTTTATTTTTAGTTTATTTTACACGTATTTGATCCCTTAACAATAACTGAAATCAATTTTGGATGGAGGTGAAAATTAAAAAAAAAACATGTTTTGGATCCGCCGTGCCTATAGTCCGTCCAATTATGCAAGATAGTAGTTTAAAATTCCCGCGATTTTTAAGCTACATCAATGGTTAAAAACTCGTACCTTTTAACATATAAAATATTGTGACATATTTGTCTATGCTGCCGCGCTAAGCTGAAAGGTCCTATCTACATAGGTTTAACATATACAGATAGGACCTTTCAGCTTAGGAAGGCAGTATGACAATGATTGACGGTCGTTAAAGCTAATAAAAGAAGAGAAAGTTACATAAACAAATGGTTATACTTAATCTTATTTATGGTATTAAAAAAGGTACTTTTTTGGTTTATTCTTCATGCACTCACACTAAATTAGCATATTCTACATATTGTACAAACGTAAATTATATTGAACACAAGGAAAACGTCAAATTTTTAGGTTACAATTACAACTTCAGGTCTATCCAGAGGCTCGAAAAACAACCATCACAAGATACATGACGACACATCAAGCCAATCCTGGCATCGCATTCTTATGTACTAATGAACTAGAAGAGTGGGGGAACAGGAATGGTGTCTGAACGAGTGGCTAATATGAATGGCCGCCATTAACCGCATTCTTTACTTTAGGGGGTTCAAATTTTTCACACTAGGGGGTGCGATTTGGTAACTTTATAGGGAATTTTCATCTTAGTGTCAAAAATTTGAACCCCCTAAAGTAAAGAATGCGTTTAATGGCTGACAAAGTAGTGTCACTACTTATTTGTATTGGAATCCTGTTCCCCCACTCCTCTAGTTCATTGTATATACTAAGCTTGTTATGCGAGCCTTTGGATAGGCCATTTTTAGGAAAACAGTACCGATATCTGTTAAATTTTTGATACACTAAGATTTATGCATAATTATGCTATTTATGCGCTCTGTGTTGTAAAACCGGCCGCGTCCCTTACTATCTCGCATAACTGGACGGAGTAAAGGATACCCATTTTCAAAAATATTGTGTAACTTTTTCAAATTTTGAATTAATTGATCTATTAAGGACCAATTATCTAGGAAACGGTGTAAAAACTTTTAGTTATCAGGCATAAGGCAGAGCCAAAATCCGTTGACAGAATCCACGCACCTTAACAGAGATATAACCGAAATCTTGGCACCTGACACCAATTGTTATAATGATGAAAGTTTATTTTTAAAACTGAATTAGTTGGCACCTTAGTGCATAAACCTATCCATATATTCTAAATACTCTTAAGCGTATCTTTAATTTTTACCAAAATACTAGTTTGGCACGAAGCCCAAGTTTTTAAAAAAATGTCACTCTCATGACATCCTTGCAAATTTTATTTTATTTAGTGGGTCAAGTTATAAAGTGAAATATTGTTTTACATGTTATCATACTCTACACTGATTCTGATCTAGAAGAGTAATATACTATGCATGGTACCTATATTACACACAGAGAAAAAAAATCTAATATGACGTATTTGTGATAGTTGCTACAGGAAAACCACTTTAGAAAAAATAGTACTCATATTAAATTACTAGTTTCATAACACTCGTTTTTAGCGCACGAGTACAAGTTTAGAAAACGAGCCGCTTGCGGCAAGTTTTTTAAAGTACTAGTAGGTACTATTTAACAATAGATGGAGCAGTTTTATTTTTTTGAACTAAAATGATAAAAAACTGATCAAATATTAAGAAAAACTAATAAACTTTATGTAATTTTAACGCAAAACTTTAAATTGCATTAAATTATTCAATATTTTTGCTAATTTTGCTACAGTTTTATTTACTTTTATAAACAAGAGATGGCACTACATGTGCCCATTCTAACACATGATATGGAATATTCATACCGTATCTAGAGCTAGAATGGATTCATTCTGTGTTTGAAAAGTGTGTGTATTTGCTTATATTCTAAAGTAGAAAATGTAATATACTTTCACTGCGAAGAGTATTCTATGAAATGCGAAGCATTACATATCTTCACGGCTTGTTAATATACCTAATATTAATCATTCGGATAAAATTTACAAGTTCATTTATTTATTTGCAATAGCTTAGTTAACTTGGTAACTTATTACATTATGTCTTTTTATTTAAATAAATACATAAATATACGAATTAATTAAGGTATAGTAAGAATTATTACCTTAATTATAATAAATAATCAATAAATTAAAGTAATAAATCATTAATTTGAAAAAATATATAATATACAGATCATTCGTCCGTTTTGTATACACTCCAAAGTAGAATTTGTATTGTGGAAGTGCTGGCCCCTGTCGGATGGAATTGGTATCATCGATCCGCTTTCGGGACTCCAGTCGTCTCTGGGGTGCGCAGGGACAGGGCCGTAGCGAAGAAGATTTCGTGGTTCAAAAATTACAACTAAAAATACAACTTTTTTCGTGAGGTATGCCACTTTTGTACAGGGGTGCTCCGAAGAGCTGCCTCAAACCAGCGTGCCCTTCACTCAAAGTTCCATGAAGAGAACTCCATCCATGGAGAGCTGCCTCAAACCAGCTTTACCCCTTAGTGGGAAGTAAGTGAAGCTCAGTTCGCGTTTGACAGAGCGTGCATAGAGTTGTAACATTGTAATTTTATAATCCTATGGGGAAATCTTATTTACACTTACTGTATATTTTACTTTTCCATATGTATATAGAAAAAAGTAAAAAAGTAAAAATTTTGTATTGCTTTCTAGGCGTTTTACATGTAAAAGAGCTGATTTCCACGAAAATTGTTCTGTCTGTAGGTCTGTCTGTTAAGGAATATTTATCACCACGACACCTCTAGAGCAATTTCACTACAATTTACTTATCCAAAGTTCTCATCTGGGATTGTCTTTTGGTTAAAACCGCAGCCATGTAAGGGGAGAAAAGAAGTAAATCCTTATCCTTTTCAATTTTATTTTATAATATAAAAGTTATAACTTTTAAATATAAACTTTTTGTTTTTCTTTTAAATTGAAAACTTTTTTAATTTATTTTTTTTTATAAAAATTTTCAACTTATTTGTTTTTATAGGGGAATTATTATTAACTACGTTACGATGCAAAAAAAAGGATTATACCGCAGTTGTAAGATTTACATATTTTAATATTTATTAATTAAAAAGTATTTATTTTAATCTTAAAATTTGCGAAATGTTTGTCCCTTAAAAAAAACTTGACCTCATATGTTAAAATTTGCATAACCCAACAATTATGCTTCAAAAAACAGGCTTAGAGTTTTTGGTGCGTGCAAAATTAATAAGAGCGAACATTGCATGTGTACTTACGCCGAAAGAGGCGTGTTGTATTATACAATAAAAAAACAATTTTTTCTACAAACGTCAGTAAAAGTATAATTTTTAACGCATGCTGTCAGTGTCTAAAATGTAATTTTAAGGCACTGGTGTTAAAAGTGATTTGCTTTTAGCACTAAAAGTAAATTTCGGTCGATATCCTTCGCCCTTTAGCTTCAAAAAAACAACAAGATTGTAATATTTTCTTATGTCCTGATTATAATCATTCACTTTCCATTAAAGATTAATGAAGAGCATACCCAAGTAACACAAGTAGCTTTAAAATGTCTCTTACTACGTATCCGTTGTCAAATTAAAGCTAGCTTGGCTGTAACAGCTTTCTGTAAACGAGATTTGAAGTGGTTTTAGCGATAGCATTTGGCCAATTTAGGAGAGTCATTATATATTGCTATGAGGATTTCTCGTAAGCTGGAATATCGATTTTACAAACATTCTAAAGATAGATAACAGCTATATTCTGTATTTTCTTGTTGCCAACATAAAACGATAAAAATATCTAATTTTTTTATTACAAATTTAGGGAATTTAATAATATAATATTGTCATAAGCTTTACTATGTTTTCTGTACACTAAATATCTATGTAAGATAAAATAACAATGTATTATTTATTGTGATAACATATGGACTTTTAGAAGTTCTTTGACACATAATCTAAGTGCGAATAAGATAATATTGAAAAATGATGATGAAAACTTTTTTAATTTCACGCACCTCAAAAATAGTGAAGATTGGTTAAAATAAATTGATGTTAATAAAGTTTTTCTTTTTATTTTTTTTATACACGGTGCGAAAATCGTCAAAAAATGTTATTTACAGGATATTATGATTTTAACAGTAAAAGAGTTTCATAAGTTATGATTTTTTTTAGATATTCATCTTTTTTTTTACTAAAGAAAGCAAAAAAATGGCGGTGCTATAACATCATGGCCACCTATTAGCCGGCTTTATAGGCTGTAAGTAAAACAAGCTTCCTGTATGAAACATATTATTTTAGGTTACAGATTTCTGTAATGAATTAGTTCCGTTATTTACCGCCGGATGGATAACCATTTTGACAATAAGAGTGAGTGACTAGGCAATAATGCTAGCATTAAGCGGTTTTAAAATGCATTAAATTTCTATTATTTTTGATTGTTTTTAAGATAGTTTTAAAGTATATAAAAAAAGAACACAAATAGCTGTCGTTTTATTTTGAACTATTTATTGGCTGCGCCAAGTCGATTTTAGCTATTACAGTGTTAATAACAGCTTAATAAAAAATCCTAAATACAACAAATTAAATTAAAGAAATAAAGCTAAACGCTGGTTTAAAATGCGAGGTACAGCCAATTTAAGCTGTAAAATCTAAGCATGTTACTTGGGTCGCTTCCTCATTTCTCCCACTTGGAAAATGCTGTTATCTATGCAAAATTAAAATATACTTTAAATTGTGTTTTAAATAGTCTGTATTTTATAATTTAATTTTTCAATTTCTTTCCTTCTTTTAAGTTCCTCATCTTGAAATATTAAAGATAAACTTGTAAATTTAACTTTTCAGGGTTACAATAATTTTACCAAAATTGATTGATGAGCAAAGTATTAATAAATAATATGTTTAATAACCTTGCCTCTAACAACCTTTTTTAATATAACAAGCCGTGAAGATATACTTATAATGCTCGCATTCCAATATACACTATTCAGTGGATGCAGGGTTGGACTGGGCGGCCCAAACCTGATGAGTTTGTAACCTAAGGGCCCCAAAGTATATTCTTTTCCCACCCAAAAATTTTGACGAATAAAAAAAAGGTCCTCCACCCAAATAAAAATTTTTACCCTTCCTAAAAATTAAAAAAAGGTCCTCACCATCAAAAAAAAATTTTAATCCTGAAAAAATAAACATCACCCGGCAGGGGGGCCCGTAAGATTATTCTTACTATCTCACCTGTCCAGTCCGACACTAGGTGGACGGTAAGTTAAAACGCAATATAAAATATTGCTACTAACAAAAGTATACTTTCCCTGTAGGCCTGTTTTCAAAATATTATCTTTTTTTTAATTTTTTTTTTCAAAAAACGATTTTTTTTTTCAGTTTATTATAAATTTTTACTCACCTTTTACTATTTCTCCATTTTATTAAAACTTTTTTTAGAAATCGAAAAGAAAAAATTAAAAAAAAACAAAACTTGTTTTTTTTTTTTAATTATTTTTTCGAAGAAAGTCCAAACGAAAATTTTCGATTTTTTTCAAGTTTAACCCCGAAAAACTGTTTTTGTTTCTGGGGGAATTATTTTTAAAAACAATAGGGATCTTTCCCTCGTAGATCTTAATTTTTCCTAAAAATTTTGAGTCTATTGGATTATTCGTTCGGATGGACGGACGGACGGACGGACAGACGGACATTTCCAAAGTTACTTATTTTTTCATGAAACACATTTGTATCGAAGAATTTTTTGTCTAGGACGTTTTTTCGGCGATTTTGGGAAATTCGAAACTACTGTATTATACTATTACTACACTGATAAAACAGTTTATTTGTGTCAACTAAATATTTGGTTGGTTATGGCCAATTAAATTATTTGGTTGTGACAAATAAATTTTATATCTGTCAAATAAACTATTTTGTTCCCATTAATAAATTATTTTGAAATTAAAATATTTGTTTACATGAACTAAATATTTATTTGACTTAAATAAAATTTGTTACTCAAAAAAAAATAATTAAATTGGCCATATCCACATAAATCCTTTTTATCAGTGTAAAAAGCTTAGTTTTACACTAATAAAACAGTTTATTTGTGTCAACTAAATATTTGGTTGGATATGGCCAATTAAATTATTTCTTTGTGACAAATAAATTTTATTTCTGTCAAATATACTATTTTGTCCCCATTAATAAATCATTTTGAAATTAAAATATTTGTTTACATGAAATAAATATTTATTTAACTCAAATAAAATTTGTTACTCACCACCAAATAATTTAATTGGCCATATCCAAATAAATCATTTTTATTAGTGTAGCGGTTACGCGCTGTGAATAGTAAAATAATATCTAATTTTAAATATAATTAATGTTAAGTTTTAAGGAAATAATTAATAATTATAATTCTAACAGCAAGTAGTATTATATGTTCTGGACCCGGCCTTGATTTTTAACAGCGGGTGAAAAGTATAATAATTTTGCCCTAGTTTCGCACTGATAAAACAGTTTATTTGTGTCAACTAAATATTTGGGTGGATATGGCCAATTAAATTATTTGGTTGTGACAAATAAATTTTATATCTGTCAAATAAACTATTTTGTTCCCATTAATAAATTATTTTGAAATTAAAATATTTGTTTACATGAACTAAATATTTATTTGACTTAAATAAAATTTGTTACTCAAAAAAAAATAATTAAATTGGCCATATCCACATAAATTTTTTTTATCAGTGTAAAAAAGCTTAGTTTCACACTAACCAAATAATTTAATTGGCCATATCCAAATAAATCATTTTTATCAGTGTAGCGCTTACGCGCTGTGAATAGTAAAATAATATCTAATTTTAAATATAATTAATGTTAAGTTTTAAGGAAATAATTAATAATTATAATTCTAACAGCAAGTAGTATTATATGTTCTGGACCCGGCCTTGATTTTTAACAGCGGGTGAAAAGTATAATAATTTTGCCCTAGTTTCGCACTGATAAAACAGTTTATTTGTGTCAACTAAATATTTGGTTGGATATGGCCAATTAAATTATTTGGTTGTGACAAATAAACGTTATTTTTGTCAAACTATTTTGTTCCCATTAATAAATCATTTTAATATTAAAATATTTGTTTACATGAGTTAAATATTTATTTGACTCAATTAAAATTTGTTACAACCAAATAATTTAATTGGCCATATCCAAATAAATCCTTTTTATCAGTGCGGATGGTATGGTCATTCTTCCGGTAAAATGCATAGTCTCTACGCGCTTGAATATTAGAATAAAGTGAAGTATTTACAAAAAGGTGTTTG